>JAIRCJ010000008.1:600000-1177202 GCA_020883675.1 Bruguiera gymnorhiza | reverse complement strand
AGGGCCACCTTACCCTTTTAGGCATGGAGATCAAGGTGATATATCGATTGCATACACTGTTCCATCACCATTCACCGAGAATTAGAGTATTCATAATGAAACAATTCATTATCTTTTATGAACATGCTCGAGTCTATGGAAGGATTTCTCTGTCACTATATTGTGATAATGTCAGAGAAACTGATAAGGTACCACCATTTCCCATTAAAAAATAAAATAAAAATATTAAGGACACAAGAGAATTAGACGTAAATGCAAACCAAGGCTCATAAATATATAATCGTAATCATTATTTACAATAAAAAGTAATAGTTATGATTGAATGATATGAGTCTGTGATAACCCTGTGTTCAAATTGCTGTGTCTCTATAAAGGAATTTCACACCAAGGTACCTTAAGCTGGTCCACAGTCTCGGGTGGATCATTGCACCATTAGAAACCTAAACAAATGGCACACAGAAGCCCGACTAGACAGGTAATTCCACCAGGAGGAGACTACTGCAGTATCGTTCATAAGATTCCAACAAGCAGATGGCTTGTATATCAGACTTCAAAACACACTAAGCTTATACTGATATCAGTAATACATTCAGACAAACTTGAAAATCTTACTCATTAATTTTAATGCTTTATATCAAGAAAGGAGTTGCTTACCAATACATTCACCCTGTCTTCCAGTCGTCCGAGATCTAATCTACCCGTAAGGCAACATTGTGTTCTGCACTACCTTGAAGGAGAACCAGGAGAATCAATTAACTTAATCTTTATTTCTATCTCCCCAGATTCCACTTCACAAAGCCTCAACCAGACACTTTGAACCACCTCACTGTCTATACAACTAATGGAGCTTTCACTGGCAATGCAATTGTCACCGTCCGAACAACCTTTCTCAGTATGTCTCACCAGAAGAGACGTGCAGAATCTGCTTCAATCTAGCAGCAGAAGGCAATTGGTTGAAGGCTAAGGTGAGCATGTCCATCTTATCATCGGCTTGAAACGGTCTTTGTCAAAAACTTCCTGTGGAAAGAGCAATTTGATTATGTGCCAAAAGGAAATCCAGTTTAGGGAAAGAAAAGGCCTATTGGATTGAAATGTTTATTAGAAATTGAATCCAATAAAGATATTAGCAGATTCATATATTGAAGAAATTTGTAGCTTACCAAACTTAGAACTCCAGGAGGTTCAGTGAGGGGAGAAACAATGCTCTTCATTCCAGACTGGGTTAAGGCAACTGTTTATAACTTTCGTCTTTGCCGTCTGGTTTAACATGGAAAAGGACGGAAGAAATATAACTGTTCACAATTCTATACCAAGTCATGAAAATGCAGAGGTAGAGACTTATGCCACACCAAAGACTTGGGAGGAGAAATGGAGAAAGTCCCATGCTCAGCAAGCAATGCAATCACATGATGCTATGGATTATTTATCCCCACTTAATCTATTTAACAGGTGTTCTAAGCTCATGTGAGGACCAAAAATCAAAGAAATGAATGTGAAGCAGGATATTGAAAGTCTTACATAAGAGAAAGGTCACCACATGAGCTACAAAGTGTACATTAAGGGAAAAAATTTACCGTAAATTGTGCATCTCAGAAGGAACAAAATACATGGATGCAATACAGGAAGGAGAATCATTGAGCTCAGAATAACCTGATTGCCCAGCTTGACTACTACATAAGGATCACTGCTCTTGAAATCCCGAATAGCTAATTCTTTCCTTGCACAATCGTCACTTTTATCAATCCTATATGCTCTCCCATACTTTCACAACCACTGCAAGAAAAAAGGTAAAAAATTCGAGGAAATTACATGAGAAGACTCTGAAAATTCACAATTGAAATGAAGCACAATAATATAAAGTAAGCATACACTGGGAATCTATGGCCCCTTTGCTTGCTACTCGAACGTATTTATGCAACAGGAATCTCAACAGGATTCAAGAGTAAACCCATATCCAGAAGGTTGCCTTACATATAACCAATCAATAGTATGGGAAAGGGCATGGAGCTAAGACCAAAAACAAGAAAAAAGAAAAGAATATGCCATAATATTATAACTGTAACCAGGAAATGAGCAGGAGGTATCAACATCAAATTGCAACAGGCAAATCCCAGTTAGTCCATCAAAAAACCAAATTGCAAATAAAAAAAAAAAAAAACTTCATTCCAGATACCCAACCAACAAGAAGAACTAAAACTACAATAATACAAAAGTTCCACATATCCCAATTAAAAAAAAAAACACACGCACACACACAGCCACCAGTACTTCTCTATGCATCTCTTAGCAATCAAAGCATGTTATCCTTCATTCTTGATTGACTCCCCAACCAAATACATTAAGGGTGTGTAAAGGGAGGGAGAGAGAGAGAAAGAGAGAGAACCTCGTGGAACTTTGAATGGGGAGAGAGAGGTAGAAGCACAGGAGCAATAAGAAACTGCATACAAAATAAAACCCTAGATCCCTAGATGCAGGTAGTCATTCCATCTTACAACAGTAAAAAAATAATAATAATAACATTCACTCAAAACCTTAACCAAAGATGAATAAAAAAAAAGGGGTTCTCAATATGTATTTAGAGTAACTGGAGAAGTAAATTATATTGTGAAAACCAGAGTAGATAGAGTAGGAGCCACCCTCAAGCTTGTCACTTTTCCCAAGAAAATCATCAACAACGACACACACAAAACTAAAACGAACAGAAAAACAAGAACAATTGTTGTCATCACCGTGCATGTGTGCAGTTAGATGTTCCCTGTTCCTGTTCTGTCAATGGATTCTTTTTTTTTTTTTGGTTTCTTCCCTTTTGGGTATTTAAGTATTTATTAAACTAGTTCATATATTAATTAAACATTACTTCTAATTTTATAACACATTAGAGTGGTTCGACACAATGTTCGGGAGAAATTGTATTTGCTGTGCATTATTAATATTAATAAATATCTTTTTTTTAACGAAATAGATAGTCTGGAAGTTATCGTAAAAATTTTCTTACTTTCATGATTTTAAATTTAAACTTTTTTTTCAATGAATTAAGTTCCTCTTTCTTTCTTTTTTTTTTTATCTATAATTTTCTAAGCTTCTCCCGTTTGAATATTATTCCAACTAAACACTTGCCAGCATATAGAGCTCTACGAGTTTTTTTTTTTTTTTTTTTTTGAAGAAATTCAAAATTTTGGTATTTTTTAAAGTCGTTCACTTTCAAACTTTTGATTTAACCGGTTAAATCTTTAATTCTCTGAACTTTTAGACGAGGGTTCCAATCTGACAACATTCTATCCCTTCTGGTGATGTCTGAACAAAATAAGCATGAGTGTATTAACATACCACAGTATCCCAAACTATAGCTGTACGGGCATCCGATCCCTACTAATCATTACCTAGTTTGGTTAGAAAGATGCACTTAAGTTACACCCCCCGTGACCATTGGCGCCAGTTCCATCATCTACCGGTGCGACAATGGTGCTCAACGACAGGACAGTAGCATTTCTATGAATGTTGGGGGATATCTACGGAAACTGCTTCAGAAAGGTGTGCTGCAAGCAACCCCGTAGTAGGTAAATAAAATAAGAAGGGTTCAATTTTAGTCCCACCATTAATTGTCACATAAATAGAGCTCCTTGCAATTAGCCCATTTTGCCATATCCATTTGATATCCACAGGGTTCATACCATACCGTGCCATTTTGTCACATAGAGCTTGGCCCTTGGCAGTTGGGTTGGGTTGGGTTGGGTTGGGTTGAGTTGGGTTTCGGCCTAAAATAATTCCAAATTCTAAACAAGCTGCAATTCTTGTTAGTCGGACCGGCCGTGGCCGGCTCGGTCGGTCATCTTTGACCGCCGTCAACTGAAACCCTAAAACCCCATCCAGAAAAAGAGCGTACTGTAAAAAACAGGCCTCTTCCACGAAGAAAAGGCAATGCAATGGCGGAAACGCCGCAAAATGACCAAGCTAACCTCGAGAACCCATCCAATTCTCAGCCAAGCACTACGTCAGCACCACTCTCCAAAAACGCGCAAAAGAAGCTGCTGAAGCAACAGAGGTACGAGGCGAAGAAAGCGGAGAAGAAGGCGTTGATCAAAGAGCATAGGAAGAAAGAAGCCGAGAGAAAGCGGCGGGAATGGGAGGAGGCCCTAGCCGGACTTCCCACAGAGGAGGAGAGGTCGAAGCTCATCGAGTCGAGAAGGGAGCTGAGGAAAGAGAGAATGGAGAAGCGGTCCCATGAGAGAGAAGAGAAGGTCGAGAGGCTTACTAGAGCTAAAAAACACGGATTAAACATCGTCATCGATCTCGAATTCTCTCATCTGATGATTCATAGTGAAATCCACAGCCTTGTCCAGCAGGTTAGTCTTTTTTTTTTATTTCGTTATGGGTATATAGCCATTTTTGTGTTTGTACTGAAATTTCAAACCTTACCATTTTCTGTTAGTGACTGTCATGGTCCTCCTTTGATGTCTTCCAAGTGCTTGATGGCTTTACAATAATGTGGCCAAATCTGCAATGGGCTCCCTCTTGCCACGATTTGATGTGTTACATTTTTGGCTGTATGATTTGAATGACGTTTTTTAGTGTTACTGCGTAGCATTCTTGGCTTCTTAATGATGATTCGAATGTTGATGTAGACTGAGCTTTCTTTAATGCTGACTATGGCCTAAAATATTTTAATCTGCAGATTATGTATTGTTATGCAGTGAATGGAGATGCGCTTCCCCTGGTCACCTGTGGTTGACTGGATGCCAAGGGGAAATGAGGAACCAATTGCAAAAACTTCCAGGTTTTGATAAATGGATTATTGAGAAGGAAAGTTGTTCTTATATGGAGGCATTGCAAGATCAGAAGGAAATCTGGTGTATCTTACCGCAGATTCTGAAACAGTGCTGGATGAACTTGATCCAAAGAAGATATATATTGTTGGCGGTCTAGTGGATCGGAATCGGTGGAAAGGGATCACCATGAGGAAAGCGGCAGAGCAGGGAATCCAAACTGCAAAACTTCCTATAGGAAATTACTTGAAGATGTCAAGTTCTCAGGTTTGCTGTTCTCCATGTAATTTCTAAGTGGAGAAAAATGGTCATGCTCTGTTATTTCAATGTTCCTTTGCTAAAACAAATGAGACCACAAGACCTTCCATTTTATAATCTTTCTTCCCTGACTCTGCATATTGATGATCGGCATGTAGGTCCTTACCGTAAACCAAGTGATAGAAATACTCCTCAAATTCTGGGAAACGAGAGATTGGAAGGCCTCATTCTTTCAAGTAATTCCTCAGAGGAAACGATGTGAATCTGAACGAGATGACTGCCAACCAGTAGATGGAGAAGAGTACCAGGAGAAAGATGAGCCATCTGAGAGTAAAAAGAAATGCCTCGAAGTTGCATCCGGTTAGAATAAAATGCAAGTTTGAAGCTTGCAATATTTTTGCACGTTGCAAAGTTCTTGCTTGTGCAACTAAAAACGACGGAATATATATATTGGAATTTTCGGATGTGAACTCGTGTTCCATGCACACGTGGCATAAAAATTCGTGGAACTTTAGCAGGATTTACTTTCCGTCTTGTCCCTTTTTTTGTGCATTATGCAAATCTATTTTCCCCTACTCTGAACAAGCAAAAGAAATTTGTGGACCATGTTAGCCACCCAGAGTGTTTTTGCTTTTCTGTTCTAGTAAAGTTGTGAACAATTATGAAAACCATTATGTTGGCCTCCTAAGCAAAAAGTCGCTAGTTGCAATACGATGCCTTTTTCATGTATCCAATCTCCAGAGGAACTTGTATGTTCTTGAAGGTGTTCGAAGATGCTGTCTTGTCCAAAGCATCATTTCATTTGATTTTATGCTGCCTGGGGGATCAGGTTCTGGAGACCATGCCGATTCATCGTACCACTTCAAGACTCAAAGTATCACGTTTCGACCTTTACAAGGACACGTTCTCTGTTTCTCACACTCGTTATGGCAATGGCTGAACTGTTTCTCGTACTGCTCTTAAGCTTATGAGCAAGTTCCATCAATTATTCCAGTCTTCTCATAATCCATATAGAGTCGGAGTCCGCTTCTTTTTGGTACAAGAATGTCGAATCGAATTGTCTACTGCCTTGTCTGCTCTGCTCGGTATTGGATCAAGTTCAGTCGTGTTATTCGCTTGAGAAATTTCCCTTTTTTTTTCCTGTTCTCTCGTCATAAATTATATGCCAAGAATCTAATTATTGAAAATTCAGTTTTTCTGAAGAGATTGATTGTATGAAACAGTCATGTTCATGTCTGAAGCCACCCTTATATTATAAGAAGTTGTTCATGTCTGAAGCCCCCCCCCCGGGGGGTATGATAAAAAGTGGGGCTGCAGGTTAAGATAGGCTTGATGTTATTTATACTAACGGGCATCACGAGACGATATGAACTGATATCTGGAAGATGGTAGATACAGGCTTGAGTCAATATCAGGACATTCTCAGAATTTCTCCTGGGTTCACCAAGAATAGGTCTCGGGCAGAAGCTTTCTATCACTTGATCCTGGCGACAGATGAATGCAAATTAGGGTTAAAAAAGATGAATACAATCATGAACATGAAATGCGTGTAACAAACCGCAGAGGAGTCTTTCTTCCTGGGGTTGCATCTTTCTCCTATTTGTTACATGCACTAAAGCACATGGACTAGGTAGAATGCCGTCTGCCAACGTATCATTATTACAATCTTCAAGTGGCCGGCAGAAGTCATCCTGAACTTCAGTTTCAGTCACCAACTCTCCAAAAGGAAGAAGCGGCCCCATGTCACGGCTAGCCCTCATGGGTCCTACTGCCGAAGGCTTGATTGAATCCTAAGATCCACGTACTGAAAATCAAAAGATTGTAAGCAGAGGAATACAACACTTTCTTGTTCAGGGATTCTGATTGACGGGGCAACCTGTATATGTCTAGAGAAAGATGCATGATCATTCCATTTCCAAAAGTCAACCTTGCAAATGCTAAAATCAAACATATTATTTGGATTTTTCTACCAATGAATAGGTGACATCACCTTTTCTTCCAGAAGGAGGTCCTATGGATGTTTATACATTTTTTAGCTGCAGACTCTAATGGTGTAAGCCAAAACTACAATTATCTAAAAAATCAGGATTTGTTCTTTCATAAATATGACAAAAACAGGTGGAACAAGCTTTACCTATAGCAAAATAGGACCTATTGAAGAGTTTCTTGCAAAGGATTTCTTGGGCATCATGTACTCCATATCTTAACCTGCACCAATGAACAATAAACGTTGCGAGTGAAAACTCCATTGTAGAGGACTTTTTGTTAAACAAAGAGAAACATATAATTTTGCATAAGCTATACAGTTGCAAATAACACTCCATCACCTGATCATGATCTCATGGGCATAAATTAGGTACCAATGCTAGGGGAAAAAAATTATTTTTTTCCTCAAACAAAAGAATTATAGGACTCGGCACTGAGTACCAACTTATCTAAAAGCTTATTGGCCTTGCTGCAAGTAGATTACAGAGTTGATCAGCGATTGACAAATGCCTGCTTCTGCTTAACAGTATCCATCATTCCACCAGCTATGATATTAGTAGATTTCAAGACTAATTAAGAATTTTTACATGTGTTTTAGTGAACTATATTGCAATATCAGACTCTTTACACAAACCTATTTATGATTATCATGATTTTCATCCCTGCTGGAACATAAAACCATTGAGTCCAACTTTTCAATTTTCTTGGCTTGCTCCTGCGGAACCTTCTCACCTTTAGCATGGGCTCTCTTTTCCTCCTCCACACTTTGAGTTCCCCTCTCCGGTTCAGACTGCAAAGCAAGCTTCTGATTTATGTACTATGCATGCATATACCTTGGTATAGAATGTAAAACAAGAATAGAGAAAAATAGACCGGTAGTGATGCATTCCAAAGGTTGCGAATAAATTTCCTCTTCCAAATCTCTGAATGAAAGCCCGAGTTTCAATAAAAATCACCACCAAAGACTTCCAAGAATATAAAGAAAAGGAAATCTGAAAAATGGCATTGCAAGATGTACCAGATAAGGGACTATAAAGTCCTTAGCTATCATGGTTGAATGGACCAGCCTGCAATTTTGCTCAAGGATATTCAATTTCATTCTTTTGAAACCATTATTACTGCTCAAGTATCAGAATAATAGCTTAGACATTCACATGTGTGGGATCACTAAACATATTACGAAGAGCATTTGCTAAATATACAAAGATGTGAATAATGGTAGTCCATGCATCTGGTCACACGCAGACCATGAGATCACTTAGCACAGACACTTATGTGCCACTTAGAGACCTTGCCAGATTCAAATCTTATTCAGCTTGGATACTATATTATGGCAGAATAGATGGAGGATGGAGGTTCAACATTAGCTTAAAGTTCAATAACTCCCTTTCATTATTCCCCTATTATATCAACATTTAAATCAACCAAAACAAACTGACAGTAGCAACTTGGAAGTATTAGCTGTGCAAGTGCAATGTCATATATTATCCCTGCGTTTGCATTTCCACACCAAAGCAGAATAAGTTTGGCCATCCAATATGGGACATGACCCCTGTGTCACATTCAGTCATTAAAAGAATAGCTACAAATAAGAAAAGAAGTTCATGTCCACCAGTTCCAACCCTCCCCCCCCCTCCAACCCAAAAAAAGGAAGTGGTTGAAGAACAACAAAATTAAGCCTAAACAATTGTAGAGCATACCCTGATGCTATCAGCAACTTCACTCAATTTTTCCAGTAACAGTTCCAAGTGTTCATCAAGCTTTTATTAATGTAGGAAGCTTCTATCAGTCGAACACCTTGCCAGTTTTTGCAGCATTTTCCAACCAGCAAGGACCATCAAGTTCTAAGAAGAAAAGGTGCTATAGTCAACCACTATTATTGGTAACTACTTTCCTACTGACAAAAAGATGCAGATCTGGGGGCAATAGGTTGAAGAAAAGCTTGTTTATGACAATGGCAGGTACAAAAGAACTGTCATTTCATAAATTCAAGCATTACAGTAATGATGAAAGCAATAACATACCAAAACTAAAGAATGAATAGAACTTCCAATGTCAGAATGCTCAGACTACCCCGACTCTCAATGATTGATATTTTCTGCTGAAACAGTCAGGCAGGTAAACATTACAAGTAACACTAAAGGTAAGATTGCAAGAAGAATCAGCATATAAGGTGGGATCTGCAACAGTAAAGATTCATATGTGTCTCTCCAATGTGAAATTTGGCAAGAGAAAGTGGGAAAAGAAATTAACTGCCCTAAGGTTGATATATGACATCAGAGCTGAAGAATGACAAGGGACTGAGGTCGCAGGATTATGATGTTGATGGCTGATAAGCAGATGCCGAGGGACATGCAATCAACTATATAAGGTAACTCAAGCTTATCTCAACAATTCACAGCAGAATAACATATTGGAAAAGAAAGCCATGTGGACATCAATTCCAAAATTTAAAATTGGAAAAAAAAAAGATAGCACAAGTAATTTACACTCTCCAAGCTGCATCAGACCAAGGACTCGTTGAGAAGCAACGATTTCTTCCCACAAACAAGCAATGTAATATCGGTGCTTCACAAGAAAAGTAAAATCAATTGTCAGTGAATGTTTGTGATATAAATTGATGAGATGTGCTGAACATAAATTTTTGATACCCCTACACTTAGATGAATTTGCAGCTTCCAGTTCTCAGGAAACACCCTATCCACATCCTGAAATTTAAGATCTAATGAAACTGTAATTAAAGCATCTACATTCAAATCCTTGTCACAGCAGCTAAACCTGACCCACATTGCAAAAATTAATCTTTTTCTTGGGCCCAAAATGTTCTGAGCGATTAAAAAAAGCCCCATTTCAATTGTTGTAAGCACGTTGTTCCCAGTATTTAACACTTCTGAATTCTAAACATATATATGCAAAAGATAACAAGGACAACAACAACAAGGGTCGGCTAACCATCTACCTCCTCATAAGACCAATTAAAAATTTTCATTAGTTTGCTGAAACAAGCTTCACTAAGAACTAGGTTAATCTAGCAAAGCTGGGCAATAAAAAATGAAAAAGAGTACCTCTCCTATTGCGTTAAACAATTCTTGCATTGCAGGAGAGATGACCCTGGGTGCTGTAACTGTCCCTCTCATTGTACGTGCCTTCCTGCCATTGGTTTGTCCAAAGCAAAACATAGTTCCTTCCCCACATATCAAATCGTAGTTACAGTTCAAACAAGAACGGATAAACATAATTTATACTCCAAATAAAAAACAATATCCTTATTTGCAATTATGTTTTAGTAATTGACAAAAAACGACGAGAAAAAAAATAATAAAAAGCAAGATAAATAAAATAAGTGAAGATACTAGTCGATGAGTCAAACTAGGAACGAACCGTAAAACCACGAAAGTAAATCAAGAATTAGAGAGTAAATAAGAATTAATGAACTAAAACTCGTGATTTAGCGTTGAATCAACGAGATTAACGAAAAAAGAATCAAGAAGCAGAGAATTAACCAATATCAACTAAGCGAAAACGCACTGTTATTCCACCAATTGCTCCATAAACCTCTCCTGTCTTGCAGTCTCCTCCATAAAACACCCGATCTACCAGAGCCGAAGCAAGAAAAGACTTTAAAATCGAATTTAAAAAACAAAAAGATAAAGGAAAATATGAAATCCTTGATCTAGCCAACAAAAAAAAAAAAAAAAAAAAAAAGAAAAAGAAAAGAAAAAAAACAAAAAAACAAACTTTGGTTAGTTACCCTTCCTTCAACTGGCAATGAGAGAACCAACTCCTTTAATTAACCGTCTGCACATAATGGCTCTGTAAGGTGTCTCTCTTTTTCCTGCTTTTCGATAGTCTCAAGACGTAGCTCTAAGAGAGGCACGCACTCCCTCGGTTCCTCATCTGCCACTCTTCTCCACCTTCAGTTCATTTTCACGCTCCGCGGAGAAAGCTCCGTTGTTGAATGGAGATGTTGGAAAACCCCTGAAATGGCTGATTTTCTTCTAACAAGTTGTATGGCATCCGAAATTGCCCTTGCCGTGAGCAACCCATTTGCCAGAAACACTTATATTATCCAAATGGACAAGTCTGCAAAGCCAGAGCACTTCTCTGATCACCTGAAATGGTATTCGTCGAAATTGCAGTCAGTATTGTCAAAATCTGACAGTGAAGGCAATGTGGATGATCAAGAGAGGATAATCTATAGCTATCAGAATGCTTTTCATGGGTTTGCGGCTCAATTGAGTGAAGAAGAAGCTCAGAAGCTAGGGGAATCAGATGGTGTGTTGGGAGTATTTCCCGATACTGCATATCAACTGCACACTACAAGGAGCCCCACGTTCCTTGGGCTAGAACCTGAAGACAGCATAAATGCCTGGTATCAAAATGTTGCAGACCATGATGTTATAGTGGGAGTGCTAGACACAGGAATTTGGCCGGAGAGCGCGAGCTTCAACGACACAGGCATGACGCCGGTGCCTGCTCATTGGAAGGGAATCTGTGAGACTGGAAGAGCTTTTGACAAGCGCCATTGTAATAGAAAAATTGTCGGCGCAAGGTCTTCTACAAAGGAATCGAGGCTGCTACGGGAAAGATCAATGAACAAACTGAGTACAAATCACCTAGAGATCAGGATGGTCATGGAACTCACACGGCAGCTACCGCTGCTGGCTCTCCAGTTCAAGGAGCAAATCTGCTTGGATATGCCTCTGGAACTGCGAGAGGGATGGCTCCTGGTGCGAGGATTGCAGCTTACAAAGTTTGCTGGACTAGCGGATGCTTCAGCTCAGATATTCTGTCTGCAGTTGATACGGCAGTGGCTGATGGAGTCAATGTTCTATCGATTTCTCTTGGTGGTGGAGTTTCATCTTACTCTCGAGATAATTTGGCTATAGCAGCTTTTGGGGCGACGGAGATGGGTGTCTTTGTTTCTTGTTCTGCAGGAAATGGGGGGCCCGACCCTGCAAGCCTCACAAATGTTTCGCCGTGGATAACCACAGTTGGCGCCAGCACCATGGACAGGGCTTTTCCAGCCACCGTTCGACTGGGAACTGGCAGACGTATAACCGGAGTTTCACTCTTTAGAGGGCGGAGGGTCCTCTCAACGCGCAAGCAGTATCTTTGGTTTATATGGGTAGTAATTTCAGCAGCCCTGACCCAACATCTTTGTGCTTGGAAGGAACCTTGGATCCACATCTCGTCGCCGGAAAGATCGTGATATGTGACCGTGGAATTAGTCTCGGGTTCAAAAGGGGCAGGTTGTGAAAGATGCAGGAGCAATAGGAATGATTCTGGCAAACACAGCTGCAAATGGAGAGGAGCTTGTGGCAGATTCTCACCTAATTCCAGCAGTTGCAGTAGGAGAGAAAGAAGGGGAGATTCATCAAGCGATATGTTTTGACTACTCGCAATCCCACTGCAACTCTAGCTTTCCTTGGTACCAGATTGGGGATTAGGCCATCTCCAGTGGTAGCAGCCTTCTCGTCGAGAGGACCCAACTTTCTGAGTCTCGAGATTCTGAAACCCGATGTCATTGCTCCGGGTGTGAACATCCTTGCTGCTTGGACTGGTGATTGGGTCCATCAGTTTGCCAACGGATCACCGGAGAGTGAAATTCAATATACTTTCAGGAACTTCCATGTCTTGCCCACACGTCAGTGGAGTTGCTGCCTTGATCAAGGCCAGGCACCCGGAATGGAGTCCCGCGGCAATTAAATCTGCACTGATGACAACAGCTTATGTCCATGATAACACCCATAATCACTGAAAGATGCTTCAACAAGCCGCTTCCTTCCACTCCATATGATCATGGGGCCGGCCACAATAAACCATTTGAAAGCTCTGGAACCAGGACTTGTTTATGACATTAAAGCACAAGATTACTTTGAATTCCTCTGCACGCAAAACTTTGACTCCAACTCAGTTGAAAGCTTTTAGCAAGTACTCGAACAGGTCTGCAAGCACTCTCTTTCGAGCCCAGGGAACTTGAACTACCCTGCTATCTCTGTCGTCTTCCCGGGACAAACTATCCATTTCATCTGTCACGCTTTCACCGGACGGTTACCAATGTTGGCCCTCCAGTGTCCCATTACCATGTAGCAGTCACACCATTCAGAGGTGCAAACCGTTACAGTTGAGCCACCTACCTTGAAGTTCACCAGAAGTATCAGAAACTATCTTACAAGATTACCTTCACCGTCAGAACTCGGCAAACAAGGCCTGAATTCGGTGTTTAGTATGGAAGGATGGAGTCCACAAAGTTAGAAGCCCAATTGTTGTCATGTGGTTGACACCAATATGATCCGACCACTTGCTTTGACATGAATCATAAACAATTATGGTTCTACAATAATCAGGGCTTTCCTGTAACGAGCCAAGGGGATAACTCATTTTTTACCACGTGTAATGCATTTTGTTGCAGATCATATTATAATCTCCATAAAAGTAGTACGAAGTGGTTTATCTTTTGAATTCGGTATGTGTAGGCACCCATAAATTATATGCCAGTATTAGTATAAGCTCAATCTTGAAAAGGATTAAAGTCAACAGGCAACACCATCCACTGAATATACAGCACATTTGCTGCTTTGTCAGTTCACAGAATGCACTATATAAGGAATGCTCCTTCGCACTCGCATGGCTCATGATTTGGAGGGTATGCGCTTGCTGCATCTGGACTGGGCCTTGAGGGTCGATGAGCCTCCTACATTGTCAAATGGGCCGAAGACAAGCGTGGTGGCAGAAATAATTCCAAACGGTCGTTTCTGAACTTTCAATATGGGCTTCTTTATTTATATGTGCAGTTTGCTTTTGGGTCTCTAAAATGGGCCGAAGAGATAATACCAGGAGGATAGGATAGGAAACCATACAAACCTAATTAACAAAATGACGTTCTGCTAAGGGTTGTCCCAGAAATTTTAAAACCCATAAACATAATTGAGATTTGGATATAATTTTATTTGGGTAATGACTTTGCTAGCCCATATTAATAATACCAACGGTCTCCTACTTGACCAGCAAATGTCATTCCATCGGAACATCGAAATTGACCAACTCATAATGGCTACAATTCGTCAGTCAAGCCCAATGTGATCAATCCAAAGAATCACTTGCAAAAGATCTTTGCCATTAAGAGCTTGTGCATTAAAAAAAATAAAGCACTACAATGGCAACAAGCCTTCATTACAAGGAACAAGTGAAAGCAAACACATGTGGTATCTGACAAAATTACTTTCAGGATTCATCACTGGCTTTCATTTCGTTGGTGACCAGATGGGTGCGAAACTACAAAATGAATTGGGTTATGGAATTGTGATAAGTTACGTCGACCGTTGATTAGCCTTTTTCTAATTGTACTTGTGGCTACTCGGAAATTAGAGCAGTATCCAAGTTATTTTACGAGTTTCCAACAATCGCCTTCAGTCAAAGTTATTTGAGAATCAGTATACAAAAAAAAAAAAAAAACTAAAAACTACAAAACTAAAAACAAGAAAAGAAAAGAAAATGAGAATCCAGTTACAACTCCATCCTGCTTTTCAGATTCCAAAGGCCAAGTGACCAAATACAATGTTAGAGGCGGACCCATATGGCAATGTCTGTATTGGTATGAAGCCACATGTTGGTCTAAGCCTTTTTTTTTTTTTTGACCAAAGGAAAACAATATATTCCAAATATGCAACGCAATCGGTCAAACCACCGTATCCAATCCAAGTTGCCAAGATATCCTCCGACCAACTCCTGAAGGCCCAATTTGCAATATTTCTCCTTGAAGGCCTTAGCCGCGAATGAGAGACTCACGAGTTAAAACCATTTTAGGACATGTGAAAATGAAGTCATTTTGGCACTAATTGGTTGAACTCGTCAAAAAGCTTATGTCGCTCAGGGTAATGTCCGCATTCAGTGTTGCATTTTTCTTTGGCAAATACCGTTGTAGAACCTTTTCCTGCCAGTTGCTAAACAACTCACTTCCGGGTATCTAACTGGAAAGGATTCCCAAATGTGGTCATTATTCACGAGAAGAAGTTTGAATAACAAAGAAAGAAAATTTTAGTTAAGTAGGTTTGATTTGCACTTCAGGAAGGGTGCTCCTGATATACTGTAAAGTTCTTTTGTTGAATTCAATATAATTAACTGAAGGTATGATTGAATTATGCGAGAATGTAATGGCCCACAACAAAATTGATCTTGTTTTAATCTCGTTATAATTCATTGTCGCATCCCATAGTCTAGACTTTCCTGCCAATGAAATGGAATCATCTATTCGGTTTTTGTATTCAATTGAAACCGCAATCGGCGTTAGGGATTGGGTGCTTAAACACCTTTAATTACAATATCAAGCAACTATAAATAAAAATAAATAAGTAAATATCACATTTAGATTTTAATATAAAATTCGTTAAATATTAAAATTACTTTCTAAATTTGACTCATTAATCTCACCAAGTGACATAATTTATGTTAAAAAAAAGTGACATAAAAATAATTAATTCATAAGTCCTTTATTAAAAAATATAAAAATTGCCTCTTTCATTACTCGCATTATATATTTAAGAAAAAAATAATAAGTGACACATTTCGTAAGAGAGAAAAATAAAGAGTCAAATCCTAGCGAAAAAAGGCTTCTCTTTCAGGGTTCCTCATATCGTGGCTTATGGTTTTTGAAAGGGCACGTGGGCTCGAAGTTGGAAGAAGCAGGACAAAGATAAACTACCTAATCCACTTTTCATCCCTTCTTCAATTATTCAAGCGGACGGCCTAGCTTTCTTGTACTGAAGTTTCATTTAATTGGCTAGTTTTATCTTCCCCCTATTACTCCTGCGCAGAAATAAGCCCCCATCGCTTTATTATTCTCCGCATCTAACCTGCCAGATACTGTTAATTGCAGTACTTGCAACTGGTTTCGGACGAGGGGAATGCAAGAAAGATATGCCCGTAGAGAGCAAAATTTCATCTGACCTGAAAAGGAAAGAAGATTTTCCTCTTTCCTGTTTGCTTAACGTTATCGATTGAGATCTCGAGCACCATTCAATTGCTTACTTCCCCTCATTAATTGGGTTACTGTAATTTTGCAGCAGAATGTGAAATATGATCAAACAAAGGAATCCAATAAAAGATCCCAAGACATGAAAGAGCGATTCAATCGTCATTAATTATTATAATTATATATTTATATTTTAATGATGTAATTATATATGAAAAGGTATAAATATATAACTAATTGTAATTATATCATTGGTTAAAAAGGTTGTAATTATAACACAGTAGCGTGTTTTGTGAATCTTACAACTAATCCATTTTCCAATAGGATTCATGTACAGGAAAGAACAACATAACAGAGAAGTCAGTTGACTCAGTTCTCACAGCATCCTCACCCGTTGGTCGCCAAAGAGAGAGATTCGTGAAATTGAAACCCACACGCTGTGTATTCTCTCTCAAACAATATTATTCCCACCTTAGCCATGCCATCTCGCCCAATTCCGCCACTGCTACGGCCGCCGCCGCCACAACCTCCGCTGCTGATCGCTACATCTACATCCCCGCTCGCTCCGGCCCCAGCCACCTCCTGGCCTCCCCACCACCACAACCCCATCTCTTCCCACATCCTACTTCCTCCGGTGGGAGCCGCCTTCTCATTCCTGCTCGTATTCACGTTTTGCTTCTGCAAAATCAGACGTAAGCGCACCGTACCCTCCGACTCCAAGCCTCCCCACCGCTTCTCCTATTCCTCTCTTCGTCGGGCAACCAACTCGTTCTCCCCATCTCTCCGCCTCGGCCAGGGAGGCTTTGGCTCCGTATTTCGCGGTACTCTTCCGAACGGCCAACTCGTTGCTGTCAAAGTAATGGACTCCGGGTCTCTCCAGGGTGAGCGCGAGTTCCAAAACGAGCTAATCTTCGCATCCAACCTGGACTCGCCTTACGTTATCACCGCCCTCGGCTTCTCCACCGAGCGGAAGCGCCACCGGACAATGCTTTTAATTTACGAGCTCATGCCTAACGGAAACTTGCAGGACGCGCTGCTCCGGCGGAAAGCACCAGAATTGGCGGACTGGAGGAAGAGGTTTAGCGTTGCGGTTGATATTGCCAGGGGGATCGAGTATCTTCATAGCTTGGATCCGCCAGTGATTCATGGGGATATCAAGCCTAGTAACATTCTATTGGATCAATGTTTCTCGGCCAAGATTTCGGACTTTGGGTTAGCCTCGTTCAAAACTGGGAATTATGACCAGAATCACGAAGATGGTAAGGTGGAGTTGGAGCAGAAAAACGTTGACTTGGAGAGCAATAATGGGGCTCTGTTGGATGATTGTGGATCTGTGGTGGAGGACACCGAGAGTATGACTACAGGATTTGAGGAGTTCAATTTGGGAGTTGATCAGTCCCCGGAAGGCTTGCTCAGGGCACCAGTTTCCCTGACGTCGCCAGAGACAGTGGAGGCTGTGAGTGCCTCGCCGGAGACGGCTGGCCTGGCCTTGTCGCCCGAGGGTAATTCTGATGGGGCTAACGCTTTGAGTGGGAAAGAATTGGTGAACGAGGGAACGAGCGGAGGAAAAGGGATCCAGAGCCAATCTGGGAAAGATTGGTGGTGGAAGCAAGACAAAAGTGGTGAGTTGGAGAATGGAGCAGTGAAAGATTATGTGATGGAGTGGATTGGAACAGAGATAAAGAAGGAGAGGCCAAAGAGCGATTGGATTGGAGCATCTTCATCGTCATCCAATCAACAAACTGGGAAAATTGATAAAAAGAAGAATCGAAAGCGATTGGATTGGTGGGTTTCATTAGAGGAAGATAGGGATGAGAAGATTTTGAAGAAGGCCAAGAGAAGGCAGCCGAGGGAATGGTGGAAGGAGGAGTATTGCGAAGAGTTAGAGAAAAAGAGGAAGAAGAAAAAAAAGGAGGAGAAACATGGAATGGTAAACAATACCGACTATAATAATGGAGGAGAAAATTTGCGGTGGCCTAAGGACGAGGAATTGTATGTTGAGAGAAAGAAGAAGAGAAGGAATAACAGTAGTAAAAGTAGTATAGGCAGTCTTGATTGGTTTAGCGGTGAACTATTGAGGGGTCTGCATAATAGCCATGATTCATCGAGTGGCAAGATGCAAAAGAGTGGTGGAATTAGCAGTACTCCGAGTATGAGAGGGACTGTTTGTTATGTTGCCCCGGAGTATGGTGGCGGCGGAAATTTATCAGAAAAGTCTGATGTGTATAGCTTTGGAGTTCTATTGCTAGTTCTTGTTGCCGGGAGGCGCCCACTTGAGGTTACCAACTCACCAATATCCGAATTCCAGCGTGCCAATCTAATGCATTGGGCTCGTAATCTTGCATGTGCCGGAAAGCTTCTTGATTTGGTTGATCAATCTGTACAGTTGTTGGATCAAGATCAAGCTCAGTTATGCCTGACTGTGGCTCTGCTTTGTTTGCAGAAGGCACCCGCTCGCCGGCCATCGATGAAGGAGGTTGTGCGGATGCTTACCGGTGAGTTGCAGGCGCCTCAATTACCAACTGAATTTTCCCCATCACCTCCATCACGCTTTCCGTTCAAATCCAGATCGCGCGAAAAGGTTCGTTGAGTTTTCAGGGTCCAATACCACCTTCAGTTAACCTATCTTGTTCTGTACTCTATCTTGATTTCATTTTCTTATATGAAATAGATGAAGAACTAGATGATTTCGTTGTCCAATAGGTGTGAAGAAGGATCTTATCTTTTCGTGAAATGCTTCTGACTTTTTTTCACTTGTTCTTGTGTCGATACTGGTATGGCCTACCAATCCACGGCTAAAATCATAATTGTTGTGTAGACCCATTATGCACTTGCTTGCAAAACCTAGACGGCGATCCCCGCCTCCTTTTTGCTCCAAAATGAGTTCCAGGATCGCCAGCAATTGCGCTTGAATACTCTCTCAACCGTGGTCCATGTTTCCCTAATGGGAGCATCTTCATAAATTTCATCAGGTTCTTTGGATTTGACCAGGCAGCCTGCTGAAATCCTCTCCCTGATGCATTTCAGCGTGATAATTGTCCCCTCATGTCTGGCACTCTAATTGTCTGTTTCAGCTATAGTTGTTGGGGCTTGGGAAGGTTTATATCTTTACCTACTAGTGTTATCAATACGGATATTTTAGAGTAAATGCCTTCCCATGGGACCATTGGTGAAGTGGGGAAAAGAAAAAGGAATGGAGTATGCTTGAAATGCCAAACTTTTGCGTTGTCACCAAACAATACGCAGGCCTACTTAGATTCACCTTGGCTTTCGGATTTCTGCTTGTCTGTGTTTTAGGCTGATGGTCCTTCATTGCTTTTGTCGAGAATGTTGTTACTATCTGACCTCTCTGTGGATTCTGTAAATTAGATCCTATGACTACAGTGAAGGTGCAACCGTCTGATATTTGAGCCTTACAGATGCTGACGGCTCCGCGCATAATTTAGACAGTGGAAGAATAGTAGTTGGAACCTATTGCGGAGTCTTGGGGTGTTGTTGGATTAGGGTGTAACAACTGTGCAAATTGATCCAAGTTTACTCCCTGTCTGCAATGTTCCAGGCTGCAAGACCCCGCAGGCCGCAACGATTCATAATTTAGAAACTTTATGAGGACTAGGTCTGTCCAAAGGGTGGCCCAATTGGAAACTTGCTATTCTGAACACTGACCTTTCGGTTCCTATCTTTTCTGAACAGCCCAATAGTGGATTGTCAATGGATTACCTGTATGGGTTCCTTCCGTTTTTTTTTTGGGTCCTCTCGATCTTTTGAGTCGGAGCAAAAACTGCTGTTATTTCAAATTTTAAATTTATTGTGCCCATGCCAAGATACAGCATCCCGGATGAATTATGATCGTGTCCTACTGTATCCTCTTCACAATAATTAATCACTTGAGAATTTTTATTATTTGAGTGAGTGTGTCTCATGCAATAATGTACATTTTATTATTTATTAGTCAAATTTTTATTGAACAAAATTTCCAACTCAATTGTGGAGTAGGCGACTTATACAATAATATTCATCGCATTATATCCAATTAAATCTACTTGGTCCAGCTACTACAATGTATCTAAGTTGAAGTCTAACTATTATGTAAGTGACTCTTCTCATCCATTTATTCTTAATATGCCTTTTCAGTTGTCCTAAAAGGATTGAAGATACCAAAAAGAAAAAAAAAAAGGATCTTTGTTAGCTTTTCCTTAAACGGTTTGTGCAAGTACAATCATTTTTCAGTTATCCTAAAGGCATTTCTTTATATTCATATATGTTTTGGGAAAATTACTAAATTAAGGCCTTACGAGTCACCTTGGTCCGTTCCGATTTCCACTTTTTGTTAGGATTGACGGTTGACGTCCCGGAACATGAAAGAACCGAAATTGGACCGCCTGACAGCCGTCGGGTCATTATTTCCGTTAATCAGGAATCCATAGATCTAATTTCGTTAGGATTTAGATTCTAGTTTGGTTTGGTTTTGATTCTTTTTTTTTTTTTAATTTCAAATAATTAGAAATTTTAAATTTTTCATTAAATTTTAATATTAACACCTAATTAATAAAATTTAATTCAAAAAATTATTATAGCCAATAAATATTAAAAAGTAAAGATATTGTAGTGGATCCAAAATTCTCGACACATGATTCTATTATAAGTATATAGAATGACCCTCCTGGGCGTAGGCCTCAATAATGTTAATAAAGCTTGACTGTGTTATAATCTAGCTTCGCCAACAAGGCAAATGCAAGAACAGGTTAATGGCGACAACATAAAATGTTAGCAATGAATAAAAAAAAAAAAAAAAGCCAGGGACAGGACAACACAAAACTCGGGGGGCTTTCTTATCCAGGACCCAACAATATATTGCAGATATGCGATTTTGACCCACCTGCCTAATTACGTTGGAGTTCGCATATAATTTATGCTTACCTTTCTCCTCCTCTTAATTTTTTTTTAGAATAATAATATGATTATCAACATTTACCATCTTTGATTTATTAACAGACGTGATATATTTTGAAATAATTATTATGTATCCTTATCTCTGAATTTAGTAGTTAAGCCTACGCATAAAATAGAACTTATTCGTTTACATATATCACATGTTCTGTCAGATGGTCGGTTACCTTGGTTAATGAAAAAAACTCAATACAAGCACAAGCAACATCAAGGGTTTTTTTTTTTTTTCTCCGAATTCGAATTTGAGTCAAATTTAATTCACCATAAAAAACATTAAGCCTTTTATAGCAATCAAGAGAAATAGTCCTTAACTATAAAAGGCATAACAGGCCCACCTTACGACTTAAGGGCTTCAATTGTGAACAGAAGAAATTGAAGAACGTCGCAATGAATTTGAAACTATCCTTGATTTCTTTCAGATCCGCGAATGAATGAAGTTTGATTGAGACACCCGGTTGCTCTTTTTATAGTGTACTTGTCGTTAAGATATCAGCAAAAGTCATAGACACGAAGGCGAGATAATAAAAAAAACGTATAGTTGTTGATAAGTGGTCCATTTCCTATACCCCTGGTCACCAATAATCCTGCCATATTCGGTTATAATAGGGCTGGAAGAAAGAACATGAGATTTTTTTTTTACTTTACTTAATCTGTCATGTGTTACACTGTTATTTTGAAATTTTTCGAAAAGAAAAACTGTTACATGTTTACTATCAAATTTAAATTAAAAAAAAAAATGACAAGCCCTACCGTGCCCACAAACTAGATTTCGAGTTTTTGTTATACAACGTATTCAATCTGACATTCTTAAACGCATACCCAAGTTACACTATAATTATATTTATGTTTCTATAATATATAATATATAGAGCTGCGTTCAAGGCACATCAAATCGACTGCATCACTTCGATCTCTACTCCCTCTCGAGTTTGAGTTTATCAAGGTTAGTTATAACTTCTTCCTATTTGCCTTAATTGGTTTCTTATATATATATATAATATTTTTTCAAGAATTAGCCAGGCCAATAATATTTAAGGTTGTTGCTTTGATGGGTTTCAGGGAAAGCGCTCAATATCCGATCACACGAACGAGGCAGTGAAGTACATAAAGCACCTGCAGGAGAAGATCACAGAATTGGTTGCTAAGCGAGACGAATTAAAGGACATAACCAATTTTAGTGCTTTGGCCTCAGAAATTGGAAGTGCTTCAGCAAACACCTGCTCCTCAAGTTCAGAGATGGTAAGCCCATGTATTGGCGGAATCGAGATTGTGTTTAGCGGTGGCATAGAAGAGCAAAGTTTGACCATTTCAAGAGTGCTTCAAGTGCTGCTCGAAGAAGGGATTTCAGTAGTCAACTCTGTTTCCACCAAAGTTAATGAGAGGCTTCTTCACACTGTCCAAACTGAGGTGAATTTAATTAAGGTTTGGACTCGAGACTTTTTTAGGGTTTTGCCATTATGTGCGTATCTCTAAATTTTGTTGATGTTATCTTAATTAATTGCGGGAAGTTTTTTTTTTTTTTTTAAAAAAAAACCCTCAGCTCATTCACTTATGTGAATTATGATTTTGCTTTGCAGGTCAACGATCCAACATGTTTGGATCTGTCTGCACTCCAGCAGAAATTAAGCACTGCGGCTCCTTCATTTAGTGGAAACTAACGAAAATTTACATCATGACACCAAAAATTTTAAGAGTATATGTCACGATTTATGTGTTATTACTGTAAAATTTACTTGTTGGAGACTTTAGATTGATTAATTATAGGAGAGTGTGTAGGATGACTTTGAGATTTAGGAATATGAGATAACGTGTTCATGAAAATACTTGGAATATATGCCAATAATCAGATTGATTATATTTTTCATTTGCTCCTGAAATATGAGACATGATAATAATGCTCTAATTGAATTTCTTATATTCTTTTACGCAACAAGTTAATTAGAGGCTGCTAATTGTTGTTGCATTTGATGGAGGAACAAGAAGAAGAATTTATATTAATTGGGAATATTTAGAGATGATGCAGTGATGTGATAATATGTGTAATCTTTTAGTATCTCATAACTATTAAGTTAGATATATTATTAATTGGGAGATTTATTTTAATTAGATGTTTCTTTCTTTCTGATTAGGTTTCCCAAGTTTTAGTTACCCAGCATACCTATAAAAGCCAGGGTTCGTCCTTACGGTTTTGTCTACGCTACTGCAGCACATGATACTTTGCTCCAGCGATACCAAAATGATCAAAATTTCAGGCTCGAGTCCTTACTTTCAAGCCCAATTCAATCAAAATCGAGCCACACTGACAAAGCTTCCCCTTGTGGACCTCTTCGTTACCATGTCATGGAAATGGGCCGATTCGATGTTTTATGAAAATAGATTAATTTTATTTATTATGTTTAAATATTTTTTAAATATTTTTATTTTATTTTTTTAAAATTGATCTAATATATTAATTTTATTAGTTAAATTTAAATTATACTAAAAAATTTTATTAAATATTATTGTGTAATAATTACACACAAGTTACGTAATAAATAAAATTTTATATAATTATAATATTATTAAAATTATTAATATGATATTCATTTTCATTTTTTTAAAAAAATAAAAAAATAAAAAATAAAAAGTATTATAATTATATGTTTTTTTTTCTCTTAAATATTTAATGAGCTCTCTCTTTTCGATGTGATATATCTTTTCATAGTGCAATGGAAAGGGTTATTCTTCGCAGGTTGGCATGGCAGTAAAGGGAACGAATGGTAGATTTGCGAATAGGCACACACATAGTTTGGAACTTCAAACATTCTGCTGTCCATTGGCAGAGCCACATTGTTTAGAGTGGGAAGGAATGACTCCACTGAAAATCATGATTTATTACGATTTTATTACTATTTTATACATTTGTCTTAGTAAAATTTTTTATTTCGCCCTCGCTCAGTTTTTTTTGTTACGCCCCAATCTTTTTCTTTGTTCAAAAAAATCATGACTCTGCCATTGTGACTGTTTACAATCTGTGTTAGAATGCCATTGGGTTCGAATTTACTTAACGTGTCACCCTGTTTATGAGCACAAAACGGGAGAAGCTCACGAGTTTGGCTGTGTCATCCAAAAACAAGTTACTGAAAAGAAAAATAAAATAAAAACTAGAAACCAGAGTCGGACGACAGTTAACCTCCTGGCTGGCAAATACTTCAATTTTAACTGAAGCGCGTATCGCTTGCTTACAACAAAAATACTGTTGAGGGAGAGCAATGGAGCCGGCAGGAAAAGGCAATTTCCTTACTAATATACTTATCCTTAAGAATTAACACCATCATACATTAGCTTTCTCCAATTCTAAGTTAATTAGAAAAAAAAAATCAGAAATAATTAAACTATATTTATACCATGGAGTCACCCCAGTGAAATATTTTACATGCATAAGAACAGACGTGACAAACTTCTTGTTACAAACCTAATAAATTATTAGCAATTATATATATATATATAAAGTATATGCATATTTTATATGCATAACAATTTAATAATTTGTGTTACGTTGTCCGAAAATTTGAATCATTCCTGCTTTAAATACTTGAAAACATAACTGTCTCTTTGTTTGGATGTATTTCTTTGTGGTCTGAAGTTAGTCAATATTTTCGTTTACAACATGAGATTCAGCGAGACCACTCAAATGTAAATTTTTAAGATCCTCTAATATAAATACACTTAAACCCTATGGAAAAGATGCTAATATTTATTAACTAATTCCAAGCACCCCCCCCCCCCACCCATTGAAGGGATAGATGAGCAACAAGTCCTCAAATTTGACCGAGTCGCTTTCCGCAACGTAAAAACGTGTCCCTAACACTAAGCGGTAGATCTTTATTTATCTATATTGGTAAATCATTTAGCGATAGCATACCGGTGCAAAGAACATTTATAAATTTTTTCATGCACAAGAATGAATATCCATTAGAGTTTAATAATGTTGCACGCCCAATGGGAGAAAGAGGCTTAGGCGGGAGCCTACAAACACTAGAGACATTTACCAGCGTCGGGGCTTCAGGTGAACAGACTCTCTAAGTAATTTATTATTAATATTGATACAAGCCCCCCCCCCCCCCCACTCTTCCTTGCTAAGTCTCATTCCCAATTCCGTAGAGCCTCAGCGATCCTCTTTTCCTGCTTGACCTAGTTTTCTTGTTGATTAGTATTGTTCCCTTCCAGACTCACTAGCTATCACAATATATCGTTAACTCTATACATCCATTTAATTAAGCTCATCTCCCAATTTTCTGTTTAACGGGAGAAGAAAATGACATGGAAATGTTTTTGTTGTGTCTACAGACCAGAAGAGCCTAAGATGGCGGCCAGGTACGTAGGCTATGTTAGAGGCCTAAGAATGTTCTGTCCCTAAAATTGATCATAGCTAAGTTGAGGGTCGTGGGGGTGGACTTATTACAAATTTGATTCTTTCTTTTGTTATGTCCGAACATTCTAGTTTGAGCGAGAGCAGAGATTATCCATGGGAATTATACACCCTCAAGGAAATTCTTCGTGCGACAAACAATTTCCATGATGATAATAAGATCGGAGAAGGTGGTTTTGGAAGTGTGTATCGGGGTCGAACAAGTAAAGGCGTCGAGGCAATTATCGTTCATCCTTTTTGTCTTCTCTGATTCTCAGTTTTTCATTTTGATCGAATTAATAAAATTAAAAGTAACTAGTTGAATCCGTCTTGCAGATTGCAGTGAAGAGACTGAAGGCGTTGAATGCAAAGGCAGAGATGGAGTTTGCAGTGGAGGTAGAGATACTTGGGAGGGTGAGACACAAGAACTTGTTGGGCTTGAGGGGATTTTTTGCTGGCAGAGAAGAAAGGCTAATAGTCTACGATTACATGACTAATCACAGCTTGGTCACTCATCTACACGGCCAACTCGCCGCCGATTGTTTACTCGATTGGCCCCGGAGAACGGGCATAGCTATTGGATCCGCTGAAGGGATAGCGTGAGTAATCTCATCTTGTTTGCAAATAGTTTAATTCTCTTTGATTAAAGACTTGAAATGTCTTTGGTGAATCTTGGTACCGACCAATGGCTTAAATGTTGCCCAAATTATCCTGAGATTTTTTAAATTTTTAACTTATATGTCGAATTAGCCTATGCTTGAGATCAAATTCTTGTATTACTTTGGAATATTAGGCACTTGCATCATGAAGCGAGTCCTCGTATTATACACAGAGACATAAAGGCCAGCAATGTTCTTTTAGATGCACAGTTTGAAGCAAAAGTAGCCGATTTTGGTTTTGCAAAGCTGATACCAGAAGGTGTTTCTCACTTGACCACAAGAGTAAAGGGAACTCTTGGATATTTGGCTCCCGAATATGCCATGTGGGGAAAAGCTTCTGAGAGTTGTGATGTTTATAGCTTTGGAGTTTTACTCTTGGAGATAATTAGCGCAAGGAAACCATTAGAGAAGCTCCCGGGGGGCGTCAAGCGTGACATTATTCAATGGGTCACCCCATATGTGCAAAAGGGTGCATTTGATCATATCGCGGACCCCAGAATGGAGGGTAGATACGATCGAGCTCAATTGAAATCGACTGTCATGATCGCCATGAGATGCACTGATAGTAATCCGGAGAATAGGCCCAGCATGCTGGAGGTGGTGGATTGGCTCAAAGGTGGTATTGTGAGAAGAAGAAAAGAGATGCCGCCTTTGGAAGACAAGGTTAATGATCAAGATGATGCAAAAATAAAACATAATGAGATTGACGATGAAGGGCTGGAAAATGACAAGCACAAGGTGAGAAGGAAACGAGGAGCTTCGAAAATGAGTTAAGCGTTTGTTTAATTTGTTCAATGTGATGCCCTTCTTGTGGGTTTTTTTTTTTTCCTAGTCATGCAAGCAGAGTTGTTGACAGGCAAAGACATGACTCGGGTGTCTCCGATTCTTTGTCTTTTCCTCTGCCCTTTGGTATTTTACAATTATTGGGGAAGCTTCCTTTCCGCAAAATGACGCATCAATAGATAGCTTTCAGGTGGATATTTATATTTGCAACAATTACTTAGAAAACTATTGTTGTCTGATCCACATCTTAACAAGTAGGTTTTGATTTTTTGGGATCTGTATCAATCGTGAATGCAGCACGAATTGCTCTTGGGAACCACTTGATGATTCCTCTTCTCTCGATAAACTCCCCCCCCCCCACAATCCTCATTGTGCATTGCCGTGGAGGTGGGTTCATTCTATTCCAGCGCCGCCACAAATATCCTTCACGATTTATGCTCAAATATGGCCCTCAAACTTTCCGCTGTCGTTTTCTCCTTGGATTACCGTCTCGCCCCTGAGCACCGGCTGCCGGCGGAGGATGATTACGCCGTGGAAGCGCTGCACTGGATCAATACTACCGGTGAAGCTTGGTTGAGTCAATACGCTGATTTTGGTAACTGTTACATTACCGGCTCTAGTGCTGGGGGTGGCATAGCCTACCGACCATGCAGGCTTACGTGCGGCTGCGGAAGCTGACAATCTTGAGCCGTTGAAGATCTAAGGGACGGTATTGCACCAACCGATATTTGGCGGGGCCGAGAGGACAGGCTGGTCAACGACTATGTGGCATCTCTCGTTGCCTATGCCGCTGACCGTGGTCATGGGTGTTGTAATCCTACGGTCGCGGGAGGGTACGTGTGGATGCTTAGGTGGAGAATACTGGTGGCTGGTTGCGATGGGGACCCGTTGATTGACCGTTGGATTGATTTGGCGGAGCTGATGGAGGACAAGGGAGCAAATTTGGTAAGGGATATCACCATGGCGGAGAGGCTACAAATCCTTCAGGGGCTAAAGTTCTATTTGTTGTCCTAAAAAAATTTTTCTTCTCTTCCGCTCCATGCTAAAATTTCCATACTCCATTTATTTTAATTATAATTGTAATAAGACGGGACAATAGAAAGAAATCAAGCCTTTTTGCATCTTATATATATATATATATATATATATATATATATATATATATATATATATATATATATATTAGTTAATTTATCTGCACAAGTGTCTCGTAGAATTTGATGTCAAAATAATTCAAATAAGAATACCAAACAACGCAATTCATAACATTTACATTTATGGTAAATGGTTCAAATATCTAAAACATCTATAATATATCCTAATTTAAAATCTCTCTCAATGTTTATGCTTCTTGGTAATTTTTTGCCATGATCAATACTTACTTTGCAGTTGGTGCTTGATTTAAAAAAAAACAAAAAATATTTATCTCTAAGTCCTACATTCTACAAGCATTACAATTTTATCTTCGTAATTGGTGGCTCCCCATCTTGATGGCATTCAAAATTGCTTATGGATGTTGTACTTGGTTTGTTGTTTCTACCTAGTCCCTTAACATGCTTTTTTTATTTTTTATATTTTTTATTTTATTTTTCCTTCAGGCCTAATAAGTTAAGTTGTCGGTGACTCTTGATTCTAATTTAGGTGTTCTTGAGTGAACCAAATTTTTTATTCTCTTATCATAATGTCAAACATAGATGTTGCATGATTTTATGGAACATTTATTTGTAGAAAAGTGAAATGAGGTGTGTATTTTGATTGAAAACATTGGTTTATATGGATAAAAGGTGTAATTAAATACCTTAATTGATCAATTTTAGTCTATGTTAATCTTAAGAATTAGCCAAGTGGTACATATCAAGGTCTTAAAGTACACTTTAAATCATAAACAGTCAAATTAGCACCGACGATATTGCAATTTCAGGGTATCTGATGGAGAAAAGCGAGCAAATGATACAAGTAACACCTCCATGAACTCAATGTGTATATATATATATATATATATAAATGGTTGGTTGGGAAACACCCTGTCGCTACGGCCGGCGCGGGTCAACCACAATGCCGAGCGATTTATCTTATAATTAATTAAAAAAATGCAAATTTATAATTTTTCATTGGTCTGAGGATGGATTTACAATTTAAAACTGCTCTGATCCTTCTGACAGTGACAGACCTATTTCCCAACTCGCACGATTCTTGCTGTTATTAATTATATTATGTAATGCATTTCACATCTCCGCAGACAGATGTATGGACGACCAGAGAGTACTTCCTGATGCAAACCCACAAGCATTTAGTAATTTCCATCGATCTTCCGATTCATCAAGAAACTCGGCAACATGTCTGAACGTCAAGCCCGCCCAAAATGTCTGTCCTTTGAAGATGGCTATGAACATCTTCGAATCTCCCCCAATCCTGACGGCTCCATCTTTCGGGACCCCGCCTCATTTCCAACAACGCCGGCCGCACCCGATCCCAGCCTTCCCATCCCAGTTCTCTCCAAGGACCTCCCCATCAACCAATCGAAAGGCACGTGGGCCCGCGTGTTCCTGCCTCGCCAAGCACTGGATTCCTCCTCCTCATCCTCCCCCGGCAAGCTCCCAATCATAGTTTACTTCCACGGAGGTGGGTTCATTGTGCATAGCGCAGCCTCGACTCTTTTTCATGATTTTTCTACTAATCTCGTAGCCGAGCTCCGTGTTATTGTTGTCTCTATTGAGTACCGCCTCGCTCCGGAGCACCGGCTGCCGGCGGCTTACGATGACGCCGTGGAAGCTTTTCATTGGGTCAAAACGACGGGTGAAGTTTGGTTGAAGGAGCATGCTGATTACGCTAATTGTTTCCTGATGGGCTCCAGCGCTGGCGGCAACGTAGCTTACCATGCGGCCTTACGCCTGGCTGAGAAAGTTCATGATTTTGATCCCTTGAAAATCAGAGGGCTGATATTGCACGGGCCATTCTTTGGTGGGACCCAGAAGACGGAGACAGAATTAACTCTGTTGAAGGATCCCGTTTTGGCCCCAGGACTTACCGATCTAATGTGGGACCTGTCGCTGCCAATCCCTGTTGACCGCGATCACGAGTATTGCAATCCAACGGTGGGAGGTGGGTCAAAATGGTTGGACGAAATAAAGTCGATGGGGTGGAGGGTATTGATGGCCTTGTTTCATGGGGACCCACTGAGCGGACGTCAGATTGAGGCTGCCAATTTAATGGAGGAGAAAGGAGTAAATGTAGAAAAATACTATGTTGATGGAGGTTACCATGGCGTGGAAATTATAGAGCCCTCAAAGGCTACTCCACTATTCGCTGCTCTAAAATCATTCTTGGAGTCAGCAATGGCCCCATAATGCTACAATATGCACGATGGCGCATTTGCAAAGTGTTGGGGATTTTCGGTCTTCTCTTTGTGCGTTGCTTTGTTATGATGGTTTGCCATTAAACTTGCGGAAATTTGGATACTATGCACTTGGCTTTTGTTGTTCGGTTTCGCAAGTCTTCGAAAGTTGAAACTATCTATGAAGGCACCGCAATTTCGCTGGCGTTACCAAACGAACATTTCGAACCACAGTAACTGCTTCGTGGGATCCCCCACCTGTACGAAAAGGCATCATTTAGGCCCAGAAACCTGAAACGGGGAAGCAGGGTAATGATCGGATTGGCGAGAATGATGTGGCTTCTTGTGGACTACTTGTGGGTAATGCTTGTGGTTGTGCATTTGGGCAGCCAGGTATAGTCGCAGCCCTTGAGCTTTGTGTTTGTTTCTGTTTTTGTTTTAATTAAAACTGATTGAATCTTGAACTTAAAATCTTCAATCTTAAGTTTGACTTTTGTGATTCGCAACTTGAGCCACTTAAAAAATAGGCTTGTTGCCGTTCTTTCTTTCGGCCTCGGCTCAACAAAAGATTACGTAAAAGTCTGATGATTAACTTAGTTCTATATTGTTACTCGGGTTGGGTTGGACTAAACCTATATCCAATATCCCAATGGGCTAGGTGATCTAACCCATGCTCCAATTCATCTATAAAAATACATAGAAGGTCCTTCGTGTGGCCATACCCAAAGAGACACATAGACATGGACTGAGAAATTCAAGTAAGATAATAGTTGCCTGTAAAAAGGCTAATGTGATTTAAGGAACACCGTAGGTTTTTTTTTTTTTTTAATGTTTTTTTTATAAGGCTGTGGGCCCGCGTTCTTGGACTGATTTAAAATTCGGGTCGCAGATTAGCTCGCAATTGGGGCTTGAGACTTAAAGTAGTGGTCCTGTATTGGGGTCCGCGACAGATGGTTGCCACAATAAGACGGACTACGAGAAACCTTCCAAAACCCTTTGTCCAGTAGTCTCTGGGCATTAACTAGGCTGGGCTTCAACTTGTGCATTCCGGCTTTATTCTGTTTTCACAGCAACATTCAGACTGAACCCCTTGTGATGGATCCATTGTATGAAGCAAATTTCACTATCCAACTTGTGCCGGGCACAAGGAAAAGGGTAAAAACTTTCTGCACAAGATGTGTGCTTTTTATACTTTAAAATCGCTATTATTGTTTTTTGTCTGCTTCTCTTTTCCATTTTAACCAAATAGTGGAATAGTGATGTTAGAGATACTGATGACCCAAGAAAAAGAAAGAAATGTTGGAGGTACTACAGAGAATCTTTTGCCAAAAGTTAATGTTTTTCCCCCACTTTCTCTATTTATTTCGCATCAACATATTTCAGGAACTAAAAAGTGAAGTCGTCGTTGCTCGTGGTTATTATAAAATCGCTGCAAATTTCGATTCAGCAATCAAGAAATTATCGGACCGCCTTCACCGCACCAACGTCGTCATACAGAGTCCGACTTAGAATACGTTATCCAGTCCTATCACAATTAAATAAAAGCAGTTCATCTTTCTCTCCCAGACGTTTTCCATGTGTGTTTTGACCGTTGAGACGTAAAGTTTGTACTATATGGTGTCATTTTCTCGCAGTCAATCCAACCATGAAAGAGAACAATATGTTCGGTGAAAAAAGGCACTATGAAAGATAAACCAGCCGGCACTAAACAATCTTCTTAGGTAAAATTACAAAAGAGCATCAAAATCAAATTTAAGGGACAAGTCCTGTTGGCTAGGACTCAATTATTAGGAGTCTTAATGGTTTTCATTTCCTTTTAAGAAGATGGTTTATATGCTGCGTGGCAGCGTCTAAGTCTAACAAATCTTTAACATTCTTGAGGAATATGTTAATTGATGTTACATATATACTTTAATTAGCATACCCTTATAGACTTCGTAGAGGATAAGAGATATGAGGAATGCAAGTGGTCGATGTATTTCGTCCTGTTGTCCCCGACCATATCTACACATTTCGTAAACGTAAGGTGCAGCCAGCTAAAACGACAAGTAATAGATGAAACGAGACAAAATTTATATGGTAGTGTTAGAATTCTAAGTGTTAATTGTATAATTAAAAAATTATGTACTAAAAAGAAAAAATATAGATAATTTATAACTGAAAATCACTTATAAATTTATTATTTTAAAATTTTGAATTGATACATAATATCTAATTTGTTAATTTATTATTTACTTTAACCTATTAGTATTATTTTTTTTTTAGTCAAAGATTATGATTTTTCCACCATGTGGTCCTATAATGGCTCTAAAATGGGCCAACTTGGCCAACTTGAACGTACCAAACGTGAGCTACGAGGCAACGTAGTGTATTAAATATTATCATCTGATTATCAAACAAAATTCCAGTTAATCTTCACTGTTGGGTTAGCCAACAATTCAAGACTCCATCTCTATTTGTCGTATGTGATGACACGTTACTAGTCATTTGTACACATCTGTACAGGTATAAATAAGAAGAGAAGAGAAGCAGCGAAGAAGACACAAGGATTGGCTAGCCATCTGGGACCCTAGTTTGATAGGATATCAAAGCCAAAAAAAAATATAATATCCGCAAGCATTGATTGGGTTCTATGGAGTCTAGTGCTTCGTTTCTTTGATGCATATAATTGGAGGAAATCGTTTGAAATTTTGCTTTATTTTGTCGTTGTTCTCTGCATTTGTTTATTAGCAGTTGTTGCGACACTCAAAATTCTATTTGGCTTATTAATTAACTTTTTTCACTTACTTCTTATTCAGCTTGATAATGACATGTTTAGTTGCTTACCGATAAAAACAAGCCGAGTCTGTTTGCATGGTAGCACAGGATGGGGACTCCTCATGTGCAATATTGGTCCCCATTTTGCCCAGTAAACCTACCATATCTGAATAGGTTTAGATTTCAGGGCCTGGGCTTGATCTGGTCGGTAGAGGAAACATGTGGATCCCGACAATTTTCATTGTGCAAGTTTTTTTTTTTATTATTTTATTTTATAAATATCCATGAACTATAATTTAGTAATCATTTCTATAATTTAATATTTTAAATTTAAATTTTAATTAAAACTAATTAACTAAAAAATAATAATTCTATATGTGCTTAGTCCAATTATCCACATGTATTCCATTTTCGATTATTACTGTGTTGGTGATGAATTTTTACTTGTGTTGGATATTTTTTTATAGCATCTTGTAAGATCTGGGCTATACAATTTTTAAATCTTGGGCTATACAAGTCATTTCCTATCCATTAATTGATCGACTTCCAACGCTTGTTGTTCTGGAATCGGCTCGATGTTTGAAGTAGGCCTGACACCGGTTTCGGCTCAACCCAAAACCGAACCGGCCGAGACTGGAATTGTGAATTGGCCCGTAATTCACTATTTGGACTCGAATCGTGTTCAAGGAGGGGTTCGGTTCAGTCACAGTTGGGGGCTTTAATCAATCGGCCTGTCACAGTAACCAGTCAACCGTCAGTTCGAAGGAGAAAAAAAAAAAAAAAACCCCGAGTGTTTTACATTTTGTCTTAGAAAAGTTTGAACCGGACCAAACCCCAGCCGCAGCCCAATCCCGGGTCAATTCTAATTTAAAGGATTGGACAAGTGGTCGGCTCGATGCCATGGCAATGGCTTAAAGGGGACAACCGCCGAACGAGGTCGAGAAAGAGAGGCACAGATGGATGGCAGGGACGATACAGATGGGCAAAATCAAGGAAAGAAGTCACGAGGAATGTCGTGTAATACAAAGAGAATAGTCTGTCGGAGGGGCACATAGGACTAAAAGCAAAGCAAATTTAAGGGGAGCGAGGCGAGTTGCATTAAGAGGCCGGCGCCAGGACAAACAACAAATGTTGCCACGTGATGCGGGCCTTTTGGAGCGGAGTACGGGAATGGGACTGTCGTTGTCCTTACTTGTGGCGGCTGCCTGCACCCGTCCAGGACCGTGAACCCCCCCCCCCCCCCACAAAAAAAAAAAAAAAAGCATAGCGATCATCCCTTTCAATCATCATTTTTCTTATTAGCAAAAATTAAATAATCATTCCAAAAAAAGAAACCTCATTTAGAATTTTTAATAAATAATTGTTTTTTACAAATAACTTTTTGTTTTATGCGCACCAAAACTATTGTCTTGATGTGAAAAAATCGTTGTATGTAATTAAGACAGTGCTTTATGTCCATGCAGGGATATAAATTGTAATTCCCTTTCCAACGATCATATGAATTGATTAAAACTACCAGTTTGTTTATTAATATTAATATGTTATAGAAGGAAGCAAATGGTAATATAGAAAATCTTGTCAACCCAAAAGTCAGGAAAGCGATTTTTTTTTTTTTCCCTCTTATCTGACTCCCGCTTATAATAAGTGGAAGTGGTGGATGAATTAATACGAGCCTAGTAGATCATTGGTCAAATAAATAACGGAAGCTTTGTGACATCTGACACAGAAAGACAATTAAACGAGGCTTAATTGAGCGAGATGTGCAATCAAGCATATGTTACAGAATAGCTGAGAGAATGATGAGCTTATAATTGCATAGGGACTTGCGCCACAAGCACACGGCCCCCTCGTATTACTTGCAAGCTTTCTTTTTTAAAATTATTTTATGGGTGTAATATATATATTACATAATATTAGCGGACACTGTTCCAGAAAATAAATATTAACAGGAAGAATGTTGCAGCATTTAACGACAAACACCACGACAAATGTTGCGAGTATTCCTTTCCAATGGTAATTCTGCAAATCCTGCAAAATCTTCTGATATAAAAGACGATAACATTGAGACCACGAAAAAATAACTTGGCAGGAGGATACATTACAAAGAAAGCTACGTCACTCTTGTCTGGATTCTGGTAACCTATTCCCCAAAATCATTCAATGGGTGGGCCATTTTGTAAATTGGACTTTTGTGGTGACAATACATTAAAAATAAGGAAACGAAGCAGCTACCATTTGTGTCTAAATTTGTGGGGGAAAAAAACGAACGAAAAACTTCCATCTAGGACTAAGAGCTTGCGGTTAAATAGCCAGTAACCCAGTGAAATTGTTTACCTTTAAAATTGCGGAAAATTATATTATTAGGGTTGTGTCAGAGTTAACTGAAATTACTAACTTTCACCATGATTTTGTGTGGTAGTAATTTTGTGTTGCATTCTGTCTTGCTATTTGGAGAAAAATATAAACGGCTATGCACAATCTCCTGAATAGCTTTATTATGAAAGGAACGGTTTGATCAAAAAAAGAATCTGAAAGGAAAGGAATCTCTGAGTATACACCATTTACTGTTTCTATACGGAAAAAAGAATGGTTAATACCAGTCGGTTTGGTTTGTCTCGTAGATCATAAAATGTGCTGTGAGAGCGGGATGAGCAAAGCGTTACTTCCTTTCTCATTTCTACGCAATTATTTTTTTAGTTCTTGGAACTTGATCCACTTGTTCCATCTCCCACTCCCGCGCCATGCGTCACGTATTCTGGGGGTCAGTTTAGTCCTGGGCTCCCGGTAGCAATAGGATGTAAAAGAACATACATACACAATGTCCAATTGGAGCTTAGAATCTCAAGCACATAATAGAACCTCAAGAATTTTGGCCACCTATTTCGCGGTCTGGTGATAAAGTAGCTAAGTTCCTAGTTCACTCAAATTTTGGTATAACACGGACCAAAAAAAAAATCGAGAATTTCATCTTAATTCAATAATTCTAATCATTTTTATTTATACACTGCAGAAAATAATATAAGTTTCTAATGCTTGCTACCATTTATTCCAAACAAAGTAACATCATATTCCGATGCATATTTCTGGTAATCTTATATTCATCGGCAATATTAATCAACATAATCTTACCTTTTCTACTTCAATAGCCTCACCTCAGTTATCTCGTTGTTTTCAAGAACTTTTGGCTTTTGTGAGAAAATGCTATATGGTCCAGAAGTGACAGTGCAGGCAGTATTTTGTGTTATGCAATTTGAATCATGAAGGGAGCTAAGCAATAAAGCTATTACTAACCTTTCTCTAATTGTCAAGAAAAGGAAGGTACAAAAATTTAGCTGATTCAGCATTTTTTATTTTATGCCATTTTTCTCTCTTTTGTCCTGCCGTTTGTTCTTGACCAAAAAGACCTGTCCAATAGCTTTGCGTCCAATAGCTTTGCTCTCTCTCTCTTTTTATCTTCAAATCTTAAGAAAGCTCTCATATCTCTTTCCCTCAGTAATGTCACTTTCTCTAGGAAAAAAAAAAAGAAAAGGCCACCCCAGGTGTGCTTTGCCCCACACTTTTTGATTCTTTACGCCACTTCGTTATCAGGTACTTCTCTGCTGGACCCAATTGGTGAATATCTCCAGGGTCTTCATGTCAGCTCTATAATGCTTCTGCGTGAACTCGAGCAGCATAGGCCAAGTGAAATCCGGATATATCCTTGGGTGGCACGAGTCCACTAATTCGGTTGGTGGAGTTACCATCTTGTCATTCCTTGGACACAGAAAGAAAGCAAGTGATTTTCTCGGCGTTTCGCTGTTCACCACTGCTCGGTGCAGGCAACTCTTGTATCTCCCATTTGAAAGTGCCTACAAAACCAACAAATAAATAATTGATTATATGGGTAGACATAATCATTGATGTATATGTAGTGCGTGCGTTATATAGGATTCTACTTATTACAAAATTAATTACAATTTTGTAATACGATTGTCTTGTTCCCAACTACACAGAGAAAATTGTTTCCCAAGTACACCAATGTTTTACGGGATTCTATGTATTATAAAAATTAACATAATTTTATGTTATAACGTGTGCTGTGGCAAACTGCCAAAACAAAATGCGAATTAAAAATCTTACCATGAAAGTGTCGCCGAGGTTAACGACAAAAGATTCGACATTTGGGCTAATCGAACGCCATTCATTGTCTACAAACACTTGAAGACCGCCCACTTGATCTTGGTGAAGGATGGTTAAAGAAGTTGGATCACAGTGAGGCCCTGTTCCCAAAGTAAGATCAGGTTTTTGGCATGGTGGATAGTAGTTAAGCCTCATTATAGAGTCATTCTCTCCGAAAAACTCCCTGAAATGGGCTCTGCTTACTCCAAGGCTCATTCCCAGGAGATCCATGATTCTTAGGGACAGGGTGCTCATTGCCTCGCAGTATCCCTGATACACCCTCCTGGAAAAACCAAAGCAAGTGTGTCATTAAGAAGGAAAAGAATATAAGCAATCATCAGGAAAGCAATTGGTATGTGCTGTACCCGAATTCTGTAAAATCCTGACCCATTTTGCCAATCAAATAGTCCTGGACAAGCTTGTTGGGGTTGTTCTCAGCTGAGTAGCGAAAAGAGAGCGTTTCCTTCCAGGGAAGCTTGGAGGAGAACCTGCCAGTGAAGCTACTAGCATATCCGCAGTGCTCCCCGATTCGCCTTTGAGCCCTTTGTTTTTCACAGAGTGGCAATTCAAAGAAGTTGTCCATGTGCCGGTGAGCATCAGCAATGAGTTTTTTATCCACGCTGTGATTCACAACGAGAAAGAAACCGTGCTTCCGGCACGCCTCACCAACTAGCCTGGAAGCTTCCGTTGCCGCAACAGGGTCGCCCGAAAGGAAACCCCCCAAGTCTATAAGTGGGACAGGGAGCTCCGGCGCTTCAACACAGGGCTTCTCGTGGTCGGGCCAAATGAACTGTTGGGGAATGTCGGATTGGTATCTGAGGACCTTGGCGTCGAAAACTAGAGGTTTCTGCTCGTCTTTGTGCTCATCTTTTGGATGGTGATGGGGTATTAATGGCTGAGTTTTGATACAGTCTATTTCCATTGCATTACAGGTTGCCAATTTCCTGCCAAGAAACGTTGTTTGAGTGGGTAACAGAGCTAGAGGGGGACAGGTACTTATGGGGGAACCAATTGGGAATGTATATCAAGAGCAGAGCTGAAATAGGTTCGAGAGGTGTGATGGAAGAAAAGCCAAGACCGCTCTCGTTGAGAGATAGGTGAACCAAATATCGTTAATCTTTTTATAGCTCTCGCTGTCAAAAAAATTGTTTTTTTATTTTTTTGCCCTTTTGCAAAAGAGGGCTTCTACTTGGAAAAATTTGCACCTTAAGGTTCTTCTTTGTGTGGAAAATTGGGTTGGTGGGTTCAATTTACGGGATTTGTGTCCTTTTCATAGCTTGCCAGGAAAGCATTTCCCGATGGGGTTTTTTTGGCGTTTTCTTAAGTGCCGAGGCATGCCTTCTATAGACGTTCTCTGACCCATGACCTGCTATTCTGTACCTATGAGGCCAGAGCCCACCTGAGAGAGTGCTCGTCGGTCCTATGCATTTTTTCTTGGAAGGAACAGAGGGGGGGACCCCGCCCCGGGGGGGGGGGGGCGGGTGGAGTTGATTAAACAGAAAGGAAAATTGTGCAAAATATCCCCCATTAAATAACGAAGGAAAATAAAAAACATTCCTCCACCGATTCATAAATACCTGTATTAACGTATTTGCCTCTACCATGCCTACTTCTCGTCATATAGTCACAGCGATATTTCTAAAAGAGAGAGTTCATTTAGCACCGAAACGGAAGGAAAGACATAAGGAGGAAAGTGTTAAAAATGTTAAGTCAGGAGTTTCTTTGACAGAAATTAAGGCACTCTGGAATGAGAAACTCTGCAAAATGTATAGCTAACCAAAATGTTTATATATGAGGTAGGTGTTTGTTAGTTGGTAAAGTCCTTTGTATCATTCATCGAATTCGAAATCGATTTTCACCTCTTCCAAATAGGAGGTTTAGGAATAGGAAAGAACTATTTCCTGGCATAACTTATATAATTTTTTTTTTAAAATTCTCTTGATATAAAAGGCAATCTAGCGCGTTATGCGCTTACACGGTATAATGAAATTTGTAAAAAAATAAGGTGTACGCAGTCTTACATGATGTATATTCTGTTGAGCTGTTAAATGAGAAAAAAAGCAAAATCTGGTTCAAATAACAAACAGGAAAATGTGTCCCTGTTGGAATTAGCAACATCTCTTCATGTGATAAAATGACAGACTGCCAGGGAGCTCTCTTGTCAAGGAACCAACAAAACTACAATTGTCAGAAGGAATTGCGCATACAATGGCCAGCAGCTATCGGAGTCTGTAAGGGATTGTATAAATAAATTGAGAGAATTGTAAGATGAAGGGCAGAGGAGGATTCAATGGTTTATGCCTAGTTTGAGAGTTGTTTAGAAAAAATACAAAAGAAAAAAAGAAAAGTTGTATTTATGTAGACCACAATTAAAGAAAGGAATAGCTGCGTGGTTTACGGATATTTTGATCATCTTCTTCTTTTTCGTTCCCGAAAAGAGGCCAATGTTTGCCATTATATTAGCAAGTAATGCAGCCTTCCCCAAATCTCGTCGATGTTCGCGATCAATGTTATTGAACCTTTTCTGTAAACCTTTTTGTTGGTCTTTTTGGAAGAAAAAGGACAAGCACTGGTCGATAAATGCTCCTATTGTGCCATGTGGACTGGCCAGCCCAAATTCATCAGGTTATATTTCTTTCCAATTGTAAGTGATGTTTGGTTATTGATGTAAAGTGAGCATCATGTTAAGGACAGCTTTTGATCAATTTCTCCCTTGGTACTAGGCACTCCACCAAAATTGCTTACTTTTTTGCCCCATTTGTAACATCATCTACTGGTGGATCCAATCACTTGTTTTAAATCTTATGTGAAGATGGGAATATGGAAGATCTCGATTGATTTTTGCTTCTAGATTTTAACATGAGGGGTGGTGATAATGACCCTGAAATTCTACATTTTAAGTCTTGTTCTTCTATTTTATTTCTTATTTTCATTTATTTTTCTTGTCCTTTTTCCCATATTATTTTCTTTTATTTCATTATTAGAATAAAGAAAATGAGGACTAATGTTTATAAATCAACCAGTAAGATTCGACACTGACTCTGTCTTTTGGAAAAATAAATTATTTTTTATTAAAAAAAAACTATGCTTTTTTATCATCTTAAAAGGATTGTGCTTAGATTTCTAGGACAAAAGTGTTCCTGTAAATCGTGGGTTTTTCTGAATTTTCAGGTTCTGTGAAGCGAAAGAACAACCTAATGTATACATCGTACCACTTTCCAGGTGAAGCTATGCCATACCGTACAGAGGGAACAAAATACTGCAGTTCAAATCCCATTTTCAGTTTCGATTTTACCGCAAGGGAGAGAAACAAAAGAAAAAAAGGTACCGGTAAGATTTTGTTAATTAAGTGAAGGTCTTTGATTTAGTCCGTGTATTTGACTATTTGTATGTGCTCCAGCCATCCGATTGAATGACTAGTGCATATGTTCACATATGCAAATGCCCACAACACATGTGAGCCCTTAAAGAAAAAGATAAGTAATCATTTTTAAAGAAGTTATTAGATAGAGAAATTGTAAACTAGGTTAGATCTATATTCTATGTAATAGACGATAACAATTAAAATATGGCATACAAATTGAATTGTTGTGATGTACAATACAGAGACTATTTAGTCTAGATCTGATCTGATCTGATCTGATCTACATAGGATTTTCTTTTTTTTTTCTCTTCTCTTCAATTCAAGAACTTGCATCATTGAATTTCCAAGTTAATTTTATCGTATTGGGTCTCTCCGCCAATCATTACTTGGCCAGATTGTAAATAATTTCCAAATCTCGGTTTTTGCAATGGAATAAGATGCTAACAACCGTTTAAAATTGAACTCGTGGTACGTATGTGGGAGTTGACTTATAGTTGCAACTTGCATGTAAAGCACTAAACCAATTCTGCTTTTGAAAAAAAAAAAAAAAAAACAGAAAGAAATTACTTCGTTGTAAGCACATTAAGAAAGTGGGACAATTCCTGTATCAAGCATGATGTTTGCATTGTGGTATGGGTCAACGTTGAAGTGGAACAAAATATCACATACAAAATAAATAAAGAAAAATAAATTAAGACCCTTAAACTATACTCCAGTCCAATCGATTCTAATTAACTAAACCCGGGCCGTTGTATCATAATGAAGTAGTAATAAAGATGGTGTTTAACAAACTAATTCCCAAGTATTTTTCATCGGGGTTAATTCAAAGCCGATTGGAATATAAGACGCAGCAAATTCCAGCAAAAAGACAGATTTTTGAAGAGGAATTTCATAAGGCAAGGGCTTTGATACAAGCCAGCGAGGAATATATGGGTGCTAAATGCCGATTCATGATAATGCCGGCCGACTCCTAAAGATTGCCAAAATTCACGGGTAGTGCTCCAAAAAAGAGAAAAGTAGAGGTCAGTGATTAAGAGATTATATTCATATTTTTGAAGTATTATCGAGTTTTAATTTTTTTTAAAAAAATATAAAATTTGTGAAAATAAAAAGAGTTATCTTTGAAATTATGGTAAAATAAATTAACAAAAACGCAAACCTCCAAACTGATTTCAAACTCAAAATCATAGGAGTCTTAAGTGATCCCAATTAAGCACCGGGGAATTGGGCCCCAACAAGATATCGTGGAGAAGACTTGTATCATTATTTTAAGCTTTGTGTTTGATTATTCCAGTATTGTGGGAACTGATGTGGCAATCGAGTGACCATGCATATGCATAGGACTTCGATTAAATGTTGACTTAGTTAGTAAAATTGGTAAATTCTGCAGCAATATTCTAAGGGCATTCCATGTAAATTCCCTAGGCTCAATGTAAATAACCTTTCTTCGATCAAGATTTGAGAATCAGATTGCAAAGGGGTTCCTTACGAATTTCCTGGCCCAATGCAAAAAACTTCTCATTAAACAGATTGAAGAGATTCCTACTCTTATTCCTTTCCCTCTTCCATCCCACGACTTCTGTAAGTATCCTGTACAGAATCTTGGATGTTTAAGTGATTGTGTAGACATAAGTGCGACCCTCCCAGCGTCTTGGTGGCAATGCATTGATTATGCTTGCTAAGGTCAGGAGTTCGAGGGCTAGTAACAGGAAGAGTTACGATTCAACGAACCCAAAAACAAACAAAAGTAATTTGTATAGATATGAGTGCAAGAAATGAACATTTTTATTTACAATGATAATCGGACGTTCTATATTTCTAGGACGAAGATGGGGAGGGGGGGAAGTGGGGGGCGAAGACATTGACATTCTCTTGTTTGACATTTGGAAGGGATTTTTCAAGGAGTTTACTTTGGTGTGAGAATGGAGTTTCGCCACGTCTACATACTTTCAATTCATGGCTAGATGACCATGACTATCGTGATTCCCTCATAATATCTGATTCAGTCTAGTGGAGCTACTCGCTGGGATACGCGATTTGAAATTCTCTCTTGTTTGACGTTTTGAAAGGGCTCTGCCAAATAGTTTTACTTGATCTGGTAAGCACGTCTGGTACTCGGGGGCTTTTCTTTTTGTCTCAAATCAATACGTAAAGAGACGATAAGATTGAAATATTCTGATACTCACGCTTTATTTATTTAATTAAGTAATTATTAGATCATAAACTACATAATAAAATAATTTTTTATTCTCATAAATATTATTAGCATTTAAAAATTTTAAGATAAAAATCTAAATTTTTAATTTATGAAATGTTTCTTATGTATTTGGATACCTCTAAGTAATGAAAATAAAGTTAAATTTGTCAATTACTAGATATCTAGTTTGTTTTGTCCATTTCTTTTGTGATAACAGTATATTTAGTATTAAGTTGCGAAATTTATTTTTTCTTCTGTCCTCTTTTTTCTTAGAAATAATGTAAGTTTGTGTATATACGACTTCTTCTGTACCTAGTCTTGTAGATTGTGACCAATTTTTGTTTCAAAGCTTCTTTTTTCTTTTTCTCAAACATATACTTTTGCCAGACGTAGAATTGACTCTCGTCGGTTCCGCAACAGGAAGACCTCAAAGCATGTCTCGTTGACACACGAGTCAAGAGTACTTCAAATACATGCTTCTAGGAGAGGTTCCTTCGATATTGTCGAATTTGAACTTCCGAATTGAAAATTTCTTAGAGGAGGCTAATAATAGATTATATAGCTCACAACCAACGAGCCTCCCAATAAACCAAAAGTAAATGGGTGGTCAAGCGATGTAAAATTCTCGTTCAGTTGCTGGCTTGCCGCGCTAGTACCCCATGAATCAACATATATTTTCATTGCTGATCCGGGACTATCAATGTTTAAGTTTCATTTTAGACGATCCATGTATCCTTCAACGGGGAACCTTCCCAAATCTGGAATCGTCCACTGCAGGGCACAGTGTTGTAGGTAAAGGGTGGAGAAATGCGAGGGGGCACATCGAGGTCCATCACAGGAGGCAACTAACATGATGGTCGAGTTGTCATACGGTCATGTAGATAAAGGAGGGGCAAACTGACTTTTTTCTATTCAAGAACAAATCCCATGAAACTGATAGACCCAACGGGGTTGAATCTATGCACGGCTATGGCAAAAGTGCGTGCATCAATTGGGACAAACACAGTTCCACCCTCTTATTATCCACTAAAAGTTTTGCCTACTTTTCCCCTTGTCTCTACAATTATTTGTTGGTGGGTCTGGTGGAGGATTATTAATCACATTATTAAATGGGGGGCAGAGACAATCCGGATTGATTTGGGTTCGGATTTTTGAAGAAAGAGTTGAATCTATTAAAATGATTTTAACAGTGTGTTATCCTTAGCAAAGGGAACATTATTGAAGAAGCCCCAGTTTCATAGAAAGTCTATGTGCCCATTTTAGTAACAACTTTTGTCATGCTTCATGTCTATCATTTTATTGATATGTGCGAGTTCTCAAATTCCAATCGTTCCATAATTGCAATGCAAATGAATTATGCCGGCATGCGATTTTGGAATGGTCAAAAGTTGTGATCACAATATTTTCTACATAATAAAAATATACGATACATCAAGGAGACTAGGCAAATTTGGGCTAAATATCTGATGATCCGCTTTTGCAATAAAAGGTGAAAAAGGAGAAATATAAGGAAGCCTACACTCTCAGGTCTTTATTCACACTGAAAGAGCACGTTCCTAGGGTCCATTTTTTTGATGGTTTCTGGGTTTTTTCGGTTCTTGATATTGCATTGTAAAAGGAATGTAGTTAGACAATGTCACATCATAGGAAAGTAAATAAAAATTTCTTAGAGAGAGGGAGTGACCAAAGTAGTGTCCCAACATGTTCTCCCATGTTGAATGCTTGCTTGCTGTGCCATTATGCCAATTGGGACTACTGAAGATTGTTGGCTTGCACATTTAAGAGAAGACGAGAGAGGGTAACTAAGGACAATGTTTCTTCCATTATGGCTTTTGGGTGGTCATGCCTATCTTAGTTGTACACTCAGCTCCCACAAAAGGCGGTCGGGTCACTCAATTGGATGTGTTCTTATCATGGAGATCTGATCAGCTAAAAGGCATACTTGCCGGATCGACCTTGACATATAGAGAAGTAGCTGCTTCGCTTGTCACAGATAAGCCACCAACTCGTATTTCTGAAAAGGGGGTGACCATGAGGCCCATGACCATGCAACAAGTTCGCTCTGTGTATGTACTTCCAATACTAAGGGATGTTCTTTATTGATGCTTTTAGGCCCAAAAATTTTGGATGGACCTGGCCATTCAAGTGTGTTATTGCTTATGGGGACTAAAGGCATACTCTTTACATATCCAAAAAGGCCCCTCGGCAAGTGACTTACAATGTTGAAAAACTCATCAACATCCACTCTGCACGGAACTGCAACAGGGCTGCCACCATATAAGGTTGTTTGACTGGGTGCAAAAGCTACTTGGGAGGAAATGATTTCAAGATGCTGAAGATCAGCACATGCACATCACTCAAATGCCAAGACTCAAATAATGACATAACACATTGGAGATTCGGTAAAGACGAGAGTGGTCATGTAGAACATGGGACATGACGTGATCCGGAGAGTTTCGAGATATGTTTTTTCAACAGGTCTGCCAATAAGGACAGAGAGCTTGGGACTCTGTTTCAACATGGGAACAGAACTATGATTTGATTTGCAGGCTTTAACGACCATTAGTAGCTGAACTTGGCAGGGGTTAGACAAAAAGGCTCTCAGTTTGTCTGACATGATTAACTGTGGTCTATTAAAATATAATATATATTTTATATATTAAATTTTATTTAATAATTTAAATCATCCTATTTTATATTTAATTATAAATTTATGAAAGAGCCGTAAGCATGCCGTATGTGACCGGTGTAGCCTATAGGCTTCTTCCTATCTGCGAAGTCCTTCAACTTCGATCTGATAATGCTTAGATCTAAACCCACCAAAAAAAAAACATATATAATGTGAATAATTTATGCGCTGAAGTACAACAAAGAAATATATTAACTTCTCTGAATAACAATTAACTAACCTACTAATGATTTCAGGGCTGTTTGGGCTTCCATCTCATGTATAGAGACATCTGGCTCTGGCTCAAGCTGTCAGTATAAGTAGCTTCTGTGAATACTGAATAAAACTGAACTAAACTACTAATGGTTTCAGGGCTGTTTGAGCATCCATCTCATATTTAGAGACATCTGGTTCAAACTGTTCAATGTAAATCCTCACAGTTGCACCTGCCGATCCAGTTCCCTACACAGATGAATATTTGGGCTATGGAAAAATAGGTAGCAGATGCAGCTGCAACTTCTGAAATGAAAAACATCCAGCAACGGATACAAAGAAACGGAATATGATCAGTGATCCATCAGTAAACACAAAACGAACACCTTGCTTTGGTGCTGTACTTCCGTCAAAAAACTAGTTGAACATAGTCATAAATTGCAATGGCTGCAGCAATCACTATCCCAAATTTGAGAAATTACATGTACAGAGTTTAACTTACAGGAACAGTGTATGTTTAGTCATCAACTAATTGAACGACATAACTTCCTGTCAAGCATATTTCAGAATGTCTAAAACATTGTGGGACATTACCCAATGAAAACAATTTAGACTTACCAAACCTTTCACTCCGTTTGCTCCAAGAAATCAAATCTCTAAGGTATCCAATCATTTTATTGGATCCTTCTGATGCATGCACTCCCCTGTAGATGAACTTAAACATGTTACTTTCCCAAGACAATCCAGCTTATGTCATCGCCCTCGGCTTTAATAATACTAATGCCAAATGCCAGCAAACCTATAATTTTTACAAATATCGAGCTAAAGTTATGATGCTTACTTCATAATCATATCTAGAAAAGGAGTTTCTTTCATATGCTCTTTCATGACATCAGATACAGATGTTAATTTCTTCCTAGTTTCTCGTCTTTGTGTCTGTTTACAAAAACTGAAAGCCAAGCCAGCACGGACCCGTCATTTAAACAGCTCTGTATCATTCACATCCATTTCAAAAAGTTCGGGAACAGAAGAAAGAAAGATATACTAAACAAAGAAGGTGGAAGAGAATGGCAACGAGAGTCAAACATTTAGAAATCCGTCCTTGGTCAAACAACCAGCTAAAAGCCAATCATGCAGCTGCATCAACAAAACTGTTTTTCCCCAGCACGTGGGTGACTTTCTATTATTGTACATACCAATAGACAGTTACGATAAGCCATCCTTCTCATGGATATTATCAGAACCAGTTCCAAAACAATCTTCCCCACAAAGTGACAACTTTCCAGCTTCAATCAGGTTTCCAAAAAATTTCCAATCAGTGGGGACCACAACCAATGAAAGAAAATTGTCTGTCAGGGGATAAGCATCTCTAAGAATGTGGAATCACCCTAGGCCAATTTTTCTCTTTTTACATAATGGAAATCAAGATTTTGCTCAATAAGTGCCTCACCTCAAAAAAAGGGAAGAGTCAACTTTTCAGCCATGCGATCAAGAGCACCACTGGCATGGACCGAGCCAAATCTGAGAAACTTGAAATATAAGTCATTCCTAATTGTTTCCAAAGAGGAAGCAGATGCTGCATACCAGTTGGCTGGCTTTAAAGTGTGGAATGCCTTTTGTGCATTGGATATGCCAAGTGTTTATAACTATATAAAGGACAATGCAAAATGAAAAAACAGAGCCGATGTTTGAAATATGAACATTGGATCAGTCAATCAAATGAGAAAAGCAATAAATGCATCTGCATAACAATAACAAATTCTTATCCTCCTTGCCCAATCCCAATCCACCTTGCCTGCCCAATTTTCTTTAAATGCTTTTTATAAGTTTCCAGCAACAAAATAAAGCTTAATTGGAGTACATAAGTAGTTCCTAAATGGAGAGCTGCTAACATCTCTAATGCTATGAACTGAAACTACACAACTTATTTCTTTGTGAGAACATGACAGCTAACAACTTAAGCAACTGAAATTGGGTTTGGAAACACGGATATTGATATTGATGTTTGCCGAACACAGATTGTTGGAGAATAATTATGATTCATATCCTGGACCTCACCTAATAGCTTAAACTTTTAGATGAATTGGTTTATTGATATGGTATCAGAGAATTCATGACCGAGTGATCATGAATTCAAATCACAATGTCCTCATATTTAATTATAAATTATTATGAATTTCTTATTTGTTCATACTTTAGGCCCAAGTGAGCTAGACTTTTGCATTAGGGGGGGTGTTGGAGTATAATTATGATCCATATCCTGAACTCACCTAACAGCTTAAGCTTTAAGGTGGATTAGTTTCTCTTATGCTGTTAGGTAAATTAGTTTCTTGATACAGAGAAACGACACATCCATTACTAAAGTCTATTTGCAATTGCAATCCTATTTCTGCAATAAACGTGTTAATCAACTTCCTAAGTTTCATAAAGAAATTCAATTTTTCTTCCCTTCCTTTGGAATCTTTCCGCTCATTTCAATGCAGAATTTGGTTTACCTCAAAGGGATTGGTGAATACATACAAATATGGAACCAAATCTGTGCAGAACCAAGTAATCTGAGGTACCATGACTTGTAGCTCCAAAAGCAGGACTATTCTCAGCATATATAATATTGACCAAATCCTTTGCATATCTGTTTAAAAACAATCAAAATTAGTATTCTCTCAAAATTGCACATATGCATACAGAAAGGATGTATGTATCCAGAAAAGAGCATATATAAATGATCTTACATAAGATTTGGATCTGGATGGCTGTGCCCAAAATCCTTCATAGGATCTCCATTTTTAATAGAATCCTACATGGAAAATGTAGAATTTCCAAGTAGTAGATTAGATGCTTGATCAGAAGTGGTTTACAAATCTCACAGAAAACATACCAGACTGGCCCCCAGCTTGTGCACAAAAAGGTTTTTACACAAGCACCATACATAGCATCAAATTTCAGCCTAAAAAGTATCAACCATAAACTTTAGATCAGGAAACATCACATTCAAACATAGGAGTTCGTGTTTATAGAATATCTATGACAACAAGACAGATTATTTGAATTAGAATAGCAACCAACAAGCAATTGCGAACAGTCTAATCTAAACTGAAATCTAGCTACAGTATGCTAATGGCAATGACGAAAATATGATTAATCCAAATGCCTTAGTGAGAGTGTTTACAATAATCTAATGAAACAGTAACACCACATATGGCCAGAAGAAGTTCAGGAGAGGTTCTGTCCTGTCAATCTGAGATAACTGGTAAGGAATGAAGCAAAATGCTTGTGAGCAGAAAAAATGTGCTCTCCAATTAAATTGTGTATCCTCTCCAAACATGGTAGAAATTTAGCAATTTTACTTGGCAAGGAGCAATCTAGCCAAAATCTGACTGTCAGAGAAGGAGAAAAGTCGAAGCCAGCTTGCAGAGTGTCCTACACAGTTCCTGCTATGCAATGCACAGGAATCAGTCCAAAGATGGGCTGTGAAAGTATCATGGTAAATTGCCAGGCCTTTGCCTGACCACTCCTAATTAGAGCTTATACTTGTTTACACTGGTTCAACAGAGCATAAGTGCAAGTCCCAGATTGGTTATGTAACGGCCATGGTAAGACCTAAATGCCAGTCTAAATAATAGAGAGATCAAACCAAACTTTCATGCACACTAAGTTACATATACATTTGAATTAACTTTCCCCACTCACAGTCTACCTGGATCCAAAATGGCAGGACACAAAATTTCAAAATTAGAGCCTCATTTGGTTGATAAACAAAATTATAACAAGAACACAAAGTACAGGTATGTCAAATTATATTTGGAACAAGAAAATTTAAAACTAACAAAAAGGTTAATAGTTGTAATCGACAGAATTTTCATTCTCCCAAAAGAACATAAAAATAAGTGACGACTAAAGCAATTAGGAAAGATGATCAACAGAGCAAATGAGTATGAAGCAGACATGTATCCTGATACTCACAGAAAGACCGTTTCCATGTATTTTGTCATCAATGGCTACAGGTGCTGGCAGCCCACTGGTGTAATTCAACTGTAAAGTCCAATGAAAGAGCATGGCACAGGCACTTATATTGACTGGTGGATGCCAACATAATTCCAAGCCTGGTCAGCATAAGCAAGTAAACAATTAAAAAACTTGGAAATTTCTGTGTTGAGGTAAGAATTCTTTGCATTCCAAGTTCCTCTGATCAGAGAAAGTTGCCATCAAATTGATTAAAAGTATGCATATGGACATCAAAGATCAATAGATTATACAGAATAATGCATTTTGGCTTGTGTCAGACTAAATGGCCACACTCTCATACAGCTGTTAGAAAAGACCAGATAATGGAGTTGATTTGTTATTGATTGTCGATGAGAAAATATAGTTGCATCTATAATTATGAAAAAAATCAAAAGATTACCATGGTCTCATCATGCATCATCTAGATCTTTGCAATTGATGAGCATCATCAATTAACCTTGATGCACCAGTCATATTCTGGTCCTCCAGGATTATAGCTTGCACTCTTTATAAATCCAACATTGGCCTGTTAAAACATACAGAATAATTGGTTTTAACTAATTAGGAGAAGGGGTAGAATTAGGAAAAATACAACTCGAATTCCCAAAATTGCAGTCAAAAGAAAGGATGATTTGCAGGAGACTACCTTCCTCTTTTGAATTACAACAGAAACAGATGGTGTAGACAGAAAAACTTTCTTGCAATGGCGGAGGTTTAATGATCACATCATAAATCCAGAGAGCCAGAAAATGCAGTTAAAATGATTATGTATTTCAAAATACTCAGAGCACCATATCTTGGAATAGAAAACAATCAGACCAAAATTGCCATTGACGGAAACAGATAATAGAGAGTTTCAACTTGGAGGAAAGAAGAGACTTCTTTTCTAACTGAAAAAGCAGAACAAACATTCTAAATAAGAAATTTAAGAATCATGTGCATAAAAACTAGGACTTTGAAATTATCCAACAAAACTCAATGTCACCCACTTGCCAACAAAATCTTTAGAAGAAAAAAAATAAAAAAAAAAACAGCTTTAGCAGAGAATTTCTATAGCTATTGGAATAGACAAATTAAGTTGCGCAGCATTTAGCATAAATAAGAGAATAGAAGACTGTCACAATACTCACTTGCCAACCAAGATCTTACCAACATCATTTCCAGCGGCAATTTTGACGATTATCTGCATTTTCAAATGAAATTACTCTCATGAAAGACAGGGGAATCACAAGAACAAAGAATGAGGAAGAAACTAAAAGTTCAAAATTCCCTGTCAATGCAGTTTCTAGGTTAAAGTATCAACCATCACCTCCTAATACCAACAATCCATTCTTGTAATCCTCTGGTGACAATGAATTGAGCAATGCCTGCACGTGATAAATGTCCAGAATCTTACATATCCTTAAGGACTAATGCATAAATTCAATGCCACAAAATGCGTAAAGAAACAGGACCTGAATACAATTGGCAAGGTACTTGTCTTGCATGAACACTTTGACTATAAAAAAAAAATACCAATGTTAAGCAAATAATCATATGGAATGGACCCATGACTGTAAAAAAATAATTAAACCCAGTCAAATTTATCATTATTAAAACATGAAAAAAAATGCATCAGACCCAGAATTCAAAAATTCCGTTTTCCACTATTATATATGAGAAAGAAAAGAGATATCCCTAATAAATACAAAGAAAACTAATGGAAATAAAACAGAGTAAGTAAAAAGCTACTTTCTTTCAAAGCCCTTTCATCTCTTTCTTTTGGCCCTCAATTGGCTTTGTTGGCACTGAATTAATCTGCAAAACACAGAAATTATCTTCTGAACAAATACTGCATTGCTGTGTCTATACTCTATACACATATATAGAAGATTTAACCTCAATGCCTTTGGGTTTGGTGATGGTAGCTGAAGAGGAAGGAGAGGAGGCTCTAATGGAGAGAAGCCACAAGTGTGAAAGATGGAAAGAAGTTTTCAAAAGAGGGGTTTTTGGGGAGAATATATAAGAAGAGGAGACTAAAGAGAAAGAGAGGAGAGGAAAAGAGAGCCACCATTTGCATTTGATTGCTGACGTGAAACATCCATCAACCTTGTTCGAGACTGGAAAACGTCTACGCATGAAAGCATCAGCAGGACAGAGAGTGTGAGTGCCTCTGTTGGGCATTGTGTGTGTGAGAGAGAGACCTAACTTTTGGAACATTGAGTCAAACTGAAGAGTTTTGAGGAAGCCCACGTATTTTGAAAGGCTTATCTTGATCATCACTGTCTATGCATGTGAGCTTCCTGATACCCACTAAGCTGCTAGCCAGTCAACTCCCTAGGGCAATCAATTAAAACAAAATTATCTCCAAAGAAGCAGAAGCAAACTCATGCACATTACCAACCGATTCTAACAATTGCAAAGCAGGGACCAAGTAAATCCAAATTGAACTACTTGTGGCCTCATGACATAGCAGCATTATTGCCTTTCAGGTATCATCAGAAGAATCGTAAGTAATTATGAACTTGAGCCCAATGCAGAAATGGGACTTAAGACAATTTATTCACAATCAATAACAGTAGTAACAAGTAATTATAGCTCACTTAACCATGCAAATTTGAAGATATAAACATGCAGATAGACAGATGGATTCAAGCCATCTAAACCAAGTATAACAATAGTCCACCTCTGTAGGTTGTTGACAAGTGCTTGCTTCTCTCAGTTATATGCCATGTGAAGTAGGAGTTGAGGTCAAAGTCATCACAAAATATAGATGTAATCTGTTGGACAGATATTCTAAAGTCAACTTGATAAGCCCTTGTGGACAGTTTATCTGCCAGTGATTCACAAACAGAAGCAGATGTATTCTCAAGAGCCTTCCTCACAGTGTATGGGCTTATAGGAATGCCCTGGGACTCAGGTAATGCAGATGAAGAGGCACCAAAAAGGTAGAAGGGCACAAAAAGCAGCAAAATCATAGCCTTCATTGCACTAGTAAGCAATGCAATCCCACCACAAGCAAATGTAGATGGCATTAATGTTCCATTTATACGCATGTGTTTTCAAAGAGTCCATATAGGGACAGGAGTGACAGCCCCTCTTGGAGCACTGACACGGACCCCAAGATACCCCCATCAGCTGTTGGTCCTCAGCTAGACCTGCATCTCATTTTAACAAATTCATAATTTATTAAAATTCAAATCAGAACACTCACATAAAGGTCATAGAGTAGGAAAAAAAAAAGATTGGAGTCCTATTAAGGGTGAAATATGGCAAGTTTCAAGTCCTGCAGAAGGAGGCTCAACTACACAATGAGCACCAGCAACCATCGCTGTGAGACATAAGCACCAAATCCTATAATGCTCAATGTTGAACAACCAGAAGCACCAACAGTGCTTGAACCTGGGCCACTATTGCCAGCACTGCTAACGAATATAAGGTGGTGCATATCCACAAAAATCAATGTGATTCTCATAGCATATTATGGAGCATGAATGAATCTCACAACAAAAAGTACAAGAATTGTTACCTCATTAACAGGGTAAACAAAACGGCCAGTAAATATTAAATGGGCCCATCAGCTCCAACTTGAGGCTCCAAGTATACACAACCATGAGCATCGGCTTTCACAACTTTTGACATGGCAACATCTCCACTGCCAGTGCTGCAAAATGAAAAATTTTCTCAAACCAAACAGAAATTCTTTTTCTCGTTGTAAAGAAATCAAACAGAAAGAAGGCAAAGAAAAGAAAAGAGAAAGATTCAAGAAAATTAATAAATACCAATCAAGAACATCTAAGATTTTCGGTTTCCCATCCGATAATCCAGCAGCCACAAGATCAACGCAAGAATCTAAACTTTTGATGAATCTTGTATAGGCCCAGTCCAGCGACCCAAACCAGAGGCTCCAAGTATACAACCATCAGCATCGGCTTTCACAGCTTTTGATGTATCAACATCTCCACTGCCAATGCTGCAAAATGGAAAATTTTTCTCGAGTCAAACAGAAATCAAAGAAAAAATAAAAGAAAAGAAAAGAGAACAAGAAAAAATAAATCAATTCTATACTGAGATATTTTCGGTTTCCCATCTCACGTCTCTTGCAATCCAGCAGCCGCACGATCAACACTAGAATCTAAAATTTTGATGATTCTTGTCAATGCACTGCATACAACAATAGGAAATTATTAAAAATATATAAATAAAGTACTTTCTTTAACTTAATTTAAGAGCTGAAAGAACCACAAGAAACTTCAGTCCAAGATTTCCTCTCCTTTTTTTTTCTGTTTCTTGAAAAACTTACCGAAGATCGCGATAAAGACGCCACGGCCACCGTATCTGTGCTTGGACTGGATGAAGCGATCGGCGCCAATCTCCTTCTTCGGCATGAAGGAGGCCAAGAATGTCGCACTCTTCTAACTTGAAACGGCGGAGAGTCTCCGCCGCCACCGCCGGATGTTGTGCTCGGGTTTGCCCGGTTAACGCCTTTAAATACCGGCTGGACTTTGCATTGTTTACCGTTGTAAAGTTGCAACTTGTAGGCAGCTATTTAAGATAAAATAATAATGATGAGATAATTAAGGGTGTTCTGGTAATTTAAGCATGAATCGGAGGCGGTGCCGAGAGGAGAGACTTGAGAGGAGTTACAGAGTGGCACCCTGGCTCTTGCGAAATTACTAATTTGTCCTCGTCATTAAAATTGAATTGACTTCATATGTATTCTCAAGAGCCCTGAGCCTACAAGACAGATGCTGCATAGTGGAAGCAGCAGCAAAGTAAAAGGTCGCAAAAAGCGGCAAAACCATCCACACCTTCATTGCACTCGCAAGCAACACAATCCCACCACAAGCAGATGGAGATGACGTTGAAGTTTCCATTTATATAAGCATGCATTTTGGAAGAGTCAGTCCATGTAGGAACGGGGGAGCGACAGCCCCAACCGGAGCACTGACATGGACCCCCAAGATCCCCATCAGCTGTTGGTCCTCAGCCAGACCTACATCTCATTTGAACAAATTCATAATTCACGAAAATTCAAATCAGACCAATCACATAAAGGTGATTGTGTGGAAAAAAAAAAGGTTGGAGTCCTATTAAGGGTTGAAATATACCAATTATATTCAATTCCTTCAGCAAGAGGCACAACTACACAATGAGCAGCAGCAGCCATCACTAGTGTGACATGAGAGCACCAACTCCTATAATGCTCCCCATGTTGAACAGCCAGGAGCAGCAACAGTGCTTAAAGCTGGACCACTATTGCCGGCACTGCTTATGAATATAAGGCAGCAAGTGTCCACAACCTAATTCAAATCAATGTGACTCTCATGGCATATTAATCGCCACAACAAAAAGTAAACAAAGCGGCCATTTTCTGGAAGTAAATGTTGTTTCTCCAGTGCTCACATTTATGTTGCAGAGGAAGATAAGTATCATTATTCAGTAAATATTACATATTTGGTATCATGCTGCATTAGAATATTTTACTCCGTACAAAACTACCTCAACGGCAGCAATGAGGGTCCATGTCAAGCCTGTACCTTTCTCCATTGAACCCAAGCTTGCGTCTCCAATTTTGCAAGATATTGTGCTCCAGGTGCAACTCCATTCAGCAATGATTCCAATCGATGAGATTAGTCATGAGTCAAATCATGTTACGTTGAAAATAGGGCAGAAGATAATAGGTAAATCCGTGGTACCTTTGGGTAGAAGGCAGTAGTAATACCAACAACATGAGTACTGTATGCAACTATACTTAAGCTTATCGTGGACATTGAGAACAAATATACAGGCATCCAACTTGCCAAACACACCAAAGTTCCTTTCAAATATGAAGAAAATAGTATCCATGTATTCATTGAAACAGTAGGAATTCGTAAGAACTAATAACCAATTGGTCTTTCACTCCTACATCCCCCAACTTACCAGGCAGCCAAAGTTTAGAGTTGCTAAAGCAGAGAAGTTAAAAAGGATGAAGTATTTGATTCAAATAACTCCACCTCCAAAAAGAGGAGGAATAAAAGGACACATCAAAATTCAAAGGTTTCATCAGTTCATTTGCACGCATATTAACTTGCAATTTCTTTTCATGAACTACTGATTTAGAAAGAAGAAGGTGACCATTGAACAGTTTCTGTTAATGAATTCAGGGGCTTCAGGGAAAAGTAACGTCACCAAAAAAATCCCCTATAGGTGGTTTCAGCCACAAGATGCCTATCCCCTTCCTTGAAACATAAACAGTTAGCAAGTTTTCTGCAATCTGGTTCTTCCTCAAGACTTTGTGTGTCAAGTGCAGCCTGCCATAATTCTCCATCATATGCCACACAACAGCATCTATAAGTGGACCCTCGTCATCATAGCTCTAACCCAGAGAAACAATTTTAATTTTATAGATAACAAAATGAATTCAGAAAAACAATCAATAAAAAATGAATGGATCTAGAAACCAAGCACACTCACGCCATCCTGCTTTTTGTTAGTATATCAGTTCAATTTTGACTTTTTCAAGTTCACATCCTCTGGATTTGAAGGTTTCTGGAAACAATGACATCATAACAAAACAATGATGCAGGAGGTGGTCCTAGCTAGGATGTATCAATTCATAAATGCATCAAGAGGCAATGGCCAACACTCCATTTTGCAAGCAGCATTGTAGTTAACAATGCATCTAAAACTGCTGATTCAATTCAAACTAAATTCATCGCCTTTACCACGTGAACTTCAAGGGAAAATACCGTAGCAGGCATCTGGAAACAGAAAAAATTTTTAGCTTCCCGAAGAAGTAGAAACATGTATATATCTTAAACAATTTGAAAATTAATCAGGACGAAAAAGACCACATGCTTCTAACAAGCAAGACACAAACATCTAACGAAAATTGTAGCTTTATGAAAAGTTAAAAAAAAAAAAAAAAAAAAACAAAAAGGTTTGCCAATTTCAGTCACCAGGTTAAATTCATCGAATTGCTTCATATCCTTCCCAATTTCCTCCAGGTTTTTCTCATCCTTTTTTTTTTTTTATGTAAATGAGAAGGTTAAAAGGGATTTAGAAACATTGTGAAATGAATGAAGGGTTGAAAGCAGAGTCCAAATTGCAGATTTCAAGAAAAAAAAAAAAGGCGGGGGGGGGGGAAGGACAATTATCTTGAGACGATAATTCAACGAGTATGTGAATAAATAATATATACCGAGTTATATCCCGCGTGCCGCTCACCAGAAGGGTTTTTCCAAGAAGGATTAACAACCAGAGAGGCTCCTACAAGAATATTCCACAAAAACAAGAGCCTGAGATACCGAGCAACAGATTTCATGTCAAGGTTACATGGTCTATAGGATATTTTTCAGCAAATAGACAGAATGGAGGAAAAGGATACGCAGCCAAATCGAATTACATTAATATAAAAGCTAAGCTGATTTCTTTACAGAAGACTGAAGAATAGCAGAAAACAAAGAAGCCTCGATTAAAGAAGTTAAATTTCTGCCATTCTGGCTACGGGCAAGTGTAATCCTTATACCCGTGATAGAATACCATGGAAAAGGAAAATTGTCAGTAATTTCATGCTCTTTGCATAAATACCTAGCAAGCAGAGTGACAAAGCGAAAGGGCAATCATAGCGAAAAAAAAAAAAAAACCAGTAAATATTGCATGGGCTGAGGAGTCCCAACCTGAGGCCCAAGCATACGATCATCAGCATCGGCATTCACAACTTTTGAAGTATCATCATCTCCACTGCCAGTGCTGCAAAATGGAAAATTTTTCTCCTTTTAAAAGAAATCAAACAGACATTCTTTTTCTTCTTGTAAAGAAATCAAACATAAAGAAAGCGCAGAAAAACAAAAAAAAAAAAATTCTGTACTCAAGATTCAAGAAAGTTAATAAATACCAATAAAGAACTTCTAAGATTTTCAGTTTCACATCTGAGGTCTCTTGTAATCCAGCAAGATCAACGCCAGAATCTAAAATTTTGATGATTCTTGAAAATACACGGGATACAACAATAGGAAATTATTAAAAAGATCTAAACAAAATTCTTTCTTTAACTTAGTATGAGCGATGAAAGGGCCAAAAGAAACTTCACAGTCCAGTGCAAGATTTCCTCTCTTTCTTTCGTTCCTTGAAAATCTAATCAAGTTAATAAACCAAGAAAGAATCTTATAATTACAGAAGGCCAGAATAGGATGCCACGGCCATAGTGTTGGGGGATGAGACTCGGTGAAGCGACCTGCGCCAATCTCCTTCTTCCAGCATGAAGGAGGCCAAGAATGCGGACGCCTTTAACTTGAAACGACGGAGAGAACCATTCTCGTCTCCGCCGCCGCCGCCGCCGCCACCGGCACGGCCGGATGTTGTGCCCATACAAGAACGAGGCATCGCCCTAATTACAGAAGAAAGCGAGAGACGTTGCGCAGGAAAAAAAAAGAAAAAGGTTAGTGCTGTTTGTTTGCCCAGTGAGTGCCGTTAAATACCGGCGGGGCTTTCAATTGCTGCCGTTGTAGAGTTAGTTATAACTTAGATGATTAAGGGTATTCTGGTAATTCAATGGTAAACTGCAGGTGGTGACGAGAGAGGAAAGACTTGCAAAGGGGTCTGGTCAGCCAAAACGACGGCTCGCCGGTTGGGCCGCGGCTCTTATGAAATTACTATGTTGTCCTTGCAATTAAATTTCATGTTTTTTCTTTTTCTCCTCCATTTTCTAGTGTTTTGAATGGGTTATCCATTTTTTAATTTCCTCGGCGTTCAATCATCATGTTAGCTAATTTGTCTATTGCTACGTGGACTCGACAAGCTTTTTAGTTTTAGGTTTTTATTTTTTTTTGTTAATTGTTTTCGAGAGGCTTGAATTTGAAATGTTTAATTTTTAAAATGACTCGGGTACTAAAAAGCTACAACTCATTGGTTCTACGAAGCAATTAAGAAAATCTACCCGACCGGAAAAGCACATAAAAACAATCTAGTGGACTGGGTTCGCGTGTTTCGTTTCGTTCTAAAACCGGGCCCGCCCAGAACATTAGTTAGCCCAACCAATTTGGGAACAAGAGGCCCAGTTCCTGGTCCGGTTCCATGTAATCTGTAACAAAGCACCATGAATGAGTGGTCGTTCGGATAAATTAAATACTACGAGCGTGAGCCCAAGTCCGAATGCAACATAGACAGGAAGTGGGAATTGATTCAAAATTGATATTTCCAGTTAAATATGAAAAAATCTTTTTTTTTTTTCTTTCCCTTCCCTGAAATCAGGCAGATAGTCAAAAGAAGACCAAGTGATGTAATTAATATCACACATCAATGGTCAATCTAGATGAAAATAAAAAAAAAAATATAAAGTAGCGTATGAGGTAATTGCAATCAATCGTCAAATATGTGTCACATACATTCGTACAGCTGCATACGGTAACATTTCCCATATAAAAAATGTTGGTCAAAAGTTTTGTCAAAAAGAATTGAATTGGTCAATTTCTTCTTCTTCTTCTTCTTCTTCTTCTTTTTTCTTTTTTGTGTGTGTGTTGTCGCAGGTTTTAGTTTAGAAACTGCAATACTCAACTCCGTAAATGTACAGTGCTTGCTGCTGCAGCATTTGTGTACGCGAACGTGATGGCGCGACAAAAGAGGACCAACTGACCAAGTGGGGACCTTATTATGCAACAGTTGTACGTATCGGGAACATGGTAGACCTAGGACCCCCTAGTTTTTATGACATGAATAAGAAACCTATACGATGAGCTCGACACGTGTCCTGATAAGAAACCCCTCGTTTGCGGTACATCACAAAGTCGCCAACTGCCTCTTAATAACTCTGCGAGAAAGCGCTTTTCCTTTTTGATGAAATGAGGAAGAACTTTTCAGAAGAATAGAGAAGGACAAACAAAAGGAGAGTGGGCTGCCCTGCAACCTTTGCACTCCACCTTTTCACTCTCGGGGGTGGTTGAACTCGCCACAAAACATACGTGTGACCAGGATAACCAAGTTCCAACCAATGGAACAGACCGAGATTTATCGGAATGCTGGGAAATTCGAAGGTTTTATTGCGTAACGGTGTTTCGAGAAAGTAAAGAACAGAAATAATAATAATAATAAAAAAAAACAGGACTATACAAACTGAGTACATACATTAACATAAACAAAAAGGTTTTTATTTCATTGTGTTCTGCTTCATTCAATTTTGGATTTTCGTTTCAAACATGTTTAACACGTTAATGCATGCTTTATGTCCCCTGTACAAACAGAACTATACAAACTGAGTACATATAGCAAAAGGTCTTATTTCATTGTGTTCTGTTTCATTCTATCTTGAATTTTCGTTTCAAACATGGTTAACACGCTAATGCATTCTTTATGTCCCCATAATTATAAAAGTTCATCAAGCAGAATGTGGGTAAAAATTAAGATACGCGTAAAAAAAGGGTGAGGGAAAAAGAACTCCGAAAAATGGTTGTTTCTTTTGTTTCGCCAAATACCCATTAACGCATGGTTTTTTGATTTTTGCCTCTGAAATTTCATGTTCTTTGCTTGTGTCTAGATACAAATATATCCCAACCAGTACGCGCTCATACTAGATACCGCACTTCATACAATATATATATCTGGGATACAGAGAGAGTGAGAGAGAGGCTTGCACATTTGGTTAGTTCTATATCTGCAGGCTAGGGTTTTCAAGAAAATGGGAAGAGGAAAGGTGGTGCTGGAGAGGATAGAGAGCAAGATCAACCGCCAAGCAACCTTCTCCAAAAGAAGAAACGGTTTGCTCAAAAAAGCTTATGAGCTCTCTGTGCTTTGTGATGCTGAGGTTGCTATTATCATCTTTTCTAGCCGCGGCAAGCTTTCTGAATTTGCCACCATTGAGTATACCTCTCTCTCTTTCTCTCTCTTTCTCGTGCTTGTGCTGTCTTTTCTCTTCAAGATATAATCTTTTTACCATTTTGGTCTGAAAGGTGGAGCAGTAGAGTAGTTATTATATGGATCCTCGTTGTATATAGATAAAAACAATGCCTCTACGTTAGAACTATTAAATACTTTACAAGTTACCAAAACTATGGCCATCTAAGGTTTGATAGGGGGGGAGGGAGGGGAAAGAGGGGTGTGATAAAACTGTTCCTTGGATCGAGGAGAGAGCGAGTTGTTGCCGGCTAGGTTGTAGAGGTTACACCAAATGGTTGCGCGACACGTTTGGTCCTCCATTTAGTTCTCTGGTCTCTTTCTGCAGATTGAAGACCTGCTTACTTCTTGTAAGCTTGTCTTGAATGCCTAGGGTTTTTCTCTCTCCTTCTCCATGCTCCTTTCTTTCCTCGAATGTTTTATGTTTGTGGGTGTCTCAATCGCTCAGCTTTCAAGTTGAAATAGCAAATTGTTTGGCTGTTCATTTCTAATCAACACATATTTCCTTATTTCCATAAAAAAAGATCAGATATAGTCAACCCTCTTTGGGCCCTCAGCCCCAGGGAGAGTGATTTCTTGTCTTTCTTTGTTTTTTTTTTTTTTTTCGGGAAGAGGAAGCACTCAAGCAGTTATTGTCATGTTCCAGCTTCACTGGCCAAGCTCCTTTTTTTTTTTTTTTCCTTTTCTCCACCTTCTTATGGGGGAATTCTTTGAATATAATGTGGCTAAAATTATGATGCTTTTGTTGTGAGTATTTTATGTTTGCAGAGGTGATTTGTCTGTTTTTCCTTTGGTAGTGTAGAATTTTGTGATGTTATATTAAAGAATCTCACTGCATACGGCGTTCTTAGTTGCCTTTTCTAGTAATTCTGACCATCCTGAAGCAAAATCTGTCTTATGTTTTGGTTCAGAGAGTTTCTTCGGAACCAAGCTGGCTTATCTATCCCAACATCAGTTACTTATTTTCTCAAATGGCATGAAATATGTATATGTGTAATAAAATGTAATCTCACATTTTTTACTTGCTTGCTCCAGTGAATTGTGTATTTTTATCCATGGAAATTGAGCAAGGAATTAGGAATTTAACAATTTTCATTTCCTCGTATCCCTATTGTTTAATTGTATGGTAAGTAAACTATATATCATGTTGCAATTACCTGTATTTAAAAAAATCTACATTAATTTGGCTCACAACATGCGGAAAGAGAGCTATATAAAAGAAACTTGAGATTCTTTGCGTTGTTTTGGAATCATCTCGAAAATTTAGCCAAATTTGTTTGTACTTTCTTTGCTGTCATGTTAGTCTCTTTTTTTTTTCCCAAAAAAAAAAAGAAATAATAAATTCTGCTTTTGCTAGTCATTAATGTGAACTTTCCAATGGCAATCGATTAAAGCACTTAGCTGACTTCTCGATTTTTAACCAGCGTGACCAAGACCATCCAACGGTACAGAGACTTTTGCTACGCCTTACAAGACAATAGTAATTTTGCGAATGGAACACAGGTTTGCTCTAAGTCATCTCTCTCTCGCAATTTCTGATATTTCTTGCATGTTAATTAGTTTCTTTTTCTGTAGTTTAGATACCGAAAAGCCCAGTAAATTTGTATTAGTATTACGGGTTGTACATAATTTACATGTACTGTAGCAAGAAGGATGGTCTCGTACATTTATGTCTTCCTTTATGTTGATTAATGCAGACCTTGTACCAAGAGCTAGCAACATTGAGGGCAAATTATGAGTCTCTTCAACGCTCTCAAAGGTAAATGTTTTACACACTCAAAAGTAATGGGAAGATTGTTAGGAAGTTCTATGAAATTTTATTCTTGACATAATAAGACTTGCTCTGTTCCTCAAGGCACATGCTTGGAGAAGACCTCGGGCCCCTTAGCATGAAGGAGTTGCAAAAGATTGAGAAGCAGCTTGATAAGACTCTCTCAGAAGCTAGACAAAGGAAGGTATATGCATAATTTGGATTTCGGAGTGATGAAACAAAAACACGATTTAATTTTTCATTCAATTGCTTTAAGATTCAAAAAATTTACACTGTCACAAGTGATTGGACCCGAAAGAAAATGCTTAACAGTGTGCTATTAGATCTCGGGACTCGTGTGCGCATCAGTTATGCAAAGCTTTCTGATACAAACCAATCCATTTCATGAAGAAAGTACCTGCTCATGCCTCATTCTAGAACCCTTTCTTTCAAATATTCTCATTTTATACTAGGGTTTAGTCTCTATGACCAGCCAATGAGTTTGAACTTTTAGAATTATACACCTCACTTTAACTTTTGGTCAGAGAGTTTTTCAATGTCCAACATTTCAATAAAAGTATCTGGCCTACAAAGTGATAGATTCAATCTTTCCTCTCTTGAAATCTTGCAACGTTGTATTTGTTAAAGAGTGTAAAATTTTGCATCCACAAAGTATAAAAATATGTTATAAATTATAATATCCATAAATTTTACTAAATTTTGGGTAAATAAGAGGTTCTAAGACATTACTTAACATGCTATCAAAACTTGATAATTATGTGTTCAATGGAATCCGTTCGACCTAATATTAGTAAGTCCTGTACTTTAAGTTTAATCCATCATTTAGTTCAAATTTTGTAGTGCTACATGCTCGTCAGATTCCATATGTGTTAAGAAGATTTGTTAAGAGTATAAAATTCTATATCAATAAAATGGACTTGACCTCTTATAATGTTTATGAATTTCTTTATCTAGCTTAACTTTAACTGGTGTGAAAAGAGAGAGAGAATGTATTTTAATTATTGCTTTTTTGTTGCAATGTTATAGTACAATGATATACCAGTTCTCTATTTGCCCTCCAGATAGAGTTCAATTTTACATATTATGCAATAGAATTTATATTGGTCCTGTGATAAAGGGGCAGTTCTTCATATAACAGATAGAACTGATATAGGTAGCATGAATATGTTTTATGTATCAATATTGCAGACGGAGCTAATGTTGGCTAGGTTGGAACAACTACGCAAAAGGGTAAGACTGCATCTTGAATTCTTGATATAGCTTCACAGAATTGCTACAATAATTGTTGAAATCGAGTAAGGAGTTAATAAAAGCTGAAACAAATCCCGAGTTAAAAAGAGAGGGAGAAGCAAAACAATATATAAGTAGAACTAAAAATTCATAAACTGAAGTGTTAAGATTTTGAGTAAAAATGTAATGTCAAATGCTATGAAATATTGCTTGCTCTAAATTCTACTCAGTTGGCTCTTTAGAATTAGTCCTTAGCCCATTTCCGCAGCATGAACAATAATAGAGCAGCTTTACCAATCTTGCATTTATGCTGTCAATCTTCTCAACTATTTGGGGGAGCCTTAACGGGATCCTCATGCATTAGTGCAAATTGTTTCTTATGATTCAGAATGTATAAGCAGGATTCTCTTGCATTAGGAATAGTTTGACTCTCTCAACAGTTGACGGGTTCCTTCTAGTAGAAAAATTTCTAGTATTTGAAGGTTGAGTTGTAGTACTTCATTATGACTTTAATTGTTGAGTCGCAGAAACAATTTATTTATAAAAATAATAAATAAGGGAAAGACTATGTACTTTGACCATTTTTAAGACCCTATAACATGTATGTGCAAAATTGCTTGCTTCCAATAGCAGAACAGGATCTCTTTTTTATTAGCCACTATATAGGGTATGATGCTTATGGGATTTTGCATGCATTGGCAGGAGCATGATCTTGGAGAAGAAAATAAACAGCTCAAGATTAAGGTCTTTCCTCGAATTACCATTTCTTTCGTGCAATATGCAATTGTCAATTATCAAATAGTACTAATAGCTAGACTTTTAAGTCTGCTGATATTTGTAATGTCAGCTAGAGAAAGGAAGATGCAATCAAGCTGTTCATGGTTTAGGAGACCCTAGCAAGACAGTGAGTGACAAGGGCATTAAGTTGCATGCTTCCAAATCCAAACGCACGGCACCAGAAGGCAGTTTACAAATGGGGTACGCATGCAGTCCTGCTCTTCCTATTTCCATAATAAACTGTCTGTTTTTTTTTTTTCTTTTGGAACAAACTATGTTTAGGATTTTTGGACAAGAACTAGAATTCTGGCAATGCACAACAGGATAGGATCATAGGAACTATACTTAAATCTCCTTCTAGGCCTCATTTGCATGCACGTGCTCATGATGCATCAATTAAAACTCAATTTTCACAAGAGCGTAATGCCCGCTGCCAGCAATTGATTATTTTCAAAGTTTATTCTTTTTGTAAGAATGGTTTTGGATTCATTGCTGCAATCCACCAAGTTTGAGCACCACGATGACTCAAAGTGCTAGGTTAATAGGATTTTCTTAATTAAAAAATTATCACTATTAATTATATTATTTAATATTTATCTTTTATTATTTTTATATTAGTGGACTTGATTAATAAAGTCATTTTAAGAGTATATTTCCCTTAATTTTTAAGTTAGACTTTTGACTTTATAAATATGAAATGCCTTATTATTTTTTAATTAAAACAATAAAAAATATTAGAACTTTTAGTTTATTGGCCATTTATTCTCTTAAAGCGATCATCAAAAGTTAATCCTTTCTAATAAGTCAATCTTTTATTACTTTCTCTCTTTGCAATTATCTTATTTTTAATCCTTAGTTTCTCATTATATGGTATTGGAGTAGCGTTCTTAGGAATTTTGCTCTTATTTCATAAACTTACCACTACAAACAAAAAAAGAAACTTGTTTGTTTTATACTCTTCACTTGACAACAAAATAAAAATTTTAGTATCATTAATTTAGAATTTTATACCATATATTCATACAACTCATTTAATTTTAACACTAAAATATCTTGTATTAAATAATTAGTATTTCTTATGCAAGAGTCTCTTAAAAGGCTCGAACAAATAATCTTTGCTTAAAAAAAAAAAAACTTAGTTAAGAGATGCTACTTCTGGATCTACTAGTAAATAAAAAAAACTAATGAAAACTTTAAGGTGGAAATCACCTCTCTTTAATTGAAAGTTGATGTCATCCAATGATATGATTAGTTTGAAACATGTATTAGAGGATTAACTTGGGTTAATTTCACTAAAAACCTTCTTGTGCACTTTTAACTTTTAGAATATCACAATATGAATGGAGGACTTACACAAATTTGTTAGATGTCAATAGACTTAAAGTATTAAAGTCATTATCTCTTTTACTCTTCGACAGGAGGAGAAGTTAGACATTAAAAATTGTTGTCTAATTACTAGAGGAGTTAGCAAACCTATTAATGGTAACATTAACTCATCTTTTTAAATTCGTTTCACTAATACTAGATGTTTAAATTAGGAAAAATTGAAAAAACGGATAGTAAAAGAACTATGTTAGCACTACGATGAGAAATGGTATAAAAAACATTGATGTGAGTAAAGGAATCTTTTAATGATTGAGCCAAATGAGGAAGTTGCTCAGGCAGACAATGATTACATATATCTAAATCATAATAACATTCATATTGAATATACAAATGAACTTGCAATTCATATTTTGGCAAGATATTCTAATTCGTAAACCATAAAAATTCATAAATTTGTTAGAGGACAATTAATAATGATATTAGTTGACTCAAATAATACTAACAATTTTATAAATGATAAAATTGTCCAAACAAAATTACTTTTTTAATAGAAAACTACAACAAATTTGGTATATAGTTTTAAGTGTAAGAAATTTGATATGCCAAAGAAAGTGTATAAAGGTAAAACTTTAATTATAAAATCAAATCATTTATGTTGTTCTTTTCTTACTAACTTTGTAAAATTATGATATTATTCTTCACATTGATTAATTACAAACTTTAGAAGATATTACTTGAAATTTTTGCAAGTTAACAATGAAATTTCTATTAAATGGGCATGCGATAGAGTTATAAGAAAAATGTAATAGCAAAATTACTACTGTCATCAACCATCATATGAAGAGAATCATACGAAAAATGGGTTAAAGGTTTTTTGTGCATTTATACAATGCATAGATAATAAAGTATGATTTTACAAAGAAGAAAGAGGTCAATGTATTATTGATTGAATTCTTTAATTTATTTTCTGAATTCACATATTTGCCTCCAAAGAGGGTACATAATAATCATATTTTTTGTTGTATGGGACTATGCCTATTAATATTTGACCTTATCACTATCCACTTTTCCAAAAGGAAGAGTTAGAAAATTGTCAAGGAGATGTTGTAAGATGGCATCATCAAGTCCAATGTTAATCCTTATTCCTTTTTTATTCTCTTAGTAAAAAAGAAAGATAAATCTTTAAAGATTTACAAGGATTATCAAGTACTTAACACATTACTATAAATGATAAATATCATATACTTATTATGGATAAGCTATTAGATGAGTTGAGAGGTGTTTAACTATTCATTAAACTCAATATAATATCATATTATCATTAGATTCAAGTCTATAAAGACGATATTCAAAAGACAACTTAAAGGACACATGATAAATATTATAAGTTTTTGGTTATACCTTTTAGGCTTACTTACCAATAATCCTTCAATATCTCAAGACTCAATGAATGGTATATTCAGCCATATTTGTGTAAGTTTATCCTAATATTTTTTGATGATATTTTGATACATAATTCTTCTCTTAATACTCATTTGTCATATTTACAAACTCTTTTCACTACTTTATGGGATTATTTTTCATTTGTTAAGAAGACAAAGTAAAATTTTACTAGTTAAATAATAAAATACCTTGGTCATGTTATTTCCAAGGAAGGTGTGGTTGTTGATCTTTTAAAAGTTTAAGCAATACTAGATTGACCAATTCAAAAAACAAGTAAGACATTATATAGCTTCTTGGGATTTACTAGTTATTATTATAAGTTTTTTTGTGATTATAAGAAGATCAGTATTGATTTAACAGTTCTTTTAAAGAAAAATTCATTTAAATGGAATGACAAAATAAAGGAAGTGCTTGTTTGTTTCAAGCATGTTATGACTACTACACTAGTTTTTACCTTATCTATCCTTAGTAAAGTATTTATTATTAAATCTAATACTTCTTTTGTTAAAATTGGTGTAATATTGATGCAATAATGTCATCCTATAACCTTTACTAGTAAAACTTTATTGCCAAAATATCTCAACTTATATATTGATCATAAGGAGATGTTGTTATTATTCATACAATTTCAAAATGATATTATTACTTGATTAATATGCATTTTTAAATTCAAATTGATTACAAAAGTTTGAAATATTTATTAAAATATTAAATCTCTTTTATGGAGTAATAAAAGTGAATTTCTAAATTGCTAAAATATGATTATGAGATTGTTTATAAGAAGAAAAGAAAAATTCTTATAATTGATATATTATCTCGTATTCCAAAATATGTTGAGCTAGTGGCAATTTTTATTTTTACTTGTTATACCTTTGAGCAAATTACAGAGGAGTGGTGAAATGATCATAAAACTCAAGAAATCATAGAAAAATTGTAAGAAAATCCTATTTTAATTGTCCATTACATTTAGAATTCTACAAACTTGCATTACAAAGGCAAGATGGTACTTATTCTTAATTTTTATTACAAAGAAACAATCTTACAGGAGTTTATTGCATCTTCGATTATTAGACACTCAGGATTTCTTTATACTTATAAGCGCATTTATCATTAATTTTATTAAAAGGGTATGAAAAGTGAAATAAAGAAGTTTGTAACTGAACATGATATTTGTCCATTTCACAATAGAGAATTTATGGTATATGTAGGTCTTTTTTAAATGTTTCCTATTCTAAAAGAAACTTAAACAAATATTTCTATAAGCTTCCATTTTCCTAAGTAAAACTACTATTTTTATTATCGTAGATCATTTGACTAAATATGTTCTTTTTGTAGTATTTGTCATCGTTATACTATTACTACTAATGCTCTAGTTGTTATTAAAAAATATTATGAAGTTGTATGGCCTTCTTAATTTATTGTTAGTGATCAAGATAAGATGTTTAATAGTAATTTTTTGAAAGGAGCTATTTTGTTTGTAAGTGACTCAGTTGAATATAAACATTACTTACCACCCTTAGATAGATAGACAGATTAAGGTAGTTATGTGTATTTGAAAAACTACCTTTATTGTTTTATAAGTGACAAGCCAAAGGACTGTGTGAAATGATTTTCTTGAATTGAGTGGTAATACAATCCCACTTATCACTTGTCATTAAAGATGCCCCCATTTGAAGTTGTTTAGGATAAAGCTTTGCCTATTCTTGTAAGGTATACAATTGGGTCTTCTCACATAAACCAAGTTGATTAAGACTTATAAGATATGGACAAGTTGCTACAACTTTTGCAAGACAATATTGTTGCAATCCAAGCCTGTATGAAGCAACATATTGATACAAACCTTACTAAATGTGGGTTTTTAGTAACAAATTAGGTTTATCTCAAATTTCAACCATAGTGATAATTGTCTATCATTATTCATTATTCAATTAAATTATCTGCTTACTTCTTTAGCCTATATAAAGTTTTTGAACACATTAATCTTATTGTTTATCATCTTAACTTATCAAAAGAGTTTAACTTACATCATGTCTTTCATATTGCTTGCATAAAGAGGACATTAGGAAAGAATATGGTTGCTCAAAACTAGTTATATTTACTTCTACTAAAGAAGTTAATGTTCAGTTATAAGCTATTTTAGACTAACGTATCATCAAGTGTGAAATATAAATTGTTATTTAAATTCTCATTTAATGAATTAATTTTCTGATTGAGGATGACAAGATCATCAGTCTTTTGCAAAGTGATTTTCAAAACTTATTATTAGTCATCTTGACTTGCTAGTAGAGTTCAAAATATATCATATTTTTCATGTCTCTTATTTAGAGAGAAAATTAAGAAAAAATATGGTTAACTAAAGCCAACTACTTGATATTACCTTCGTTAGAAAGATTAATGCCCAGTTGTAAACCATCTTACATTAATGTATCATCAAGTATAGAAATGAAATTGTCACTCAAATCCTTATTTAATGAACTAATCTTCCCATTGAGGATGGTAGGATCCTTATTCTTTTGTGAGTGATTTTTAGAATTTAATATTGGTTAGTTTTAAGAACAAAACTAATTTATAAAGTAAGAGAATAATATAATTCTCTTAATTAAAAAATTATTATTATTAATTATATTATTTAATTTTTTATTATTTTCATACTAATAGACATGATTTTTTTTTTACTATCAACACAAACATTTAAATTTATAAATATGTAATATTTTATTATTTTTTAATTAAAATAATTAAATATATCAAAAATTTTAACTTATTAAAAGTTTATTTCCTCGAAACAATAATTAGAGGTTAATCCCTTCAAAAAAAATCAATCCTTATTTTTTTTTATCTCTGCAATTTAAACCCCATTTTGAACTGGATTGCTGATCGGAGATGCGATTAATTACAATGGCACAGAACCAAAAAACAAAAAAAAGAAAAAAGAAAAACTTCGGATCCGGTCCATGGGAGAACGGTAGGGTGGGTCCTATTTGTTGGTGCGGCCCACTCTTTTCATGGGATCCACCAGATCTCCCGGAACCGGGTCCACACAAGAATGCTTCGCAGTCGCAGGTGAACTTCTAGGTTTCGTTATTGAAACTCCTGGGATGTCCCTCTTATTCTGTATCTCTATTCTCTACATGTTTTCGCTTTGGATTATTCAAATAAATTGCATTAAAAAGCTTATCTTCACGTCAGGTTGTATGATCAATTTGCATCAATTTTCATGAATGTATATAATTGCTTATATAGCTTTCACTTTATTTGCTTAGGTTTATTATTTAGACTGAGTCGAGTTGATTCATCATTTACACCCATTGTATTGTCACAATTTTGAAAGTGGCATTGCATTTTATTGAAATACATGTTACGCATATTCATTTTGTTAGAAAGGTAGAAGTGATTTGTTTTAATTCGTCTAACTGTTAAGCGACCGCGCCAGTGGAACTCTGCTCATAATTAACTTGGAATTGCACCATTGTTTTCCAATCACTACTACAATTGGAGGAAGAAGAGTTGATCCTGTTAGTGAAACATAGGTTGTTCAATCAAAGAGAAAGTTTTGACAGAGAGTAGTCTCCTTTCCAGCAGGTACCGTCAATTTCTTCCTTATGACAAAGACCCAAATGCAAGTAACGCTGCAGATGGAAGTAGCCCAGCTGCTGGATGGCTTCTTTGAAGTTCCTATCCTGTCCTGTGTACAAGTGTGCTACTGGTATTGGTTTCTAAACAAGTGTGTGACATTGTTACTGAATCTACTAACTTGAACTATGACTACAATAACGACTCCCTAAACTAATAATTGGAATCTAAGTAACAATAAGCATTATCTAATAAGCAATCTCTCCAGTACTTCCGTATTTAATTTCGAACGGTCTTCTGATGCCGGTGAGAATGATTTAAAAGCCGATCGTTTATCTTTGTTAGAAGGTAATCAAATACTATGCTTGAAACATGGTATATGATAGTGACGTCTTTGTATGAGTAACCTTCAACTCTATTTCTCAATCCTTGCTTAAAGTTTAGCAACCAGCTCAGTACTGCTTTGTGAGGCCAAGTGCAAATTGATTGGCAGATTATGGAATATGAAAGTTTTGAACACTGAACAGCAAATTTCAATAGGATTTAAATGGCATTGAGGATTGATATCAGCCCACGAATTCTTTGGAGTAGCAGACATGCTTTTAACCCATCCCACAGTGTGGGAAGGGTCGCATTAAATGATGATTGACTCATTACTCTGGGTAAGCTCAGGAGCTATCTTAACGGCTTTAGCTTCAACTTCACTGTGAGTCCAGAGTAAAAATATACAAGAAACCATCCAAGTGGCCCCTGAGAACACCAACAATACCTGAAGGACCCGGCTTGACTAGAGAAGAACCGTTCACATTCCACTTCAAGTTTCCACAAACATGCAGGCTCTAAGAAGTGCTTCCTATAGGCTTTTCCCGAGAGAACCAAAAGATTTCGAATTTTCGACGTTGGTGGGGCCAGGCCATTCCATATTTCAACGCACCCTTCGGCTCCGTATGGAAGTTGGGAACTTTGACCTACACCACATGTCACTTCAAAGCTCAAAATCAAAAAATCAATGCGGAAAATCTGAGCACTAGAACAATGTTAACGCCTCAAAATCAGACGTATAATTCGGTAATTCAAACTTCAAAAGCACACCAAAAACTGTTCTTCGCTGATTGGTATATGAATCGATGGTTGCCAATCTTTTCAACAAGTTTCTCGAAATTTGCGAGTGTTGATGCAGTAGGCGACCTTTCAAAAATGTTTAAAGAAAAAGAGCAAGTATGTTAATTACTGATTGAACAAAATAATCAAGTCATCGAAATTTCAGATATAACTTGTATGATTCATTAATTCCGTTTTTATTTACTTTTTCCATTTGCGGAAATGTAAGAGTCTTAAGTCTAATGGTCTGTAGGGTGCATATTAATACTGCATCTGAATTGATGTTTGAAAATTCTTCGTAGCGTAGAAGAACAAACCAATGACACGCTTACTTTCTGTGTCTCCCAGAGAGGAAGACAGGGCCGAGGCCGATACTTATAGGTACATGTAACTGATTCTCACACGTATATCCATATGATTATTAAGATTATGAAGGTACAATCAGAAGAAAATAAAATATAGAAACTTCAAGAAAATAAATTCAGCTGGGCTTGCCCAAGAGCTGATAGGCCCATGCATACCTTTCTTTTCTGTGAATAATTAGCATTGAACAATTAGCAGGAAACTTTCCTAGCTATTTTTCAGAATTAGTGGGATGGTTAACGCTAATTCCTAATGCTGCTCTCACGCTGTAGGTGGCATTCAGCCAGTGGAGGAGTCGGTTCGTGCGTCCTTGGATTCTTACTTTTCAGGGTAGGTAACACAAGCGCACAGACAGGTTTCATAATCCCTGCACCGATTGACCACAGATTCATTCAATACTGTAGCGACTGAGAATATGACAATTACGGTCGTAACTGGATCGCACTAATTTATAATGTATATTCCTTCTAAATTCCTTCCAAATGCTTTTATCATTTTGTGTTCCTTCCGGTACAAAATCTCTTGGGCCCTCTGAATGATGATGATCCAGTCCCCTTGAGTTGGTCATCAGCGATGCTGTGGAACGAGTCTCCACGAATCGTTGCTTATTATTTTAACTCACTTTAAAAAATAATTAAAATAATTAATTATAAAAAAATATTAATTATTAGTTTTTTAATTTTTAATGAACTCACTTTAATTTTTTTTTTTTTTTAAAGACAGAAATAAGATTTTCCGAATCTTAGAACAATTTTAGTCCAATCATCATCTCTCTCACTTTGGTGGGATTCCAAAAGCAAATTTAAGATATATAAAAGAAAAGTCAAAAAGTCCAAGGAAGAATGGTAAAAGGGATTGCCTTTCCCCTCCCCCCCGCCCAAAAAAAACTCAGAAAAATCACCGTTATTGTTACTATTATTTTGTATACGGTGACTAAAAAGTTGGAAAATTCCAGTGGGATGTGGAAGCCTGGTGCCGGGCCATTGGTATCCAACCTCGGAGCCTGCCAACATTGAACGATCCTTAACAAAAGATTAATACAAATTGCTCACAACAGCCACCTCCTCTTACCTCCGTATCCGCTGATTCCTCCTCCAACCAATACCATCTTCTTCTTTATAATCGCCATATCTCCAGACCCTTTTTCTTCTCGTTCTTTCCCTCTGCAAGATTCTTTCTTTCTGATTGCATTATACCTCTTTTTCACGTTTTTCACCTCTTTGATATCGATATGGCTGAAACTCACAATCCAGGTACGTCTACTTTTTAAAAAAAAAAAAAAATTAATTTCTTTGACTATTTTTTTCCTTCTTGATTTTCATCAATTTAGAAATTTGATTTCTTGCAATAATTAGTGGTGGATGTGATATCTGGGTTTTTTTTCTTTTTCCTGTTTTCGTGGTTCAAGATTTGGTTTTTTTTTTTTTTATATGACCAATCAAGGGAAAGAAAAATGGATTTGTTTTTCTTGTCTGTCTCTTATTCAATGTTGTTCTTTGAGTATTGGCTTCTATACCCATCTTCTTATTTCTTTGTTGGATCTTTCTTAGCAGATCTCTCATTAACCGCTTTGGTGTTTTGTTATTGCTTGGTCTAGCAGTCTCATCAACGAGTTTTGGGGTCATTTTCTGGTGCTTAACCAAAATGGGATCTAATAATATCAAGAGTTTTACCCCATATGATTGTTTGTACCAAAGTTTCGAATTCTTGATGTGGGATCAATCATGTTCGAGAATGCAATTTTCGTTACCGGCATGTTCATTATTATCAGGCTTGATTGGCACAAAGACTTGGTTCTTGATCTGGGAATGGTCGCCTTAATTTATGTTGTATCAGTTGATTTTCCTGTACTTTCCCTTGCCCCCATCTTTCACTTTTGACCTTTCTTTTTTACTCTCTGGAGGAAGAAAAATTCTTGGCTTGGTGATTTGGTCCAAGCATGATTTCTGGTTGGTTAAAGTGTTTACCGCTTGCCCTTGGATTTGCATGTTAAAACGCGTAGAGATTCTTGTTTACTTTTGTCCGTTCTGGGTTACTAGAACTTTTTGTACATAAATTTTGTTGATGTAAGACAGCTGCAAATGCGCAGGAGACTCTAATGGCCATACCTTAAATACAAACAGACAGCCTAGTGATAACAAGTCACTAGTTGTTTGCTTTGGGGAAATGTTGATTGACTTCGTACCAACAGTTGGTGAGGTTTCACTAGCTGAAGCACTGGCTTTCAAGAAGGCTCCTGGCGGTGCTCCTGCTAATGTGGCTGTTGGCATATCAAGATTAGGTGGTTCATCAGCTTTTATGGGCAAGGTATGGAATCCATTTGACCTTGCTCATTCATCGACTTTCTTTTGTCTAGCTGTTTGCCTAACACATAGTTGATTCCATTATCATTATGTGATTTATGCATGACAATATCTAATAGAGGATTATTAAGTTTTCAACGTCAAAAGCCAATCTATAGCTAGCTAATACATTTTGCATCTCCCCAAACTCAGAACATAGGCAACAAATGTGAAAAGTTGGTTAATTATGGCCAAGTTCGATGTCAGTGATGTTGGGTGTAATGAACCTCTTTTCGGTTGTTTTATCTTCAATGTCCATCTACTTACTGGTGAGAAGCTTTTGATTTTATTTCTGAACAGCTCTTCCCTTACCTTCTATTTAGAGTCATTCCTATGTAGAAATTGTGATCCGATCAACTGTGCTTCTGATGCACGTAGAACCTGATTGCTATGCTTATTCAAAGAGTAATGCTGCAGGAGACGGAACTTATGTGGCTGAAAGTGTTTGTTTAGTTCCATCATAATATTTTGTGTTGGATAGGCTTTGTTTTTCTTTACATCGTGAACAGTTTTAAAGTCTATGGCCTCTTGCATTTTCCCAGACATAGTTCCAACCCAAATTCTCTGTCATTTGTGTTCAGCTAGGTGATGATGAATTTGGTTACATGTTGGCTGACATTTTAAAACAAAATGATGTTGATAATTCTGGCGTGCGATTTGATGCCAGTGCAAGGACTGCATTGGCATTTGTAACTAATAAAGCTGATGGCGAGCGTGAGTTCTTGTTTTTTCGCCATCCGAGTGCAGACATGCTTCTTCATGAATCAGAATTGGATTTAAACATTCTCCAGCAGGTATCTTTCTTGTTTTTATGTAGCTCAGTTGTCCAAGATTTACTAATTGTAGCTGGGTACTCAATTGGGAATCTTGTTATATCCAAGTGCAGGCCAGGGTCTTTCATTATGGTTCTATTAGTTTGATTGCGGAACCATGCAGATCAGCTCACCTTGCTGCAATGAGAATAGCTAAAGAGTCTGGTTCCATCCTTTCTTACGATCCAAATTTGAGATTGGCCTTATGGTCGTCGCCTGAGGTTGCTCGGGAAAGCATAATGAGCATATGGGATCAAGCTGATATCATTAAGGTGTAGTTACTAAAACATGATAATGATATGTAATGCACTGCAACTCCAAATACACGTTATTATGTTTGTTCTCTGAAACCGTATAATTGTTCTGTGTTATTGGAACTCATTGGATGATCTTGATTTTAAAAAATGGCAGATAAGTGAAGAGGAAATCACATTTTTAACTGGAGGTGATTATCCCTCTGATGACAGTGTGGTCTTGAAGAAGCTTTTCCATCCTAATTTGAAGCTTTTGGTTGTAACTGAAGGGTCTGAAGGCTGTAGATACTATACAAGAGTAAGTCTATTCTGGTGCCATCTCTGAAATAGTGAAGCTTGGGCAAGAAAAGTGCCTGGAAGTTTCTCCTTGTTATCATGCTGAGAAAATTGTCCTTTTTTCAATAGAAAACCCCACGCATACTTGCTTTGTAATCTGGATTGTCAAGGAAACTCCCAACTTTTACGAGTGTTCTTAAAATGCAAGGAAAACTTTCTGAATTCATAAATGTATGATATTGAAAATTTCTGGGTTGCAGATGTACAATGATTGTCAGTAGCTATTTGGAAAGCTTGCTGTTTGCATGGAGTTGAACTCTTTTGTGTGGATGGTTTCTCTGTTTTTAACACAAATAACATGGTGTTAAGAATTTTACATCAACAGCATATCATTGCAGGAATTCAAGGGCAGGGTTGCTGGGGTGAAAGTAAAACCTGTTGACACAACTGGTGCAGGCGATGCCTTTGTTGGGGGACTTCTGAGCAGCCTAGCTTCTGATTTGTACCTACTCAAGGTACCTTTAGTTCCTGTATGAATAAAGAGGGATGCTTCAGTTATTTCTTTATTGTCCATTGCTCATTTATAAGTTTGCCACAACCTATTTTTCGGATTACAGAATGGAAATTGGACGGCAAACTTCTCATGGATGTTATCCATTAGATGTTTTACAATAAGCTTTACACTCTTGCTTTCTCCATGAGTTTAGATTTGATAGATTGGTATTCTGAAAAAAAGAAAAAAAAAATTATAAAAGAGAGAGAGTGAGAGAGAAGAAGAATAAAAATGAGAACTTTTAACCTAAAACCTCTATGTTAGAATCCCACATTATTATCATTGTGGTAATGGCCCACGGTAAACTTGAAGAATACCACATCAGCCACGTATATCTGGCCCCTTCAAGGTGATCAGTCACAGAGACCATGTTCTGCAAATAATTTGGGGTGTCTCTTGATGCTCCCTTCCCAAGTCAACTCATAAGAAATAAAAGCAACTCTGGGGACACTTATTGCTTTAAGTTTTAGTTTTTCATGCCCTGATAATGGAGAACATAAATTTGCTGGTTGTCAGTTGTAAACCACTAGACCTCCTTTTTCTCTTCGTTTTTGGCACAGGATGAGACGCGATTAAGAGAAGCTCTTCTTTTTGCGAATGCCTGCGGTGCTGCCACAGTAATGGAGAGAGGTGCGATCCCTGCACTACCCACCAAAGAAGCTGTCCTGAAGCTCTTGGGGAAAGCCAATGGATGATGAAAAGCAGACAGAGATGTTTAGCTCTGCTTCTTCCTGCTGCTAAGCTGATTTATCCGTGTCATAGGTATCAACAAAGCTTTTTTGTTTTCTTGGCTCCAATCTTATTTTTGATGCTGTATTTGTCTTTTGCGTTCTTGACCCCAAAAAAAAAAAAAAAAAAAAGGGTTTAATATGTCCCACAGTAACAATCTCTGCTGGGCTTATTTGCACCCAAGTGTTGTAGATTTGATTGATTAATAAATTTTTTGCCCCAACACTCTATCCTTGGGTGTTGGTAAATACTCCCAACCGAAAACATGTGTGTTTCATGTTTTTGATTGGAGTGTCAATGACAAACTTGGCTTTGCATTTTGAAACAAAAAAATAGTAATACAGGGAATCGAGACCACGGCGACATAGGGTAGACACAAGATGTTATCTTAATTAATGGATGATTAGTTAATCTCCATACACATAAGAAGTCCTTCCGGGGCTCAATGTGATAAGAAAGCCACAATCAAGCAGCTAGTTAAGTCAATCAAATTTACGAGTATGTACGGGCTCTGCACCGAGTATACTTTGCTTACAACTGTATTGCGGGTTTTTGCACGTGCAAGAGTGTAAAAAGTCAATGTCCTGTGCCTGCGTGCGGATGCGGACAAGACAAACCCGCCCTTCCGTAACAACTAACAGGGGACGACAGTCAAAGCGGGCTGGGTTGCCCAACAAGATGCTCCTAGCTTTATCTCAAATGGCGCAAAAACCTATGAGCTTTACTTCTCTGGATATGTAGCTTGATGGGGTTGCGGCTGGTGAGCTAGAATATCTAACGCTTATAAGATAAGAGTAGGGTTAAGAGGGGACAGGCTAAAATTAGCACTCAGATGTTTAAATTAAAAACATTAATGAAGAGGTTGAAACAGAGTGAAGGAGGAGAGAGAGAGAGCTCCAGAAATCTCATATGCAAGCTCCGTGAGAGGATCTTTTTGTTTATATGGCGATTCAGGGGCTCCTAATTAGAGGGCTTTAATGGGATGTGGATACGCGTGTGCTGCATTAATGTTGCCACTTGTGCGTAGGGGTTTAGGCAAAGTAGACCAAGAGACGTGGACTCGAGTGGCTCAAGAGAGTGGAGGAATAATGGGTTCAGAAGCCCATTGGCTGATGTTCATATCGTGCCTCTTTCCCCATTTAGATCGCGAAATCCGACGCATTTCTCGAACTCTGTGTGGTGATAATTGCCTACCAGTGTTTGGGATTATAATTTGCGATTTATGAGGAATGAGACATCAAATAAAGTCATTGCAGGTTTTCACGTGTTTTGTAGTCTTTCATGTTTTCACGTATTTCATGAAATGAAGATTTTTAATTTGATTTATTTGAATCCAAAAAAAAAAATCAAATTAATTTAAGATTTCATTAAAATAAAAATAAAAAACATGTAGTTTAAGCTGATAAGTTTGTTGAATTCAAAATGACAAAAAATAAAAAATAAAAAATGTAAGGAATAAAATGAAACTGCTATTAGCCATTGGTCTGCCCACTAGTCAATTCATTACTAAAAAAAAAAGAAAAATCAGACGAGTCACACCATTCCAAAAGTGAATAAAAGATTTTTAAAAAAATAATTAGATAATAACATTTAAGTAACAAAAAATATAAATTAACTATATTTCATATAATTTCACAAATGCCTTTTTACACATTGCAGCCAGTGCTTTGATGGGATTATGATAATTATAGTTACGTTTTAGAAGAATATAAATAAAATACATCTCCCAATTTTCTTTAACAATTTTCTCAAGTTGTTTCAGGGAAACGAAAAAACATTAAGACAAATCACTTGAATTTCACATGGAATTGATAATAATTTCTGAAAATAAAATATGTCTCTAATCGCAAACCTCATGGCTTTCACTTATCCAGCTGTTGGATTTGGCATCCTGCAAACTAGTAATGTAAACAAGCCAATTTGATATTTCAATTAACATAAGCCTCAATTTTGTTTTTCTAGTGACTATATCTAGAAATTTCCTTTCTGTCACTCAATGAGAGTCCTACAGTTCATTCATGGCTTGTTTTTGCTACATCATGTAATTTTTTTTAATTTTTTTTTGGTCATCTCATATGATTTTGGCTTGCCTGTGCTACTTCGTATATTTCCAATTTTAGCAAAATTGATATTGTTTAAGACGGACTCTTATTTATACTTTTTTAATTGATTTTTCTTCTCTCGCATTCAATTAAACTTATACTCTATAAAAATTTGAGAGAGGTTAATGTGAACCTCCATCTTCTTCCAAAAACTTTGCTTCTGCGGCCAATCAGGCGTTTATTGTAAAAATTCTTAAAAATTATTATTTTAGAAATAAGTGTTACGAAATTATTTTTTTTTTTAAAAAATAAGTCTATTAAAACATAAAGTATTCACATTTATATAATTCAAAATTTTTCTTTTTTTATCCGATATAAAAATTGAATTCTATCTAATCTGTCGTCGTGATAATCCATATGTAACATAAGACAACGATTTTTTTATATGGTCATAAAAATTTCTACTTTTACCGTAATATTTCCCAATGTTTCTTTGTTAATTATTAATCCCTTCGTAACTCATTAATATTCTCTCCTCTGATGGAGTAATTTGAATTGGGATCTAATTTTCTTGCCCATGAAGCTTGGTTAGCCACGTTTTTTTGGTTTTTTTTTTCGGTTTTCGGTTAGCCACGCTTTTCTGTTCAAGCGTAACTGTCCAACGCTTCACGAAACTCCAAAAGGCATTCAAAGCAGTTAAACTGCAGACCTCGACCAGAGGCACTTTGCAAAACAAAGTGAAGACTTCGCAGTTATAGTGAGCTCACCGAGGTTGGAATACTCCATGTAGCAGAAAGAAGATTGGAGGACAAGCGTCATTACACAACGGTTGGGTCATTTTGAAGATCCCTAATAAACCACCTCGCATTTAAAATCTCGGGAGGAGAGGTGTGAGAATCACATTATAAACTGATCTCAGACACGGAGTGGGGGGAGGAGGGCGTGGGACCAAAAACGAAAAATTCCCAATCCCCTTTCTTGCATTTTATTTTTAGTATTTCAATTCCCAATGACAGAGATAGCAGAGTTGGCCAATTAAAACTTGGAAGTCAGTGTCGGTGTATAAGATAAAATGAAATAATAAATTAAACAAAAACAAAAAATTCCCGAAATCCCCTCGAACACCCTTTTGTTGTACTTTAATTCCTCAAATCAAATCTGGCCGATAGACCAAAATTAAAAAAAAGAAATGTGGCTGATTTATGCTTCATTAATCCGAATAAGCTTTTCAAACTTTCTTCCTCATTAAAAGAGTCATAGGCCCTCTCGTATCAAAGATTGCAACTGCTACTCCTTGTCATTGTCAGCCTGAGTTCCTCACCCTTTTGTAGGATTAAGCTTTTCCAAGACCAACTTTCTTATTTCCTTGGTGTAAACTAGCTAAAAATCAAACGGAAGAAGAGAAAAGCACTTTCTTTTTTCAAACATATGGGAAGGGATCGGTATTGGGGTGGCGGCAAATCTTGGAGGCGAGGAGGAGAAGGAAGTGGTGGTGGCGCTGGCGATGGTAGAGCGGAGGGAGACAGTGCTAGCACACCTACTGGATGCATGTGTGCTGTCTTTCAGTTGTTTGATTTCCATCAGGTTCCATTTGCTTTAAACCAGCAGCCTTCTTTTAAATCCAACTCTCTCCAATCTCATAAGGAGGAGCCTCATTTCCACAAAGGTATCTCATTTACCCCCTTTTCAACTCTTTTTCTTTTCAAATCTTTCTTTTTCCGCTTTTCGGAGAAGTTCTGAGCAATGGGGTTTTGTTAATTCAGGTGCTGGGGCACCAAGGAATAGCTCGGAATTGGAGGAGCCGTCAGGCTTAATAGAAGGTGAAAATTTAACTGTCCCAGTAAGTATGCTTCTTATTTTTCAGGACTCCTTGAAATTCCATCATTTTTTGTTAATGTGAAGTAAGTAAGACAATTGTAATTTTCTTCTGAGATTTGTCTTTGAATTTCCAGATGCGCATTCAAATTAAAACAAATGGAGCTACAAATGGTTCTTCTTCCTCAGAAATCAGTTCCTCTCCTGGAGCCAAGACACCGAATTTGGTAGCTAGACTCATGGGTTTAGACATTCTTCCTGATGATAATACCTACTCACCGAGGATTTCTTCTTCATCAAATCTCGGGGCAACAAATCCTCACGGAGTAAAGTCTCACTTGGACCTTCATTTTCGACCTCGACATGCCCTCCAAAGCAAAGCAGCTATCAACAGAAGTAGTCTGGACAGTGATTTTACGGGCACGCGTTCTTTGCCGGAGACTCCAAGAATATCATCCGCCAGAAGGTTAGACGTTGATCACCGTTTGTCACTTCAAATTAACAAAGAGAACATGAATGCGAGCGAAGAATCGATGCTTTCTCGTATCTCATCTCTGAGAAGAAAGGAGCTCACAACAGAAGAAGAGAATAGAAGTCCGGGGAACCATGCCAGGCAGATTGTGAAGCAGGTGAAAGAAAGTGTTAGCAGGAAAGTTGGCTTAGATATTACAAACACAGTCAGAAACAGAGAGCAAAGAAGCAGCAGAGAGAAAATTGTTAGCCAATTCAAGTCCAAGAAAATCTCCAAGGTTCTAACCAAGGTTGTTGACGATTTAAGCCCAGGCAAGCACTCTACATCTTCTAATGGCTCGCCTAGGCTCAAATTCTCGGAAGCCAAAAACAAGCGAAGCACAACTGTACCATCTACAGACGACAATATTTCCCATGTCATTAAACAGAACAGCAACCCTTCAACAAAGCCAAAATTGCAACCAATTTCAGAGGACCGGCAGCAAGGACCGATGAAGAAATGCCAGAAAGGTGCGGAAGGAAAATTCAGTCCACAGACAACAAGGCTGAAGAATCATTCTCAAACATTGGAGATTATCCGAAACAAGGACAAAGAACCATTTGTCCGCGCAACAACAGCAACCAGAAACAACGTTGGTGACAAGAAATTCAAGAAAACGCCTTTATCAAACAACCAGCTTGCAGTCAAGAAAGACCCTACTCCCCCAGCTACTAAAATCCCTCAACAACAGGTGTAAAAAAGAAAATTCTACCATGTTTTTCATTTTCTAACCTTTTGTTAAATCTTTTCCGCTTGAAGATGATATTTTATTTTTGCCTATTCGCGAAGGAAAATAAAATGAGTTTTTTTTTTTTTTTTTCAAGTTATAATGCTTTGGATATGTTAATTCATCAAGGATCCATTGCTTCGCAGTTATCTAGCTGTTTGAGCCAGTCGCACAGGCCGCAACCAGTCCTGCGCGCCCGAGAACGCTGCAAGGACAACAATCCGAATAGCTCTAACGGTGGCAGTGGCACCGGCATAACCAGAGATGAAGCAGCAGCAGCAGAATATAAGTACTATGTCAGCAGAATTCTAAGACGTACGGGCATCGAGAAAGATACGCCAGTGTCTTTTATCAGCTGGTTCTCTCCATCCCACCCTCTAGACCCTTCAATTTTTCACCACCTCGAACTTCAACATTTCACCACCCCGACGACCAATTCAGGCCAACTCAGTCAACTGTGCAATAGAAAATTACTGTTTCATCTCGTGGATGAAATCTTGGTAGAAATTTTGAGGCCATATACCAACATGAAGCCTTGGACTACCTCAATTAGGCATGGTTATGGTCACACTATAAAGGGGTCACATTTGGTCGACATGCTGTGTTTCAGAGTTAAAAGCTTTCCTTCAGCAGATTGTCTTGTTCTTGAAGATATTGATGCCTTAATAGACAAAGATCTGCCTCAATTGAAGTTCCAGTGCGAATTGGCGTTCGAGGAAGAGGGGGAAAGTATTGTAGCGGACATAGAGGAAGACGTACTCGACACTCTAATACATGAAACGGCTTGTAGTTTTTCATGGTCGCATTGGGCCGTTGGGGTGGTGCAGCGTTGAAACGGGGAGTCGTTTTTCGTTTTTTTTTTTTTTTTTTTTTTTTGGTGTTCTACTAATACAAGTCGGTCTACAGAAAGAGAGCAGAAGGGTCACATGCGTCATTCACGTGATGAGTTGGTCTTCGTGGAGTCCAGGTGGCCCCGGAGAGATTGGGACTTTTAAAGGAAGCTCGAGGCCTACACGCACAGAAAACAGCTCTTTGGCCCCGCAAATGCTTTCTCAATAGAAAACAACATGGCAGACGGACGCATTCCCCGCTTTCTCCCCAACCTTTTGTATATTCCAAAAAATAAAATAAAAATTGTAATCTCTTTGTTTTCTTTTTCTTTTTTTGTATTTGGTTTTCCTTTTCTTCTCCTCTTAAAACTTCAACCCCTTCCCGAGATTATTAATCTCATTTGATCCAACTCACATGGAAGATTTCAGACTAAGATTTTTTTTCGTATATTTTGATGAATTAATTCCTTGGCTAATAATATTTGATAATTATCATCTCAAACAAACCAATAAGGATTAATTGTGGAGGCTCAGAACTCAGAATTCGAATAGGGAATTGAGGAAAGCATTGAAAAATAAATATAGAGGCATGATTTACCAAGCTCAATTTCATGACATCTAACCTTGTTATAAAAACTCTTTTTTTTTTAACAAAAAAAAAAAAAAAAAAAAAACAAGTGGGAATATCACTAAACCGCGCCACCCGCCCCACCACCTCGCGCCAGGAGAAACTTCAAAAGACTGTTCGCATTTGCTTGGATCCGACACATGTACGTGAAGAGATTAAAGACAGTTCAAAGTTGCGACAAGGCAACCCAACCTCTGGTATATGTACAGACAAGATGCCCAGGACGAATTAAAGGAATTCGCCACCTTTTGGTGTTTCTCAAAAGAAGAAGAAGAGAGTAACATGATTAATTTGAATTTTTAACTGCTCGTGGTGAGGACTAGCAACACACATCTGGCAAGTATATAAATAACTGACTATTGGACACAATGGCCCATTTAATTACTTCTTTTTCAGTAATTCCCCACGCGTCTCGAGAATCTCCAACTGAGAAAAGAAATTAACAAGGTTTTATATTGTCATTTGTCAAAAAGAATAACACAAAAAGAGCAAAACGAGAGAGGTGGGTGATTAATTGTCGTTGAACCGAAAAATTCTCTTTATTTTTTTGGTTTTTAAGTAATTCAATTTGGGTAAATTATGCTGGAGATAAAGAATTGAAAGAGTCGTAAAACGAGATTTTAGTCCAAATGTCAAATCTCACCGTAAATTTTAAATTTAATAACTACTAAATTATACTTAACAGTTAATTACAAGTATTTTTCGTATCTAGTGGTTGATAAAAACGTTTCTTTACACCTACATTAGTTAATGAAATGAAATGTAAGGTTCTTAAATGTTATTATTACCGTTTTCAAATTTTATTGTGATGGACTGATTGATAATTGATTTATAGCACTGTAAAAATATTGCCTACCGCGCGTAGTTGTTGCCTTCTGTCTTACTAACACCGAAATCGCATTAACCTGCTTCTAACGACGACACGATGGTTTTGGGCAAGAAAAGAACGCGGTTGAGATTTGCACCACAGTAGACTTCCAATTAAACTGAAATAGCTGTTCCAGGCCAGGGTGACGGGGAAGGCCCAACGCTCTTCTAATTTTATTTTCTTCCTTTGTCCTGAGAAGGATAAAAGGTCAAGCCAAGAGGTGACGGCTGATTGACTGTATTAGCTGGCATCGCTTGCTGGCAGGTCCCAATTTATACTATGGAGATCGTTTTCTGACCACACTGGCCGGGCGTCATAATTCTTTTTAAAATTAATAAAGGGGTTCTTATAATCTGATCTGAACATGGAAGCTGTCTACTTCTATCTTGTAGGGTATGGTGGAGGCCAATTACGCTTTTGGGTATTGATTGTTGAAGCGGGAAAATTCAAATTAGGAGCAAGAAAGCAGGCACAGACCCATATCTCCAAAATGGAAATGCAGGAGCACGATGGGAAAATTCAAGCGAAATTGCAAGTGGGTTAGTTATTACATGCGATGCTTAATTATGGTTACCGACAATAATGAGTAGATATCAGGGGTCTGATTAATATGGGTTGACCATGGCATCTCCATTAAATGATGTTGGAGCTTTGTAGGGTACGACTTTTCTTGCCTTTGGATATGGTGTTTTCATTGCGGTTTTCATTGCGGTTTCCTCTCTAGTGTGCGTGATCTAAGTCTATGAAATTTTGAACCAATATATGTTCGCTGTTGTTGTGGACGAGACTCGTTTGTACATCCAATGCGCGACTTAATATTTGATGGTGACAGGGGATTTATTTATGGCTACCGAGGCCCACGGTTTATCGAACCAAATAAGAAAAAAAAAAAAAACAAAAAGAATCTAAGAATAGGGAGGCATGGCATGCACGGCTGCTTATGTGAAAGCCATACTGAGTAGTTAAGAAGCTTGTACAACAGAGGGAAACCAAGAAGGAGATTTCTATAATCATTGAATGAATTCGAAGGAAAAAAAGTGAAAAGGAAACGGGCAATGGAGACTTCTGAGATTTAACATTCGGGATTATTCATGCACTAGGCCCTGAAATTAAGTAAACTTCTAATTTCTAGACATTAGAGATGTTGTTGTCTTCTTGATTGTCATTTTTTTTCTTAGAAACTTTTTCTTTGTTGTATATAATTAGGGCGTGATGCCATCCATCCTTGGATTTAGTTTTGTGCAAAACTTGCTAGATTCCTGACGACTTCACCCACTCTAATATATTCAGCGCGCGCGCGCGTCGGTGTGTGTGTGTGAGAGGGAGAGAGAGATAGAGAGAGGCTGAATTTCAAATCCAAAGTGGCCCAGGGCCCAATATTGTATTGAATTACACAAGGTAGGACAGTATATGATTGTTTTCATCCTAATATTTTAACAGATAAAAAAAAAACAATCACAAATATATTTTTTATTATATTTATAAATTATAATAAAAAATCATCTATTAAAAATTATCTATTCATATATTTATTTAATTTTTTTACTAAAAATTTATTACTTAAATATTACTTAATGTAATTTAATCTCCTCTACACTCTATCTAATTAATTTAAAATTTAGTATTATATTTTTATATAAATTTTTACTTATTAAAAATAAAAAATAATTAACAAATTTTTACCTTAAATAAATAAAAAAATACTAAATTCTTTACCAAATTACTATCTCAAATAACATTATTTTTGGTCAAATATATTCTATATAATGTATAATTTTATAGCGTAGCAAACATCGACAGCATAAATTGATGAAATTATAGCTTCTAGTACCTCTCAGTATCTCCATCTTTATTGGTGTCTGTAGTTCATTTAGTAACAGGAGACGTGCTCACCCTGCAGAAATACAATAACCAGACTGAGTAGACCCCATTTCCTATCTTCTCCATCAAATAGCTGCCTTCTATTAACGAGTCTCAGTTTCCAACATTGTTATTATTTAAATAAGTATTCTAACTTTTCTTTTTTGTCTTTGGTATGCCGACCCCAACTCCGCGCTTAACTCCTAACTCATTGACTTTAGTCACACAAATGAAAAACTTGAACGCAGATTGTACAACTACACACCTCTTCATATACAAATAATGAAATTGCCCCATAGAAATAAGGACCGTCCCATAGCAATATAGTTCATCGTAATTAGAAAATGCTTGTGACTTTTGGGTCCAGATATGTTCGGTACATATGTTGAGCATGTGGAGCAATTTAATTATTTGTACGTGGAGAAATAATAGTATCACAAGATCTAAATACTTCAGCTATCAATTTCATTAAAAAAGCAAAAACCAAAGGGTAAAGTCCACTTGTGATGGATAAGGGGGCAAGTAGCCAAGAGCCAATTATTATCTTAGCCTCCAGCACTAAACCTTATAAATTATTATACTGATAAATAAGATCATAGCAATTTATGGCAGAGAGGACCGTCTGCAACCTAGTAAAGCAGCTATTCGCAAAGGCCAAGGGTCGCGGTAGGTTGAGGCGATTTTGACTGTCTTGCCGTCATCATACATAATTGCGAATATGTCTACCGTTTAATCACATAGGAAGTTACTACAATCGGCTCCATCCCTCTATCAATGCTAAAGAAGCATCGATTATGGAGAGATAGATTCACTTCACCGTTTGAACGTGTCAATGCCTAGAATCCTTATTCACCATTGGACGAAGAATTCAGATGCATGCGTTTCCAAGCATCTAAGTAAACCAGAGGAAATGATCTACGAGTAATGCATTTCAGGCAGTCCCATGATCAATTCAGTCCCCACCTCTGAATTGTTGATACTTTGTTTCAAGTACATCAGGGCTTCTTTTTTTTGAGATGACTCTGACCATGGCCTTGCTTCAGACTGCAACATGCACGGTGCAATACAGGCATGTAAGCGTCAAAGAGGAGTCGCAGTGTTCAAGAAAGAGCGAATTCACATATGAAATCATCTTAATTTGATGATTAGAAGGATGCTCAATCAACCAAGATCATCTCCTCGTTAAAATTAGCACTTTTGGTACGAAAATCCTATTTATGTAATTTGAAAAAACACGTGTATATATGCTTTTAAGGAATTGTTACTTCACCTTTTCACGTAACCTTGCATTCTCTTCCGATAAGAGCCTTTCCTGAAACACAAATGAATAACAAGAGTGTATTAACTAGAAATCATGATGAAACAACAAAGCCTAGACCAGTCAACCACGCGTCCTCCATGGCACCAATTACCCTTGCTTTCAGTTGCTCTAGCCGCTCCATTAATAATTGAGCCTGCATTAATACGGCATTTTCTAGGTGCATTAGCTTTAAGCCAGCCTTCTACTACCTTATGAAGAAGATAATGATAAGAAAGAAGCTAGAAAGCTTAAACATTTTCCAATGTACTAACCTTCCATTGCTAGTAATTAAAGCTTGTTAAATTGTGTACCTTTCTTATACGGATATTGCTTAAGCTTCTCTCGAGCTGGTTGCCAATATCTTGGAGTTCTTCAAAGGAACACACACTTAAACCTTGTCCCGAAAGCTTCCTAAGACAAAAAATTGTATTTTAATTTACAACAATAGCTCAAAAAGACTGATTCTAAGAAAAGGTACTAGCCAATGAAGAGTTTATAAATAATATGAAAGTTATTATTTATTATATAACTAACAATTTATTTAAATTTTTAATAGATTAAAATAAAAAATAATAATATTTTACATAAATATAAAATTAAAAATAAAATTATAAGAGTACTATTTATTATATAATTAATAATTCACTAAAATTTTTAATAAGTTTAAAGAAAAAAGGGAAATAGTATTTTGTACAAGTATAAAAGTGAAAATGAAACTATGAGTATGATATTAGGTAATCTCACTGTTGTGAAATTTCAAGCAGCCCAATCCTCCGGGCCAGGCCCGCCAATTCGTGCTTCTGTTGCTGCAGATGAAATTATATACATACCGTGAAGAACATAACAAAGACGGCAATAGCATAGTAAAATATGATTGACTTTTCACAGTTTTTTTTTTTTTTTTTGGGTGGGGAGCTTTCCTATAACACTTTCATTCAGTTATCAAAGGATTAGATTGTTCCTTCTAGAAGCTATTGTTGTCTCTATGTTAGTGTTATCTCCTCATTACAACCTTTGGTTCAGTATGCGTCGATCGAATGTCCTTTAAGGACTGGCATCAAGTTTAGTGGATGTCATGCATTTTATTTTAACAGTGTAATATAATCAGATAAATATCAATAGACGAAGACGAAGAGATCGAACCTGCTTATCAATCCCACCAGTGTGCATTTTGTTTGCTTGTCTACGGTAACGATCTATTGTGCCATGCATGCTGAAGCAACCCCAACACAAGATATGATCCATAAATATATTATCGTTAATTCTAAGGAAACAAGAAAGAAAACAAAAGTGAATGTTGTCCATCGTGAAGCATGATTCCTTGATATGGTAAACATTTATGATGTTATAGCCACTGAAAAAATCCAATCCTAAGCATAAAAATATGACCGGAGTTACCGGAACTTATTATCATTAGTTCCCTTCAACAATATTGGGTGAATGTTAAATGCTGTGGGAAAATAGATATTATTGATTGCTTTTTCTAGGCTTGAAAAGGAGGGATATCTCTATGATCTGTTGCATAAACTGATTTTCATTTTTTCCTTACCAGCTGTTCATACACGATATAATTAACTGCCAAATTTGGCAACATATTGACTCTCTCCAAAGAAAGGAGACAGACAACTTGAAACACACCGTGTTAATTTGATCTAGTGAATATCAAATGCTTTAACCAATACCAACCGCATGCACCAAAGTTGAAGTGAACCACTCAACACCTAAACTAAACAATAAAAGACAAGAATAAATTTATAATCCACCGGGCTTATCAAGCTGCACCTACCACAAAGCACTTGCAATGCCGAGAAAGCTACTGTAGAAAAGGATGCTTTCAGTTGACATAGTGATTGCAATTAGGCTCCACATAGTGATTGCAATTAGGCTCCACAAATGCTCTCTTGAGTTACCAAATTACATCCAATACAAACCTAGCACTAGAACTAAACAGTATCATATGCTCAAAAATGATGATAAAGCCAACAGGCCAACACTAAGTAAATCTGGAGCAAGGATACTTCTTGTATTGTATTGTTGTTTGCTAAAGCTATAACATACCAGCTAGCTTCTCCGATATCACTTCCAATAAGGACCATATTGCCAGAGTGAGTTCATTACAAACTGACAATGTAATATACTTGTACATTGTCAATCATAGTGCCTCTCATAGATTATTAGGTACACTAGGTAAATTTCCCTCGCCAAGGCAATTGTAATGCCTCTCACCATTATTTTAAAAACAAATAAAAAAAAAAGATTGCATCTTCTCCATTTTCTAAAAGGAATATCCTACCCACTATGAATTCTGAAAAAGATTCAGATTTATAATTCAAACTTATAACATTCAAATTACAATAAAATAAACCTTAGCATTATATGCCCAGGCCCCACGTCCCGCTCTCAAGAATGCATGCCAAGGTCCATTGACAGCACAAAATACAATGAGAAGAAAACATCTGACGCAGGTCGATTAGCAAACAACACGTTCACTGCACAATGAGAAACTTGTCATTAACATGGTACTTGGATTGGAGTTCTGAGGTCAAACTGGACCACAAAATGGATCCACTTCAACAAGCAACACCTTGATTCACGTTTAAAAGTCTCCTGGTATCTTAGGAAGAATAAGGCATAGGAGGAGCAAATAAAAATAAGAAGAAAATGACACCTTTTTTTCCGGAAATTGGATTTGAATGGGATATCTAAAGTTTCTCTTTGAAAGGTTATCTGAACCAGCTGGACAATTCCCAACCAAAAACCATGCCCATCTCTCAAGAAGAGGATTTCTACAACTTGATGCTAAAGTTCAGAAACAGACTACTACCTACTAATCGGAAAGTTGCGGTGGAGTGGAAGTATACCTCTGAGGGGGTAAATTTGAACAAGTCGACCTAAAAGGAAGAGGCGAATTAAAAAAAAGAAAGATCTTATATTTGATGGAAAGTCACAAGATATTTTTCGTGTCTCATTATAACGCCAGTTAACAAATAAGAAAATGGTACACCAACTATGCATACGCAAAATCTGCAGCAACAGCTAGAGTCTAAAAAGGACAAAAGGAAATTAGGGAAGATCTTATCGATCTGTGATCCTTACCTTACGAAATCAAAATAGACGCCTATATTCAACATCCCGTGACCCCCAATATATGCTTCAAACCAGTTCAACTAGCTAGCCATGTTCAGTCGCTATAACATGTTCGTGAACAGAAAAGGCAGAAAAAAAGTACGCTGATGGGAAACATCAAGCAGGGTTTGAAAGAAAAGAAGGAAAAACGTACTTGTGGCTTGAAAACTCCGCGAGTCTTCCCTTCTGTGAAAATATGATCAACGCAACTTCTGCTTCGCACAGAACGGATAACTCGAAAGCTTTCTTCAGAAGCCCGCTCCTCCTCTTGGAGAAGGTTACTTGGCGGCTCGCCGCATTTTCGATCCTCTTCATTTGGATCTTTCCTCTCACCATGTCCTAGTATGAAATTTATCAGTCGATGATCTTGGAGAACCAAGTTATTAAGATTCCCAGAAACCCTAACCCGAGAGAGTAGTAAATCCTTCTAAATTATGGACCAAAGCCCTCACCAAAAACTTTCCAAAGCCCGGTAAATTGCCGCACCCGAGTTCTGGGATTCCAAATTCAAGGATTAGACGCAAAACAAGTAAAGACATTAAATTTTTAAGGAAATCTATAATTTTTATGAAAAATAGTGCATTCCCGGGGATTCCAGGGCCACTGTGCATGAAACTAAATACATTAATGAAAACCCAAAAAGCCCTACAGTTCAATTATACTGTCGAAGGCAAGCTTTATATAAACAAGCATACAGAAAATCCAGAGAAATTTCCACACAGAGAAGTATGAAGTTTGCCAAAAGATAAATATGGAAAGGAAGAAAAAGAGTACGGATCAAAAACCCTAGAAAGTTTAGCAGGTGAAGAATCGATCGTCTCTGGTGATATTTTTAAGGGGTTGATGTAACAATCTCTTTATTTTGAGACCACAGGATTGAACCTGTGGTCGTTTCCTTATTCGTGCATGAATCAAGCCCCATAATTGTCCTTCTTCATCCAAATTCCAACCCCACAAAAAGTGGAAAGGCATATTTATGACTAACTTCCAAAAGAACCATTAGAAAGCAAGAAAATTTTGTGTATTTTAGTGAAATTGAAACCCGAGTGAGTGAGGTAGAAAACCTAATTGGTTATCCTGTTTTGGTAAAAATTAAGAAGGAAGAGAGAGAGAGAGAGAGAGAGAGGATAGACCGAGACGAGAAGTCTGACGTAGAAAATAAAGAAAAAATTAACTGACTCTACTCGGTGGGCACTCACAATTTCACCCAAAAATACATAAGGGTCCACAATCATTAAATGGCAAACCAAAATGAGAGGTCTCCAAAAAACAAAAACAAAAAAAAAAGGGGGGGGGTGGAATGGAGAGAGTATTACCGACGTGTCAATACCTCGTACGACGAAGTGCGCATCAGCGAATAGATTGGTGACACTGCGAAGACAATCGCATCAACCAACACCCGATCACGTGGGTCGCCTCGCGTACCGAGTCCGCGTACACATGTTTTTGCTTCGCTTTACGCTGTTTTTTTCGAGGATATTTTCCCTTTTTTAATTTTTTGCTTTTTCTTTAAATCGGAAAATATAGAAGCTTCGTGTTAACATTTTCTTTTTCAAAAAAAATAATTGGAGCTCGTTAACATTTTTGTTTGGATTCCTAGGGACTTTTTTATCTGTAGGATCGGGTAATTAATTTTTATTTTCAATCTTATAAAGTTCTCTTTACTAATTAATTTAAAAGATTTTCCTAACAATACTAGACTAAAAAAAAAAATAATAAAAATAGGTAAAAGATAAGATAGAATAATATATATGATATTAATTTTATTGAATATTTATTTTACTGTTATAATAAATTATAAAATATAATTTTATTTTTTTGTCGTTCATTTTATATGTAAAATAATATTTTATTTAAAATGTGATATTAAAATTTAAATTTATTAATATTATAATTAAATATAAAATAAATTTATTTAAATAATAATATTTTTAGTAAAAATTAAATAAAAATATTAATAAATAATTCTTAATTTTAATAAATTCATCAAATACCTCTTTTTAACAGTGTAGGAAGACGTATATGACTACGAAAGTAAGTCGTACATTTGTCAATTAAATTGAGGTGAATAGGAGATTTCTGGGGTCAAAACTAAGAGATTATTTTCAATAGCGCGATATTATAGATCAACTAACGCATTAAATTCACCTTCGAGATTTACAGTAAGGTTCTACGACAACTAATACTGTAATGTTGCATTTATATTATATTATATTATATCCAATATTACGTGCATAAATGTATATGAAATATTTCTCTATACCATTTGTTAGAATCAAGATAATATTATCGAAATTAAGGCCTCTATGGCTTCAAAATTGCTAAAGAAATTTATGCATCAAAAGGACGGAGAAAGAGAAAGAAATTTCATTGTGTCGTGTGGGAGCCAAAATGCCTAACTAGGTAATCTTATTATCGTCTACAAAGAAATTTTCCATTTAATTTTTTTCAAAAAAAAAAAATATTTAGAAAACCCCTTTTTCCATTATCAACAAGAGAGAAGAAAAAAAAAAAAACACTCACCAAGTAAACATAAATTTGATGAATTTAAGTAAATATGAAAAAGTTTTATAATTTTACATTTTATATTACATCATTCTAGATTAATTTAGTATAAAAATGTAAACATTTAGTGTAAAATTTTTTATATCTATTTAAATTTATTAAAATTATGTCAACTCAATTTTTTTTCGAGAAAAAAAAAAAAAACCCTATCAAGAACTTTTCGATAAAATCCTTACTACGGATTCGAAATTAAGGGCTAGAGCCCATTGTTGTTTGAAAGTGAAAGTATGCCACAAAAATAAACTCGGCTTTTTATTAGACCCAACAGAACGATAATGGGGCTCCTCCATTAAAGCCCAACAGTGATTTCATTGAGATCTTCGACGATGGAATGGCAGACGCAGGAAGCAAGAGAAAGATGGGAGACAGAAGAAGAGACGCAGAAGATGCTACAGAGAAACCATCAACAAAGATGAAGTGGCCTCTTGTTAAATCCAAGAGAAATCTTCTCGTTAATCGCCTCAAAGACAACGATCTTTTTACCGTAAGTTTATCATTCCCTGTTTCTGGGGTCAATTTCTAACATCGCTAGACAATCCTGGTTTTTAGCGATCTTACCCAGTTGATTTTTTTTTCTCTTTTTAAGCGGTACTTCTTCTTAATTGCACTGGATATTGTTCTGATCATAAAGCTTGAATCTTTGAGTTTGGAGTATTTGGCCCAGACTTGTTCACTTGTTAAACTTATTTGAACTCCTTTGCTAAATGGGTTTTCAATATTATGATCGGATTGGTAGCATTACCATAGATAAGAAGGATCGTGTTTTGGCTTATAGCTTTCTGCTTGAACGGACAGTAATTGCTTAATGTTGATTGTGTTGTAATGATCTAAGGTGCGTGAGTTCTTCACATCGGCTGAGTCTAAGGCATTCATTCAAGCTGCAGAATCTAGAGGGTTTGTTCGCCAGGGGAGTCTTGGTCCAGCAAAAGGAGAAGCTTATAGAGACAATGACCGAATATCTGTGGATGATCCTGTTCTTGCTAAGGCAATATGGGAATCGGGGCTCAACAGATTGTTTTCTGATATTAAAATCCGGGGAAAGGTAGCTGTGGGCTTGAATCCCAATATCAGATTCTACAGGTCTGTTGAGTATCCTTGACCTTCAGTTGTTCTCGAACTCTTGTGCATATAGACTGCAGCTTCTTTTTTTTTTCTGTTCTTTCTTAAATTCTCAAATTTTGTGTGGAAATATGTAAGAATCTCTTAGCCTCTGAGTTGTAGTATGACATTAGATAGAACTCAATCAGCCAGAATTGTCTTGGCTAGGATTATTATCATACTAGTTTGGTACCATAATTGTCTGGTGCAATGAAGTTACTCCGAAATTCCTTTTTCTTTGTGGAGCAATTTCAAGTTCTACGCTTACTCGAGTGCAATGAATTTCAATTTTCAGGTACAAGGTTGGTCAGCGCTTTGGTCAGCATATTGATGAAAGTGTTGGCCTGGGGCATGGGAAACGTACCCATTATACTCTGTTGATATATTTAAGTGGGGGATCTAATGCTAAATCTAAAGATGATCGGAACTTCCCAAAGGATTCTTCCTTGGAGCGTCTAGTTGGAGGAGAGACTGTCTTCTATGGTTCAAGGAATAGCATTGTGGCTGAGGTATGTGCTTATGGGCCCTGTATTTTGATAAATTATAGTTCTTTTAATCCCTCTAAATATATTTTTGCTTCAGCTGCCTTCTCTTTTCACTCTCTAATCTTTATTATCCCCTTCCATACGGGTAACCAGTAAGTTTCATTGGTCTATTGTGCCTGCTTTCTTTTTGAATTGCTTAGGTAGCTCCTGCTGAAGGTATGGCTCTTCTACACATTCATGGGGACAAGTGTATGCTGCACGAAGCCCGAAATGTTGCTAGAGGTACCAAATATGTCTTCCGTTCAGATGTAGCTTTTGCTTGAAGAATGAAACTAATTTTTCAAGCTAGCAAATTCAGTTAAGTTCTATACTGTAGTTCTTTGTACCTCACCTTCTAAATCTCTTTTTCTGCATCTTGTCATTCACATGATCCTCTAACAGTACTGAGACATACCCCAAACTAGATCATTCTCCTCTGAGAAGGAGTAGAAATGAATTTTCTGCCCTCCTGGACCAGTAAAACGACATTAAATGCTTTCATCTTGTGGATAAACATAATTCTTGGCTACTCTTACTAGCAAGAGTGAATGAGGCATTCTTAGGATCATCTTAGTATTACACTTGACAAGTTATTATCAATTTCTTGTAATTTTACTATGCTGCTCAGGCAAAGGCCAGTTTTGAATAGCTCAACTTTGATACTGAGCAAGTGAAATATACCAAGCCATCCTTACTTGTGTTGCAGTCTGAGATGATTAATCAGAGCGAAGTTTCTGATTCATCTTTCTTTTATATTTCCCCGGGTAAGAGTGATGCACAGTTGCGTTTGTGGTTATTACCATTGGTCTATGGGAGTTAGACATATCGAGGCTGCATTAACATTCTACGAGCAAGAATGATCAATGCAATTTGACTTTAAATTTCCATGTATAAATGCAGGTTAATAAATAAAAATATCGTTAGAAGTCTTACCTCAATTTGATTTTCGCATTAGTGTGAATTATAATAAAACGGCAGAGTTTACTCAAAGAAACTTGAAGTAATAGTTCACTTTATTCATTTGTAGGCTGTTCACAATTTGTTTAGCTTTACATCACTCTGCAACTGGAGATTTAAGAAAATCGCTGTGAGATGAAAATAAATTCTGCCTTTTATTGCAATTACCCACCCTCAATTTATAACTCGGCATTTGAGTCTCACTTCTCCATTTTCACTTACTTGAACATTTCCAAGCTTCATCATTGAGGCTGCGAATTCTCTGAAGAACAAGTTTTGATCCTCGGCAAACAATTTTACAATCCATCTTGTCCTGTAATTGCCAAGTAGTGTTTGATCCGATACAAACACACCTCTTCCTATCATAAGTTGCTGGTAATAGACATTGTCAAAAGTTGAGGAAGTTGAGTCCAAGAACTCTCCAGCGTTGTGATCCCTGTTTGGTTTCAGACATTTCTTTCTCAGCTTCTGTGCAAGCTCATTGTTCATGCTTGGATCAATATCATGCACTGAACTGAAGTTGCGTAGCCGAGCTTCAAAAGAAGAACAATGTGAAAATCCCAGGGTGTGGCCACCCGACAAAGCAACCAGATCCTCGACGCCAAGGCCTCTCTTTTCAAAGCTGTGAATGAGTTGGGTAGCGTTGAACGTTGGAGGTGGCAAATTAATGGTATCGTTGGCTTTGGACACCCTCCCATCTTTCCTTCCTTTGAGTACATCCCAGTGGGGTCCTCCAGACTGACGAACATTTGAAAGAAACAAATGGTCATTAGGACAAAGCAAAACAAGCCTTTTCTTGGATCAACCATAAAATAAAACATTATATATTATATGTACATATCCAGTCAAATGGTATGCAAGATTTCAATAAGTGCAAGTTCTTCGTCTAAAGGTAGCACATTCATTACCATCACGACTACGTCTCTGGCTGCAATGGCTATTATATCTGCACAGGAAACAGTTTGTGGGCAAGCCATTTCAAGCTTAGTTTTGGCATCATCCACTACGTAGAATGACCGGACTGAGACATTGGGAGGGCCATCCTTCTCTGCTTGGTTTCCAGGGGTAGAATCCAGCAAAATCGACGCGTCACATCCCTATCCATAAATAACACAGAAAGAGCACATAAACCTCACATAAGTCTACAAGGGCATAGGATTGCTAAGTTTAAATGTGGGTAGCGAATGCATAGAGCCAATTTTTACAAATGATCGTGTGCATCCGAGCATGCATACGTGCTAGGTGTTCATGTTCAATAAAAGCGAAGACAAAAGTCGTCATACCCTTATGAAACAGTCATGGAAGAACATTCTGAGAATACGAGCTGGGACTTTAGGATCATGCATGGAAGCATTACGAACTGTCTGAAAGATGATTTGCTCGGCTTGTGGACACGATTGATCATAATAATGAGCAACGAGGCCAGCTTTTGAAGGTGGAATGAAGACTAGGATGAGGAAAATGGATGCTATTGGTAAGCTTTTCAGAAAGACAGCAGCCATTTTTATTTTTCAGGTAAATGGTGTTATAGAGATCAAGAAAGAACAGAAGCATACCAGTTATACAAAATTCAGCGAAGATATAGCACATATATAGTGCATAAACAACCATATGTGGCAAATTAGACATGATTTTATGTACTTTCAAGTTACTCCATAGAGGAAACGGAAGTACAAATAGAATTCAAGCTGCTTTTGCTGTCCTTTGAGACAAAGTTAGTCCACCCAATCTCTTGTGTTCTCCTAGAACTGCAAACTTTTCCCACAATTTGTTGGGGTATTTTTTTATTAGAAAATTCATTGGATCGTTAATTATATGCGATGATGATATGTATGTATATATATATATATATATATATATATATATATATATATATATATATATATATATATATATATATATATTTTTTTTTTATTTCTATAAATCTCTCACCCCTTCTTAAAATTAAAATCTAAAATTTTAAAAATATAAATATAAATTTTCAATCATTAGGATGTTCCCAGAGAAATTGTTAGGTGCTTTTATAAAAAAGATCATGTATATGCCTTTTACTCTTTGCTAATTGATAATGATGAGAATAATTTTCTGTGTTACATGGTAATCCCTTCATTCACATATCGTATGAAAACCTAGTGGTTGATGTGATTTTTGGACAGATAAATATATATGTACCCTAAAATGAAGGTTCCAGATCATCATTAAGTGAAGGTTTCTGCTTCTGTATTTCTTACCGGTGAAGTTAAAATCTTAAAAAAAAAAACAGTGGCCAAAACGTTAAACAGTGGCCATCAACTGTCGTTGGCTTATATCTATCAAGTAGGTCAATGCAAGAGTGGGGTACGGTTGGTGAGAGGTGAAGAGTGCAGAAATCCTGTACTGCAACCAAATGTGCCAAAAGAGAACATACGATATGCTCCGAAACGAACTCTTAATTCGTTGCCACTTTCCAGGAACGGACAAATAAAGCAAGAGATTAATGATTAATGAAGCAACAGCAACTTATGCTAGATTTCATTGTCTGTCTCTTCTAAAATTTACCATGAAACTGTTCTTTGGGCTTTAGGGCGGATGAACGAAGCCCACAATATGGATTAGACTTTTGTGGATTTTCGCCCTGCCCTTTATATGGGCCGACCCAATTAGTTTGATTATAACTTGTAACACATGAGTAATAAAAAGAGAAGAAAAAAAAAAAAAAAAGTCTGCAAACGACGAAAGCCAAAAGTATAACCCTACACCATTATCATTCATTAACGTTATCTTCTTGATCAGAAGTGCCAGTGTGTTTAATAATCACGATTACCTGTCAAGCCAACTTTGAACCTGTCCCCACCATCGCAGCTAAGCATGCGGGACCAGCCTCACGGAAACCAACGCAGTCCTAAAAAGCTTGCTGGGTCATAAAGGGGACCACGGACACAATAAGAGTCCTCCAAAGCCCTAGCTTCTGGGTACACGTGCCAACATTATGGACACTTTCTTCTTCCAATGTACCAAAGATCTGACCTCCCGTGGCGTACTCTTCCATTCCAAGATCAGCCAGGAGCGAGCGAGAGGGGGCCCAGGTTTCGCTGGCCCAAAACGGTTAAAGAAGAAAATTTGAATACAAGTAATTGGAAGGAAATCACATGCAATAAGCCGAGAGGGGGCCTTAAATCCATAAATTACCCAAGTCACAAAAACTAAAGGAAAAACTACTCGTTCCTTCTTCTAAGTAAAGGCATTGCAGAGCCGGAAGAAGAGCCTAATAACCGACACTTACTAACACCGTATCATTAAAAACAAACAAAGCCTTGTACATTTTTAAGACTTCGAACAAGATGCTTGCTGAGTAACAGGGTGATGGCCCAAGAATTGAAGCTCCTTCTTGTCATAAATCTCCAAAGAAAAATCCCTGAGCATCTCGGTTGTAGCACTACTTCTTGTATCACTGCCAGCACCACCGCTACGGCTAACGCCTGCACCGCTACTCGTACTCGTGCCCGTACCCGAACACAAAGGAGACCCACCAGACGCCGTTGAAACTGCGCCTAATTGGAAATGGACCCCAGGTTGCACTTGCATAGCAGGCACGAAACTAGATGCGGGTCTCGCGGCCAAATCCAAAAACGGCGTCGCAGCAGGGATTGCCAACAGTTGTTGTGGCTGGGTGGACCCACCCCGAGATTGTGGCAACCAAAAAGTGCCCGTGCCCATAGGCCAAAAGTGCACCAACCCTCCTTGAGTACCACTTGTCATTGGCACAACTGGTGCCAAACCTGAAGAAACCGTTTTCTGCTGCTCATTCACGTCAGTAAAGTCGCTATTTGACGGCCTCTTTCCCCGTTTCCTCTGCAACCGGTCGTCGCCGTCTGGCTTCGAAGGAGAAGTAGTCGGAATCTTGAGCGTTCCGTTAACAGAGACCGCAATAGCAGGTACAGTGCCGGTACCTGTGGCTTCGATGATGGCTGCCTCGGCCCGCTCCAGTAGCCACCGGATTGTTTCGCCGTCAGACTTGTGGCCAAGCTCTCGGGTCAGCTGAAATATCCTGGCGGCGCAGGTGGCAGGCATCCGAATCCTACGGCCGCGGCCCTCCACCTTTGTGTGGCGGTCCTTGGAGGTCCTCCTCGCCTGTACCAAAGACCGGTTGTTTGCGGGTTTTGAGGTCGAAACAGGCACGTGGACCAAGCTAACTGGAAGAGAGTTTTCCAATTCTCGGTCATCCGTATCTGTTGAGTCTTCTTTTTTAGGCAAGATCTTGGGGTCGGATCCGTTTCCGCGTTCTGGGTAAGGTGGGTCCACCATAGATGGAGAGAAACTGGGGGAGATGGTCTGTTCTTGGTCAATTTCTTCTATGGTGTGATTTGACTCCATTAATACAACAGAGAGGACTCCCTACAACACCAAAAAAAAAAACAAAACAAAAAATATATATATAAAAAACCTAACCCTAGCGAGCGTTTGTGGCATGAAAACAGAGGAGAGCGAATGTTGGGTTGACTGAGACGGTTGAATTTCTCTATCTCTAGAGACTCTGATTGTTACCTTGAAAGATTAAAGAGGGTCAAGAACTAAGGATTCCTTTTTCTCAAAGAAAGTTAAAAAATAAAATAAAATAAACGGATAGAAAGAAAGGAAGCAGGAGAGAGAAACCAAATGGAGAGAGAGCCCCACCACCGATGTCAGCTCGCATTTGAGAGGGGGCCCTCCAAGGCAGAATGTTGCTATTTATTTTGAAGTGGGGCGGAAATCGACGGCGGGGAGGCTATGAAGTGACTCGCAGTTCTTCAGGATTTTGACACGTGGTGGACCAATTTAAGTTTTCTGTAAGCACTAGTCGATGCAGCCATAGATGTCCCCCCGTTGGTCAGACACCACATGTTATGGATCGGCGTATTTTTGTGGTAATTAGAGATACATCTGTGTGTATAGATACGACCTAATTAACAATTAATTATCAAAATTAGGGAAATCACACACAAGAAAAAACGAAGATCACCTCAATACCCACAGTGGGCATGCTCAATTTTCCAACTAACTAAACTCATTATATGATATTGACCCTGATTTGAATGGGCGAGTTGACTATTGTAATAGATTCCAGCCAGGATGCCAAGTGGATTCCTAGTGGGCCGTTTTGCATTTTCTGAGTTTCCACCAAATGGGCCGAAAAAGAACTCCCAGTATGTAGGACTGGACGCTAGGGTCATTCATCTGTTGCCGGAAGTGACTGGATAATTCATAATTTCATAAGCTCGGATGTATGAAATCATTATCTGGGAAACACTCCTCCAATTGCCAAGGGCATCTGAATCCATAATTTCATAAGACCAATCAGATGCAAACATCGTGCTTCAATGGTCAAGCTCTTACATATTCCAACATACAACTTGGTCGTGTACTTATTAGCGGTACTTGGTGGGGTAGTCCTTTGGAGCGACAACCAGGCCACGAACCTTCCTGGCCCCACGATAGACGGTTTCAACCATGTCAATGAACTCCTACTCGTCCTTGAGAGTCCAGTTGATCTTCTTGTTGTTTCCAGTCCCAAGATCTGTCATTATGTGCTTGTTCCCAAAGAAGAACATGACTGCCGATGGATCATACAGCTCGTACATCGTATTAAAATCAGGAACCTCTGTGATGTCTACAAGATATATCACTGAAAAGTTCTTTATTCTCTCAGCCACTGATGCCAGCACTTTCATCCATCTATGAAAAGAAAATCCATTTGATTATATAGTAAAATCACGTAAAAAGAAGACATTATAACCACACTAGGAAACAGCTAAATAATGCAACCACAACTCATCCATCAGAATGAGTCAGAAGAGAAGAGCATCGTCGACCAACAGAATTCTCGGAACATCTTAAGTTAGCCAGATCGAGAAACTGAAGTCTCCCAACTCTAGTTTTGCCGGCAACCAAAACTTCTCAGCTTCATAATAGACTAAAACGCGATGAGACATCCGGACATAATGCCCTCTGGCCCCAAATGAAATACCGGAACCCTTTTGACATCCGAATGGGCCAACTAAACCACATGTCAACAAGAATAAAATTCATGTCATCGAAGGATTTGGCTATCTTTACCACACCGTCAACCTACTGCAACCCTTATCACTTATTCGGACATGGGACTAGACCCAATATTTAGTTGAATTCGACGCAGGTGGATTTCGACGGGAATAAAATTATGACCTTAAAAAAAAAAAAATGGCATCCCAGTTTGCACAAGAGAATCTCATTCAGGATATACAAATCATGGACATAAGATATGGGTTCATCCACTATTCCCAGGCATAACATGGTGAAAGGAGAACAAAAGTCAGATTTTTATTCTTTTATTTTTTTTAAGAGATACATGTCAATGCAATCCTAAAAGAGGTGCCTTTACATATCCACCCAGGATTATTGTATCAGTTAAAATCTAATCCCCAGATATCTTCACTTGAATTGGGGTCAATGCCATCTTGCCATATGATAGATTTTTGACAAAGACACAAGCACAGATGCAACTAATAAGCAACAAACCTAATAAAATCAAGACAACAGATTCGACACCACTAATTTTTTTTTTTTTTCCCCTTCAAACCACGATCATTTCTTATTCACAACAGCAGCGTCTACTTTTTCTTGTTCTTTCTTTTCTTTTCTTTTCTTTCTTTTTTTTTTTCTTTTTTGGGTAATCAGTATGAATCCATTCTCAACTTCAAGGACTTCTAATTAGTTTAATCCCACTGAATTTATTACTAATTATTATCAAATGTTAAAGTTTAATAGTTCTAATATTACTGTTAAAATTTAATTAATTCTAATATTAGTATTGAATGATTATATGATATCTCTTTATTTTATTAATATAATAAAATATTATATTTTCGTAAAAATACATATAAAGAATATAAATATTAGTATTTTACCTATTATTTATATTTAAATTGAGACAATTAAATATTTATATATTAAATTATATTTATTTATAATTTAATAAAAATTATAATAAATAAAATTGAATTATTTAAATTATATTTAAATACTCATTTCCAATTTGCGACAAAATTGCAATGGCCGAAACTTCTAGAAATCATTTTGGGAACGGAATTTCATGAGTTCAATTGGTCTAAAAGAAAAGGAGACGCTCTTCCTCGGCCGGGATAGCCAAGTCCGGGGCCCATCCTGAGTGAAGGTGTGGCAACAGGCACGACATGTCTTCTCCACCCCGTTTTTTTCTTTTCTTTTTTTTTTTAAATAATAATAATAAATTTCCAAAGCTCCTAACCAACCCAACAATGCCAACTACCGAGTAAGGGAATTGAAAATGATAGAAATATTCCTTGCTTTCAAGTTAAGTAATGTCGAATCTGGTGATGCTCTGTTCTCGGACTCCAATGGACCAGAGATAAAAAGCCCAGAAACTGCTTCTTACTCCTGGGAGTTTTGTGTTTGTCAATGTAGGCCGAACGGGCCGCAGCAACAGTCCAGAGTATAGCCACTCGGGAGAACAACCTTCAAATTGTTCAAAGATAGTCTCGAGTTCAAATGCTGACACATTTTACAAAGCAAAGAGTCATGACAACTTAAATAATGCCTATAACTCTGATTTATTTGAAAGGGATTTCTTGCAATTAAAAAACAAATATATATATATATATAAAAAGAAGAAGAAAAAACAACGTACCAAGGTCGAGAATGTCGAGCGTCAGCCAGTTTCCCTCCATAAAGAAACAAACAATAATCTGTTGTTTTGTCGGTGTTGGGTTTTTCTAGGCTCCATCGAAAGGGAAAGTATTTCATTTCGTTGGGCTTGGACGCTAGTAGAAGTGATAGCTTTCGCTTTCTTGTCGTGATCAAATGACAAAGCCTTCCGTTCCGTTTTGCGTTTCGTTGGAGTTTGTTTTGAATTATTTTTCCATGATCCCATCATCAAAAAGAAAAAAGAAATAAAATACTTCTCTTTGGCGACATTCAATTGCTCTTTAATAAACTTGTTTGAGTTGCCCAAAAAAAAAAAAAAAATTGTCTGAAAAACTTGTGCTTCTGCCAGCCGTTTCTTTTTCTTTTTTTATCGAGTAAAATAAAAAAATTACTCTAAATTCACTTTATTCATTGTTGCCTATTAAAAATCACTGACAACTCTCAATTTTATGTATAATATTTAATTTTACTAAACATTACAATAAAAATTCAAATTTGATAATTTTATAGTACAAAAGAAATCTTTCACACACACACACACACACATACATATATATATATATATATATATATATATATATATATATATATATATATAGATATATATATATATAGATGACAATTAGCGGTGGCTTCCGGGAAGTGCACCGGTCGTGTCTAACGATGAAATGGAACTGGTTCAACTAAGATGTGCAAGGTTGTGCATTCCATCAAAAGGGTTCTTTCAGACAGCATTAGTAAATGTAAGAACTTGGAAACTTTCGATAAGATTCATGCACTTCTTCTTACCTCGGGCATTGTCTGCAACGACTTGGTTATCAACAGAGCCATCGACTTCTTTGGACAATCTGTGGACTTTGCGGACTACGCATGCAGTTTTCTCAAACGCTGTGATTTTGGCTCAAGCACATTGCCCTTTAATCGATTAATCTCTCGCTATGCTGGCAGCGATGGGTCAAACGCCGCTGTTTTGGTCTACGGAAGGATTGTAAGGGATGGGTTTTTGCCCGATAAGTTTACTTTCCCTGCGGTTTTGAAATCGTGCGCCAGGTTTGTGGGGATCCTAGAAGGTTCCCAGTTTCATGGAATCGTTATTAAGATGGGGTTTGTGAATGATCTCTACGTGCAGAACTCGCTTGTTCATTTTTATGGTGTGTGTGGCGATTTTGGTCATGCTAGTCAAGCGTTCGATGAAATGCTTGTGAGAGATGTGGTGTCGTGGACAAGCATCATATCTGCTCATGTGAAGGCAGGTTTGTTTGATGAAGCTTTGGCTTTGTTTTTGAGGATGGACGTTGAGCCAAATGTTGCAACGCTTGTTAGCCTCTTAATTGCTTGTGGGAGAAAGGGATTTTTGAGGGCGGGGGAAGGGATTCATGGGTTGACTTTTAAGAGTGCATTAGTGGTGAATTTGGAGGCCAGTAATGCTCTCGTGGATATGTATGTTAAGTGCGAGTGTGTGACTGAAGCAAAGAAAATGTTTGATGAGTTGCCTCAGAAAGATATTGTTTCTTGGACCAGTATTATAAGTGGATTGGTGTATTGTAAACGGCCAAAGGAGTCATTGGAGTTGTTTTCCCGTATGCAAAACTCGGGTGTTAAGCCTGATAAGATTATACTTACTAGTGTGCTTTCAGCTTGTGCCAGCCTTGGGGCTCTTGATTATGGTAGATGGGTCCATAAGTACATTGACTGGATGGCCCTCAAGTGGGATACACCGATTGGGACTGCTATGGTGGACATGTATGCAAAATGTGGCTGTGTAGAGCTTGCATTACAGACCTTTTGTGGAATGGCTCATAAGAATCTCCTTACGTGGAATGTTTTGCTAAATGGCTTAGCTATGCATGGTCATGTCCATGAGGCACTCAAACTTTTCAAAGAAATGGTTAGGTTAGGTTTGAAGCCAAATGAGGTGACATTTCTAGCAATTTTGACAGCTTGCTGCCATTCTGGCTTGGTAGATGAAGGATGTTACTACTTTCATCAAATGACAAGTCAGCAATGGAACCTTTCTCCGAGGTTAGAACACTATGGATGCATGGTAGATTTGCTTTGCAAGGCTGGACAGCTAGATGAAGCTTTGGATCTGTTGAAGTCTATGCCTATGCCACCTGATTTGATGATAATGGGAGCTGTTCTTAGTGCTTGCAAGGCCAATGGAGTTGTGCAACTTTCCCAACAAATATTAGACCACCTTATGGAACTTGAATCTTATGATAGTGGGGTTTATGTGCTCCTCTCGAATATGTGTGCTAGCAATCAAAGATGGGCTGATGTGAGAAGACTAAGAAGTTTGCTGAAAGAAAAGGGACTCACAAAGGCCCCTGGTTCAAGTATCATAGAGGTGGATGGTGAGGCTCATGAATTTGTTGTTGGAGACATTAGCCATCCTAAAAATCAAGACATTCACATATTGCTACAATTTCTTGCCAACCAAATTTTTCTTGAAGGACCACATACACATTCTTGAGATGATCAACATACTTCTATTCCATGTGAGTAAAGACTCCATAGATCTTGTATTTCATTTTCACAAAGAATTCTAATTGCTGATAATTAATTGTGCAATTGATATCACTAGTGTGTAGCATAACTTTCACGGTATTCATTTGTTCTAGATTTGCTTTCTTAAATTGTGCAAAAATGATATCTTGAGTAGGAAAAGGAAGACTGAGCTCGGGATCACCATAGATTTGGGGTTTATGCGGACCACAAATTTATCTAATAGTCGTTGCATGCACTGAAATTCAAATAGCACTCAAACCATTTGGCTCCTACTGATTTTGTCTTGTTAGTGTGAATGGAGTGGAACTAGAAACTTTATCTAACGGACCCACCATATAAGTCCTCAATATCCTGATATGTGAACAAGTGGCAATTGTTGAAGTTTCTTCCTAAAACAACTACAAAATCATTAGCTAGCTAGCATGCTTGACATGATTGCACAGTAGGACAAAATCAAAAGGCATGTCTTTATGCTTTGGCTGCTTGCAAAAGGTAAGTCTTGTGCGGCTTCCCTGGTGGAAACTGTTTTTCAGTTTGTTTCTTGGATTTGGTAGAAGTAGTATTGCACGGCTTGCAAGCCTGCCTTCCTCTTTCCCAATGTTCTTTTCCTCCTTTGCTAGATATGGTAGATTTTAACAAGACATTTGAATGGGATAAATGATGGTCAAACTAGTTGACATCCTTTATTATTAACATTAGTCTGGAAGTTTTTTGAGGCTCCCATCATGAACTGTTTCTTGGGTTTGCTAAAAGTAGTACCGTGGGGCCCTGCCTTCCTTTTCCTTTATGTCCTTTACCTCCTTTGCTAGTATGATAGATTTTAACAAGACTTTGAACGGGATAAATGATAGTCAAACTAATTAATATTAGTCTGGTTAAATAGTAGCAATATATCTGCTTTGATTCATTACTTGAAATATGACTCCATGATAATCTTATATTTATTCATATAATCTCGTGTTTGAAAGATTGGTGGCAATAAGCTTAATCGCTATACTTTTTTCTTGTTGACATGGCACATAGGGGTTTTTCTCCTGATGGAACGTGAATGGTAGTTCTTAAAAATGAAGTCTCTGAGTTCAAAAATATCTAAAAAGCAATTAAAATATCTCATTGTGGTTGTCTGTAAGCTAGTAAACCACTCATGAATAGGCTATAAGTGACAATAAAGTGAGCCACAGGCCAACATGGTACATAACCGCAATCTGAGGGTTGCTACTTAAGTATGGATCTATTTGAAGCATGAACTAAAGATGCAACCACACCATTGCCATCAAATTTTGCATCTTGGTTGCTCCTATCAGCACGCATGAGAAGTACGACAAAACAGATGAGGGTTTTGGGCAGGCACGTGATAAGCAAGCCAGTCATGATTTACCCTAGTCTACTAGATTAGCACTTTGTGTCATGAAGAGTTTTGTGCTAAAAAAATCACACAACAATATGCTATTAAGAACAAATGTATGAAATGACACAAACAAGACCATGAACCCACGGCAAATATATGAAGTTATCAGCCAAAATAATAGTTGGGCTTACTGAACCCTTCCTCTGCGGATTTCCAGTTGTATAAAATTCACTTGTTTGCATAAACTCCTACTGAATGAACTCCATGAATCTGGATGGGAAAATTAAATTCTTTGTTTAAACTTCAATGGTTTTCTGGTTTAAAGCTGTGTATCTCCACTTTGCCTTTTCGACAAAATCTGCATCCAAAAACTGAGCAATGAAAGACCAAAGCCTGTAAGCATCCCCAAAATTGGCCAGGAATCCCAGTGCTACTGTTACAACTGCTATTCCTGCATCATCTTTCTCTCTTGTCTTGCTTGTTGGCATTTCCTTTGTTCCACTTGTTCTCTCTAGAACTCTTATTTTTACTTCTTCATATTTGTCTGAGAATGAGATATGATGTAAGAAGCCATTGCTGAGAGATATATTGCTTCGATCAGCTAGCTTCTGTACAAGAGGTGCATCGACCTTTTCTCCCTTCCAATCAAACACATTAAATGCCAGTGCAGGTCCACGATCAAACTTAACCTTTGGTCCATACACTCTAATAAGGGGAATTTCCTCAGTGTTTGGATGCTTGAGCTTCATCAAAGCATTCACCAGCCAATTGATTAGACACCTTCCTCTGTTACTAATTTGAGTCAATCCCAATAAATTGACATGATCCAATCCTCTGCATTCCATTTCCAATGACCCATTTGCTTTTGCTTTTGCTTTTGCATTTCGTTGGATTATGCTTGAGGCATCTGGTGCCTCCTGCATTTCAGTTGTTCCTGCAGCTTCAAATTTGGAGATTTCTCTTTGTGTCATCCTTCCAGGGCAAATCATTTGGCTTGATATAGGACCTGAGAAAGAGTTTGATGTGGATAATCTGTTGTCCTCTACCACAAATTTCAATGGGTGTTCCAGTTCCGTGCCAGTTCTCAAAGATTCGCCCTGTAAATGGGACACATTTATTTCTGGTAGAAGACTTACCATTCCAGCACTTGTGGAATCCTCTAATTGTGGAACAGTGGTTTTCTTGACAAAGAGACAGCCAAATCCCGATGGGTTTTCCCCAAAAATCTTGTAAAACGAACAAATGAGGAAATCTGGGCAAATGAGAGAGAGTCCAAAGCTGTCCATGTCCTTTGGTCCCAAAGCACAAGCATCTATCAAGGTGTGCCAGCCATTCTCCTGTGCTATGCTCATCCAGAGATAAGGATATCTGGTTCCAGTCACTCGGGAATGAACTGGGAAAACAAATAGTCCCCTTGTCTTTTTCTTTTTTGCTTTCCTGACCAGCATCTTCCTCAGTTTTGCTGAGTTTATTCTCAGCCTAGGCCACGAGAACTCTGCCGACATTACTTGGGCTCCTTTCTTTTCAGAGCTATTTACCATGGCTTCCACGGCCTCACTCTCATAGTCATAAACTGTCAAGAGTTTCTTACTAGACTTGAAAGGGTAAGATTCTGCTACAAGTTTGAAAGCAGATGTTCTGTTGGCTGTGAAAACCATAGAGTAATTGTTTTCAGATATATGGAGGAAATTCATAATCTTTTCCTTCATTGCTGACTCTAATTCTGATTCTTGCCCACCATGAAGTAGCTGAGTCTTCAAATTCCCCATCTTGCAAGACATGGTGAAGAAGGGAATATGTGGGTTCTGGGGAGGCGAACGCTGCGGAGGTGAAGAAGAAGAAGAAGAAGAAGCAATTTGGTTTTCTGAGTGATGTTTCTGTAGCTGGGAATAGGAGAAGAGGCCGATGCCAATGTAGTCAAGGCAAGTACGGTTGGAGACTGAGAGATGATGGTATTCTTGTGCTCTTATCTGGTCAACTCGGTATGTTTCAGAGTATCGCGGGTAAGCTTTGGAGAATTCAGCAAATGATTCTCCCAAAGATGGGAGAGACTCTGGATTGGTGAATTGAGCGTTTGGCAAGATAGAGGATGCAGTGGTCGCGGCAAAGTTCTGGCGACTTTTTGCCAAGGTGCTTCTTCTCTTGTCAACTTTGTTCAACGGCTCAGGAAAACCCAGAAGTGGACCGTGGCAGCAGCCATGAAGACATAGCTGGGAGGCTTCTTTCAGACAAGGTGACTGCATTTTTTTTCCCCTGCCCTGTCTCTCTCTATTGGTTTCTGCTCTCCGTTTGCTTTCTTGTTGGTATCTGCCTTATTTTCTTTTCTGTTGGCTAGCTTAAGCTTTGTATAAATAGTAGCAATACCTGGAAAGTTAAATTTGTATGAATAGGTCTAAGAGAAGCCAGAGTATTTATGAAGGATGGTTGGGACGGCGTGCCTTATTGAAGTGGTCGTCCAGCTTATGAAGTTTACCATTTCTTGGTTATTTCTCCAAGTTGACCTTTCTTCGTATATTGTATCTCTCTCTTTTTTTTCGAACATCCATGTATTACAGTTCACTTGCCAGCTTTGATGCCCCTGAATCTAGAGTTACCGTTAGCAAATCAAATCAGAACCACACAGCTAGGATGCCCATGAATCTTCGCTTTTTCATCAATGTTGGTTACCTCCACGCAGAATCTATCTTATGCAATAAACAAGAACAGTTTTTTGAACTTTTACTATGTTATGTTTGTCTATAATTTACGGTGAGATAAAAATAACCTTTTTGGTAATTTGTAAATAGAAAATCCAAATGAGATGTGTTTTTATAATGTTTAGATTTTGGGTCAAACACAAAATTAAAAAGAAAAGGAAAGAAAGAAATCAAAGTCTTCAAATTTATCAGAGTCAGATCTTGAACTCGATCCCTGCCAGGATAACGTCAAAAAGGCCTTAATTTCGCCGGCATCATCGATGATGGGAGAAAATCAGATTCTTTCGGTCTGATTGCATATTGCTTAGTGCTCAAATGCTTTGATCTCTGAAGAGTTCAAAGCATCCTCCTCCTTTCGTTCTTTCCGGAGGGAAGAAAATGCGGCAATTAGGTATTTGTCCACTCAATGGTTGAGCAGTCTCCGTCCCAATAATTAGGCTTGTAGTTGGCCCAGCAAGCACAAGATTCCAAGGCTTACAAGTGGGGTTGTCCTTGACAATGTCTTGCTGCCCTTCGCTTTTTCAAATCTTTTATCTTGGACTTGAAAATCCAAATTATTACCAAAACTGAAAACGGGAAAATAACTAACTTCAGCTTTGATTAATTGACCGAAAAGAGAAATCACCACCTTGGACATTTTCATTTCATGTTTAATATTGATCTTAATTATATTAGTTTCCATCAACAAAGGGATCAAATCCGCCTTCTTTCCGAAGATGCTACTTGCCACTCGGCGTCGGTTAGGGAAGAGTAGGCTAGTTGTTTCGCCCCATCCTAAGAGGCAAGGGGATGACGACACGGTAAACGATCAGCCAACTGGCTCCCCCCCCTTTTTTTTTTTCTTTTTTTGGCGTTAGTCCAAATCGCTCTCATATAATGACGAGAAGGATGAAGAATACTGAAGTATTTATTATATTTATTTATTTTTTAAATATAATTTATCTATAATTTTATATTATACAAAATTTGTTGTATTATTTTTTTATTTTAAATAAATTTTATTTACTATATAATATAAAATTACGAATAAATCAGATTAAAAATCTCCGAATGCCGGGCACAATCGTTTGTGCGAGCGCTTTATACCACAAATAAGCCACCAGTCCATCTTTTTACCCGGGGCCCAGCCACTTATTATCCCTTTTCCTTTTCGCTTTCTCTTTTCTTCTTTTGAACTACCCGCAGAACAGTACTAGATGTTAAAAAGACTAAATAATTATTTTGTCGACCGAATTGCCTTTCGCGTTGAAATTTGCACACATAAACGAGGATTTAAGATAGCACGCCTATTGCGTCCTGTGAGTCCGCGAATTATCTTTTCTTCTTTTCCTTTGTCGCTTCTCTCTCTTTGCCAGGGAAAGTCTCATTTGTGCTGTGATCATGAAAAGATCAATCGACTACATCGATCTCTCTGTAATTTCTTAAACCAACAACTTGGTTTGGGAGCGAGGCCCCATTTGCCAGGAAGGGTTAAAAAACTTCTGTTAAGTTGGGTTATCAACAGGGTAATTTTCTCATTTGTTTTAAAGTTCTCCAAGTTTAAGAACTTTTGAGTTTCTATAAATTGTTAAACTGCCAATTCGCCCTGTTAAATAGAAAAACACACAGTAGCGTCACGTGGTTCCAATTCAAAATGTTGTTAGGCGAGGAGAATAAACGTAACAGTTTTTTATGTTTGCGACGAAGAGAATAAACAGTTTCCTTCTCCAACGACAATGGTAATAACCAATTCGGCAATTCCCTTTTTCTTTTTTCCTTTTTTTTTTTTTATGCATATTCTCAATCTGATTTCTGTAAAGTCAATGTGAACCTTATGACCTCTTAACTTTGAGCAAGAACAATTTGTCTAAGATTACAAATTGAAAAAGACTTTGTGTTTGACTTTAACTTTGATAGATAAGTACATTTTCAATTAATTTGCCCAAATTAGCAAAGTTGAGAGAATGGGATAAGCCAGCAGTTGAGCAAGATATGGAAAGTGTTAGAATTCTTAAGATCCCCTGATTAGAATCCTGTAAATCATATCAGAAACGATGTCAGCAAGTCGATCGGAGAAGGATAGGCTTAAAGAGAAGGAGAGGAATTGGAAGTTGATGCTTAGGAAGAGACGAGAGGGTACCTGACACACACGCACGCACGCACAAAGGTCCGAGGTGAGAATTGCCCGTAGAATAACTTCCGACGTTGGGAAGAACAAAACATGCTGGAAAACCCACGTGTTTGGTTAAGTTTTATGCATCCATGAGAGAGATTTGAACGAATTTAAGGAGCCAAAGATACTAATGTCAGCTTTTCATATTCTTCTCTTCGTTTTCGCCTCGCGTACCAGCGCGCGCCGAAGGCAGTACCGGAGCAACAGTAGTCGGGGAGAGGGAGGTCGGTCTGTCTAAAGTAAACGACGTCGTTAGAAAAGCACTAACATTGACCCCGTCCACGCATTTGACCGAAGTCAAATCTGACGAAGGATTGGAAAAGCGTACCATGCACTTACAATATGTGTCATCATGAACACCCCGCCATTCTAATTATCTGTTCTCGTTGGGGAAACGATAATGGGCCCTTACGATATTTACTTAATTTGATTGCATGGTTATTACATGTAATGTATAATTTTATGTGTTTCTAATTGATATAAATTTATTTTGTTTATCGCGTAAATTTTATATTGATTAATTATTTTTATCTGAATATATGTGTATTTTTATAACTCGTAATTATTACTGTTACTTTCACATTTAATAAGTACGTGAGTTTACTATCAGAATAACATTACTATTAGTTTCATATTTATATTTGTTAAAATAAATGCATGAATACCATCATATTGATTTATGTAAGATTTTTCAAGGACCAGGTAGGATAAACGTTGAGTTTTTTTTATTTTTATTTTTTGAAATCTCTAAAAACTCTGTAATCTAGATGAAGAGGAGTAGAATTTTACCGTCCTTTTTCTCAAGTTGCAGCATTTTTCCGAGTATGAAGATGAAGGGCACTGGAGCACACTAGTGCGTTTAAGCTAAAGCAGTCACAGGGCAACTCTCCCTTGGCAAACTATTAGGATAAAGTCTTGTCCAGTACCCCCCTGGCATTGCACCGATCATCATTGCCTGCCAAGGCAGAGGTGCCCCACGACTGGTTTGCTTATCAGTGAAAAGAAATAAAAACAAGAGAAAAAAAAAAACAGAGAAAATGGAGGAATGAGAAGAAAAGTTCTCTAGCTGCAGCTTGCTCACAACTGCTTCTGGTTTTGGCATACGCCTGCAAAGGTTTTAGGCTTTGCAAGGACTTTATAGGTGGTGACCGTAGAATAAACCCTCAAAGCAACAGCATATGCCATGAATGATGCTTTGGATATCCTTCTCCAGGATCCGCTTCAATCTTGGTAGAGATTTCGAAAGGCCTTTAGGGGTTTATATTCTGGTCGATAGCTTTATCTTCTCCATATCCATTTTCTTAGAATAGCCCTCCGGCTTTCAAGTTTCAAGCGTATAGATTCTGTATTCAGGGCTAGAAGAGGAAAACAGCATTTCAGAAAGAGATCCCCTATCGTGTAAATGGAGGTGACAGAGGTATAAGGGTCTTAGAAAAGCATAATGTCACGGACAGACAGATACTTGAGTGCTGCACACCTCAATAAGCTGCCTTTTTTCCTTTTCTTTGCCTTTACATTTTTGTTGGCTTTTCACTGGTTCATAGGTCAACCGAATGAGACTTTGTTATGGTTCATTTTCAATCCTTAAAATGCAACATCTCATTGGTTTATTAGAGGAATTTGGAAGCTGCTTAATTACGGAGTCATTATAGACAAGGTCCAAGCAGAAGCTACGCAATTAAAGAAATAAGAAGGCATATCTCTACGATTCACAGAAAATAACCACCCAAAACTCCAACTGATGAAATTTATTAATGATACAACACTCTCAGCCATACAAGATACCGTCCTACTTGCTCACGCTTTAAAGTCTGTCATCGAGAATCCTTCCTCCACATATGTCTGCATCACAAAATCAAATGAATTGCACAAATTACTGGAAATTAAGAAGATGGTACAAATTCTCAACGATGGCAAGGACGTGATAATGGTAAAACGGCCAATTGTTACCTTCCAAGCATCATAACAGTAGCTTGAGGATTGGTCAGGTGACCGAAGCAACGTGGACCCATCGATCACCATTGACCCATCAATGCCAAACACCCTGTAATCACGATCAACTGCCTTGCCAACTTGGCAGCCTCCATGGTAATGCCATATTGTCGTGGCAGTGTCCTTGCAGAACTGTTCCAAGGAAATTGTCGCAGTAGCATGCCTTGGTCTGAAGTTCACTGGCAGGTTCATCAACAGCTTAATGAGAGATTCCACTGACATGCACTTGTAGCGGAACTTCGAAGAGGCTTTGGAATTTATAACATTTATAATGGCTTTCATCCCTAGAACACAACTCTTCAGGTCCTCAGGTTCTCTGAAGTAGTTAAATCTAACTGAAGGTTTATTATTTGGATCCCTGGTCCTGAGCATGAGTTCGCCTGTGGAAAGAGGATCCGTGAGCTTCTCTGCAATGACTCCACCTCTTAGAGTTGTATTGACCAGTTAATTAACGGTTTCAATAGCTCTGGCCATGCTTTCTGGAGTCACACCAGAGGGCTGCCCTGTCTGCATGCATGATCAACTCCTGATGTCAGTTTACTGCCTCCCAACTTGCTTAGGACATTATTTTCGAAGTACCAAAAAATGTTTAGGGCACAAGCCATGGAAGTAAAATTAAAAATGGTAAATTTGATGTTTAATTCATTGCAGTCAGGTGGTAGCCTGCCACTGAAAATCAAATTTCGATTTCTTTTGGATCAATTGATTCTACAGCTGAGTTCGAATTGAAGACTTCCTCTCACACTACCCGTACCACTTAGTCAAAACTGATAAATGAGATTAGTCAAATGGGCATCCGAACTTGCTCGAGCAATCCAAATTTGGGCTGCAGTTAGTCCAAACCAAAAATCTTGGCATGGGCTTCTAAGTCCTCATCCTATGGGCCAAGTTTTCAGTTGAAGAAATTTACCTTGTTTGAGAACGACTCATAGTCTCGGACAACTCTTTGGGTCAAAGAGGGAGAAAAGATCAAAGCACTAGCGCACTCAATATAGCATCCGAATCGGGTGACGCCCACAACCTGGACGAGCGAAACCTCGACTGGCTGAGGAGAAGGAATACGGAGAAGATTCATTGGATTATCGGCCATCCCTTGTCCTATCATGGGCTGGTCCACCAGCTCTAGGTGTTCGCCGCAGGCTCCCTGGATTAGCATGCAAAAAGTAGGTATTGGCGAGAACAACAAACATAGGTAGAATGTGACAAATGAAACCAGTAAGTCAAAAAACTCGCGCCCTTTATGCTTGATTTTAGCTTGATTCTGCCCAATTGGTCAAGTCTTTAATCTCAAAATTGCATGATATATATATATATATAATTGAATTGACGATGAAAAAATAAATATAAGTGATATATAATTCATTTTATTTTTAAATTTTATATTTAGTATTTACTAAATTATACCTATTTCTCTCAGCCCATCTCTAACTGCGGATTGCCATTGCAGTTCTTGTGGCTCAAAGGCCACCTTCTTCTCCACCCATTCATAGGATTTATTGACTAGTTCTTCACTTCAGCCAGCTTCCCTGATATCATTAACACTTGCATGAGGGTAGAAACCTGACAGGCAATGCTATATATCTTTATTTGAGCATATAAACAGCACACACATTTATCAAATCGTAACGTACTATATATATTTAAAACATCTCTCTCTCTCTCTCTCTCTCTCTCTCGATTTGATTAATCACCAAACTGAATCAACAAACTTCAGCAGTGTCATGATTTATGGAATTTATTTGCAAGTAAATGATTTTCCAACATGCACTGAGAGCACTGCCACCACCCAGCACGCGTGCCCGAGAGTTGTAGACGCTATCCTCGGAGACCAAAAGTTGGGAACCCGAATCAGGAGAGACGTCGGCGATGGACTGAGAGAAGTTGCCTATGTTGGTTATCTTTGGATTGCCATAAAGAGAACATCCTCTTTCAAGGAATAGAACGGTTGCGTTTTCAGAGTGAGTTGCGGCCAACGGACACCCTGAGGTTCCTCCACCGATCACTATGTAGTCAAAGTACGAGGCCTCTGGTGCCGAGATTGCCTCACTAATAAAAGTGTAAGACGGAGCTGCAAAACTCCAAGATCTTAATTGATTAGCAGTGTAGCCAATTGACGCAATTCAACAACAATTTATCACTATACCTAGCAGGGATGCAAGAGCAAGTACGTACCTTTCTCTGCTTGTACGTACGAAACTATGCAACGCACAAACGACACCAAACAGTGCCCAAATAAATTTGCATGACACCCAGAAATCCATTTTGCTGGTAGCCTTTCGCAAATGCTTGTACTGTTGTGCAATCTTACTTTTAAGTCTTCTTTGGATTACAAGAAATAGATCAATTTTCCTTCATGTACCCCCGCCAAATTAATATCAATAGTTTAACGTACGTTCTGTTGGTGCAAAGATCTCCACTTATTGGCTTGTGGCAAACAAACTCACATTGAGTCGAACAACTTGGAGCCTTGCCACTTACTCAACTAAAAAGCAAGGCATTGAAACGAAATGCCCTTCACCTCGAATTTTCTCCCGGAAGAAGCACTCAATCAAGGGAAACAGCTAATTTACTTTTTCCAATTTTTAGTGACACAGAACTTACTGTAATCAGCCTGAAAGTTATGGACTCGTGGAGAGAGGATCATAACAAATGCACTAGCCGTTGTCGACCGATATTAATTGTATGGTTTCTCTCTGAGTCCTCCTGTCCCTGTCTCTTTCTCTAAAACTAACTTGTTTCCTGATGTAACAACTATTTTTGTCATCGCGTTAGCAAATGGCTGTCCAGGAATCAGCTTTTAAACACACTTTTTGACCATTGTTATTAATGGTATTTTCTTCTCTTTGAAAAATTGATACTGATTAAACAAGAACACAACTAGAAGGTAATGCTTCTACTTTCTAATAACCTTCCGTTCTGTTCAGCACGTAGGAAGATCATATTATCTCGATTTTTTTTTTCTCCCTTTAGCCAGTCCATGAGAGTGCAATTGGGATATAAATTACATAACATAAATAGTCAAAACTCGACCCATTAGTTCAAGTTTTATTAAAAAGAAAGTCTGAAAATCAATGTTCCAATGCTTGGGTGCGAACTGCTAGCGGCATAAGAAAAGGCCCCGCACGTGTGTGTCCGTTTAGGGTCCCAAAATCCCAAAGATGCCCTTGGAAAAACATTATAAGTCTCTTTTTTTTTTTCGGGCGGGTGTGGGGCGTTGACGCACCGACATAAATGAAAATTGTCTTTAGTCGCTCTTCAGGATTGGTTTCGATTAACGGTGATGCGTAGAGCGTAACGACCCTATGTGAAAACAATTATCTTACAACTGTAAATTACACAATTAAAATAATTTTTTTTATATAATTAAACTCAAAATTTTAAAAATAGAATTTTAAGTTTTTAACCAGTAAAATATTTTCTGAAGTTTGAAAATAATTCTCACGTTGGCTAAGAATGCGCACTGGAACGAGGCGTTTGAAAATTCAGATTTAGCCACCAGAATGGTGCGTGGTGGGTGATGTAGGATATGGACCACAACCCAGATCTCAAATTTGAGCCCGTTTAGTCTGCAGATAGTTTTGAAGTCCACTGAGGAAGACAGTCCCGGGAAAGATCATGCCGACGCCGAAGCAAATCTTTTTGCTGGAGGCTAAGTCAGCGTGGTCGGATCCATGTTTTAGATTACGTTTTGCTATTCAATAAGCCTTTTAAGCTCTGTGATAAGTAGGCCATTGCACATATGGTGCTGTGGAGGCTTGTGGATGAAGGGAGGAAGCCTAGTGGGTTAGAGGCAGTGACTGATTCCGCAGCCGCCTAAGATCTGAAAACAGGTTTGTCCCATTTAGGACAGACCCTCCATCCCGGCCTTCTTAGTTGTTATTGCTTGTTAGGTATGTAGGATCCATAGATCCATGGGCCAGTTGGTCCCAACTTGAACCTCCCCTGGCCCTTGTCCAAATACACCGTGTAGATGAGCCGTCAGTTAAATGTGCAGCAGCAGGTAATCCCGGATCATGATGCTGACTTAAGACTTACCCTTTTTTTTTCTTTCTTTTTTTTTTGGGGCGAGAGAAAGCTCATGACAGACTTAATTTCACGTCGCTTGGACATTGGATGCAACGATTCCCAAGTTTCAGCTGAAACCAAAATATTTCACTGCGAAGGAAAGTTTTGATTACATCTCACAAGCTTTGTTCCCCTATTAATTTATCTGTCGATTGAAATGGTAGTTATTTAATAATCTAATAATAATTTGATATTATTTTATTAATTCATATATAATAATATCTAAATAATAAATTTTAATAAAAAAATAAATAAAAATATTAACAATAATTTTAATTTTAATTTATAAATACTTAATAATCTGTGTGAAAATATTTTATTATTATTATTATTATTATTATTATTATTATTAATCTGAAAGTTATTGGGTTGGAGACCTAGAGTCAGGTAGAAGGTCCCACTTGTGAAAAAAGAAAAAAGAAAAAGTAATAAGCCTATGTAGGCACGTCAGAAAATGGTTGTGAGTGGGCGTCCCCGAGCCTCCAACCATCTCTCACGCCCAAGTAATAAATGGTGACGACACGTGTACGCAGCACGAAAGTCTTGCACCACCATTCCTCCGAAAGCCCCTTTTATTTTCTTCGCACGCTTGAAAGCAGGAAGGAGCCCAAGTGACCCAACATTCCCCGTTTCATGGTTGGCATGTTGCCGCGTGATCCTGTGTTACAATCAAATTTTGGAATTTTTTTTATCTCTCTCTCCTTTTTTTTCCTTAATAAACTTTATTATTTAGTTATTTTTTTCTTGAAATATAAAAAGACACGATGGTTTGATAAAAGGAGGAGGATATATCAAAATTAATCCAAACCACTCAAACAATTCTAAAGAACCAAAATGAAATGACTTCGTTTATAGAAGGAGACACCCATTTCTCTTATGCTATATATCCTGGAGGAGCAGTCCAACATGCGTGCCGTTTCGGCCTATTGATCCCACCACATACGCTGCCTCCTAAATTGGATATGAGATAAAGAGGTTAGACATGCGATCAACTCCGTCCCACAAATTCTAAGTAGCCAAATTGACGTGATTCGTATGGATTCTTCTTAGATAAATTTCTGTTCTCTCTCCCAACCAATTAAAAAACAACAACAACAATTTGAGAAAGGCAAAAATCATTACATGGATTAGAAGGAGTTACAATATGTACCAATCTTCAACCAGTAGCCTATTGGGTTGTTGGGATCCTTGCCCGTGAATTGGGTCGCTGGATGACTGTTTTAAGAAACCAATTATACATATATCACAAGTGAGACTACACATCAAGACTGCCTCGTTTTTATTTAGAGCAAAGGTATGTACGTACTGCAATTTGAATTTCTTAAAGAGATCAACAGTGTCGTATGGAAATCACCAACATTTATTAGTTGAGAAGCCAGCAAAAACGAATATAGCATGTTTTAATCACTTGGGGTATTTTTGTATGAGCAGTACTTTCGTCATTTATTAGTTGACAAGCCAGCAAAAACGAATATAGCATGTTTTAATCACTTGGGGTATTTTTGTATAAGCAGTACTTTTGGTTTCTTCTGCATCTTTTTCTTTGGATCGGTAATCACTGGAAACTAAAATTCTATTTTGCTTATTAATATGTTGGGCCAGTCTTATTGTTGTAAATCTTTCTAGAAGACGTATGGAATACAATTTGAAAAAAAAGAAAAGCAAATAAAAGAGCTACGAATGAAGGAGAGAAACAAGAAATTCTCCGGCTTAACGTTTAAGAAGCTCTTTAGACAAAGTGGATACCAGTAGACAGAAATTTTACCACCATTCACTTGGACTCTTTCGTTTTGTTCTGTTTTCTGTTTTTTTTTTTTTTTTTGGTTGATTTGTAAAATGAGAAAAAACAAAAAACAAAAAACAGAGTAGTTATAAACTATAGCCCTGCCGAGAAAGACTGAAAAATATAAATTCTAAAAACCTGTGGCTCAGCAGAAACAGGAACCCACCAAGCATAACTAAGAATCAACAAGATTGTACCGGCACAACCGCTACAGCGCATGAGCATCATCGCATATCTCGATAATTTCTCTTAGAAATAGGAAAAAAGGAAATAGACAGAAAAAGGATTTTATTCTCTGTTCTATATAAAATCGTAAAAAAGATTTCTTCTTTTTTTTTTTTTTTTGTTTTTTTCTCTGTACGCGCCTTCAAGGGACTACAAGCCTACGAGTCTTGAACTCATTGAACACTTCACTGTGATCGTTTTCCTCACACAAAATTACAAGAAAGGCAAAACACCTAATCTATCTGAGAAAACACTAAATCACGTGTAGACTGTTGGTATTCCAGTATGTGTAAAGAAGAGTGTTGTTTTTTTTTTTTTTCCCGGTTTTTGTGGGAACTACCTCAACGACTTTCTAGGCTTTGAAGGAGTGATCTTGATGACAAGTCCAGGAAATACATCATCGGGGTCATGGATATGCGGGTTCTGCTCCACGATAAACGGGTCACCGCACTTATCGCTGATGGTGTGGAGGGTCTCTCCTTCTCCGACAACATATATCTCGTCACAAGGCCTGTCCAAAAGCTGGCTTCCTCTCACAGACTCGTCTTGATCTCCAGATGATATCTCCCTGACCGACCCCATTAAAATTAGGCCTAGGAGTACCACGGCACAGTACCATGATGCTGCATCGGCTATTGCTGTTGACATCCGCATGGTTTTATTTGTGGAAGAGAAAGCCATGGATGTGTATAACGAGGCACACAGAAAATTGGGTCTTGACGAAAAGGAAAGAATATGGACTTCTGTGAAGAGAAAACAAGTGTGGTATGCGTATTTATTCTTGTTTACGGGTGGACTAAGTCCACAAATGGTGCGAGAGGACTGGCTTTCGGACGCCTGAGTTGCGGGTTGAATCCAACTGACACGTCGGCCTGTACTTTGGCCATAATGGTTAATTGATATCACAGCAGTCGTTATGCTAGTCAACCATTTACTCTAAAGGATTTGGTCACCAATTTGGCACTAATTAAATTTGGTTTGTGCCGCCTCAGCAATATGCGAAATTTCGAAGTCAGGCTCATTTAGGTTTTCGGATGGAAAAAAAAAAAAAAAAGGATTGACTCCGTCAATTTTATTACAAATCCATTATAAGTTGGGAGAAAATTTGATACAAAATATGTGTAAATTTATGTGATATAATCATAATAATAGTTATTATTATTATTAAGCGTATATCTGTAAGTTATAATTATAATTATATGTTAAAACACCAAAAACGTATGATTTATAATTATTACAGTATAATGTGTAAATTAAATTTTATTTTATATTACTTCATTTGTGACCATGTGATATTTTAGAATTGATTATAATTATGCGGTGTAAAGTTTTGACGTGTGAGCCGGTGGTCCATTAGTCAGGAAGCACCTATCTATGTTTTGGTAAGTAATGAACAAGTTGGTCAGCAGGAATGTCCACCAAGAGATGCTGCAATTGGCTAGGCTGCCTCGTTTGGTGAGCCACTTCAGCATTCAAGTATGAAAAATAAAAATAAAAATTAAAAACCTAACCAAAACCGACCGGTGCAATGAATAACCCAATAAGTCAACGAAGTTATTATTATTTTTGTTTATGATTTCTTTAATTGGGTAACAATATATCTTCACGTAACAACTTCTCTCTACTATAAATTGATGATCTCCCTCGCTATATATTATTCTGGAGAACCCATTATGATACAATTGAAGTCGTTAATTTATCTATCAAAAGAAAAGAAAAAAAATTAAAAAACCAATCCAATATACCGAACATTTGTCATCTTTGACTATGACATGACATCGTGGTGAACAGATAAAAGAAAATCTCATTTTCTGAATCCTTATCTTACACGTTTGTGTTCTTTCTATAGATATATATATATATATATATATATATAAAAGTATATCTCATTTTCTTGTCACTGGGAACAACTTGCCGCGTATGCGAAATATTATAGCTGGTGCATAAAGATGACAATTAATAAATTACTAATAATAACAAGTAATCCTGATTATATATACCTAACACAGGCAAGCTAGATAAAACTTTGTCTTATATATGCAGATTACAGTTATATCTGGTCAAAGACTCACCGTGCATACTTCTACTACTTCAAACCTACTCCAAATTTAAAGGAGGACGAGTTTCAATTCCAAGGCCCTTCAAATAATCCGCAGCTGAACCGAAAAACTTGACCAGATACACAATGTTTTCCATTTTCATACCGTTTTCTGCTACAACCATAATTGAAATAAATATATCTCAAAAGTCAGCCTGTCAGTTGTAGGGGCATTGAGTTACAAAATAACTATGGGGTAATTCGAAAATTTGAATGTTGAGTGTTGGCCTGAAGTAAACGACGAAATGGATGCGTCTTGGTGGGGATGCGGTGCTGAGGGCGAGGATTGGGCTGACACTTGGCATATGCGTAAAGAAATTGTGCCCTCCCCACTCAGCAACTTTGCGAGACTGCAAGTGTAACCATCATTGACCCACTAACAACTAACCTCACCCTAACCCTCCCTTCGACATAATCTAGACCTTCCTCCTTATTTTATTGGATTAAAGTCTGGACGATGACCCGAAATGGGTTTCCCGACCGAGTCATTTTGGAATATTTCTACCTTTTAGGACCACCAGATGCTGCTGACCCAGTCATTTTTGCACCCAGTCGAAAAGTTCCAACTTCTAGGAGGCCCCCCAAGAAATCGTCATTTTCGATTCACGACCACACGACACAACAAAAATATATAAATTTTCAGGGTCATAAATGGCGATCATCAATTGTTATGTTCAAAAAATACAAAAAAAAAAAAGAAGAAAGAAAGCAATGGTTTGATTAGAAGTTCTGGTGGGACGCAAATGGACGGCACAGATGAGCCGGATGAAGGCATTGCATGGATATGACAATGAAGATAACAAGATGCCGATATTCTCATTTTCGGGTCCCTCTCCTGGTGAGGAAACCGCCCAGATTTCCGTGGAATAATTCTCATTTTTCAAGGTGTTGTTCACCCTATGACTTGGCAAACGAATCCCAATTATGTTCACACCTAGCTTGAATCCTCACTTGAGATGATTCCTTTAATATTGTTTCCAATAATGCAGTCTTAATGTAAGGTGTTTACGGCTAGGAACATGGATGGGCATCCCACGTGCACAATGACATTTTATTGGACTGACTTCCATGATTCCCTTTTGCGGCAGATAACACAATGCATGATATTATTAATTATCCACTATTGATTTTGAAATGGTTGGTTTAAGCGAGGGAAATGCGAATTTACTTTCAGCTCCATTCAAGAAAATTGATATGACGGGTCAGGTTATTATTACATCCAAGAGAGACTCTATAGACCACCAAAAACACCCAGCTTTAAACTTCACTAAAATGCGAGATTTAATTAGGTCCGAAGCTAACCAAACCCTTGGACCGTCCTTGTTCGTTAATGTCTGGCCAATTAAGCAACTGCACAAGCGTAATTTTAAGACTCTGCAAAGGTCAAATCATTTGATGGCTAAGCAGAAAACAAAATCAAGGCCCAGAAACCTAAATAAGAGGGAAGTTCTCTGGCCAGTGGCTTGAGTTTCATTCTTTCCGGCGCCTAAGAAACCATGTAATAAGACGCATGAAGAACACGCAAATTGTGACACGGCACTCATAAAGGGAATCGAAGATAGATTGCCCCTTGTTTTCTTCAATGGCTAGTCAATTTCCATCATCATTCAATTTGATTTGATGATGTTAATATCTAATTAGGCTGAAATGACAGCCACAAATTGAATTGCACATTAAGCATCACTAATTAATCGGAGGCCACATTCTAAGCAGCGGTAGTCATGAAAGATTTAATTGCGTTGCATTTTCTACGCTATAACTGTTGGATTTGACAGAAGCTTGATCTCAATTCCCTAATTCACACCTTAAAATGACCAAAAATTGCCGTAAATCAATGCTTAGGATGCAGAACATTCGACTGAATTGGATTTGTTGTTGTCTAGGTAATTTTTACGAAATCCCATCAAACGGTGAAAAAGTAGAAATCTGCCAAGTAAAACAAACAACATTTCCAGGGATTTTGAACCGGTGACGAAGAGCATTGACAACTTGCTTCAAGATTCTGCACCATGATCATTTGTAAGCGAAGGGCTTTGCATCTTAATAAGCTTTGAAATGATTCACGCTTCTGCCATCAATTTAGGCTGCTTTCATATCGCCTAGCATCTTAGGTACATTTGAATCATTAGTTTCTTTTTTTTCAAAAAATAAAATGTTGAACCGTATTATTTTTAAGGGTAAAAACAGAAAAAAAAAAAAAAAAGTAATAGCGTGCTCAACGTTTATTAGTTGTGAAATTGACGATCTAGAGATGGGTCACGTTAACCCCAGCATTGAATGGAGGTCCAAATCCGTCTATAAATAGCGTACTCGCAAGAGTGGCCATGGGCATAATGACTGAGCTTAGTAACATTATGCTGGGCCCAAAACTGATCCTGGGCCGCTATAACGTATAGCCCAAACAGTCCGAGGAACCGTTTCACTGTACTGGGCTGGATATTCACATAGCCCATCATGATCCCATCGTTAGCTTAACCCAGAACCAAAAGCGAGCCCATGACGCTCTGACAGAAGACGCGTCGGTCTGTGCCGTAGTACAGATGGTTGGGGTTCATGTTGGAAGACAAAAACGCTCCGACAGAACCTCGTTGTTTGGTCAGCCGGAGGCCGAGCGGGTCTGGGAGATAATGCCCGTCGTTGTTGCCTTAAGATTTGAGGCCCACGTTGGTTCTTGTGGGTTGGATTCTGCCAAAACGAGATTGAAGAGGCCCTTGAAACAAGCGCGCCCGGTGGAATTGCCATCGACTATGAAAAATGGGCCCTGGCCTCTTTCAAGTAAATGCCCCAATGTAAATGGGTCGGCGATTTCTTAATCGCTCGAAGACAAACGGGTCGGTGAATAATTGTACGGACTTACTCGATTATGTGGGCTTATCGCCCAATGAACAAGCGAATCTGTCCAAGTAAAACTAAACTAGATCAAAAAGAGTATTTTGCATATGATATAAAACATTATATATAAATCTATCACGACCGAAATAGATATCAACCGCACAACTCGTTCGTTCTGAGGCTCTGAGCCCTTCCCTACAAATATCAACCATACTTTCTCGACACTCAACGGAGAGAAACATACATTACAGGTGCCAACGTGTGTCAGCGTCAGCTGTCCGAGGAAGTAAGCAAGTGGCAATATGGGTAAAGGAGGAATGTCAGTAGAAGAAGAGAACAAGGCGGCTTGGCTTCTTGGTGTTGACAACCTCAAGGTTCTACCTTTCAAGCTGCCTCCTCTTGGTACCTTTCACTGATTTTGGAGAGATCTTTTGCTTGAATAGTAGTTCTTAGCTAGCTTATCAGTTAATGTTCCTTTTTCGGTGTGCTAATTTAATTTCAGGACCTCATGATGTTAGAGTCAGGATGAAAGCTGTTGGTATCTGTGGAAGTGATGTTCACTTCCTCAAGGTAGCTGATTATTCAATCCTCATATCTTTAGGATTATAAATTTCAACTGAACATTCCTGAATTCTAATCTCATGTCTGTTTTCAGACCTTAGAATTGGCAGGTTATGTGGTGAAGGAGCCAATGGTACTTGGGCATGAATGTGCTGGGATTGTGGAAGAGATTGGAAGCAAGGTTGGCAGTCTTGTCCCTGGAGACCGAGTGGCCCTGGAACCGGGAATCAGTTGCTGGAGATGCAGTTTTTGTAAAGAAGGCCGATACAATCTATGCTCAGAGATGAAGTTTTTTGCTACCCCACCTGTCCATGGTTCACTTGCCAATCAGGTTAACAAATGTGCACTATATTAAATTCAAAGTCAACAGGTTTCTGTGATAGATTTGATATGGTCTTGCTTCAAAATTTTGATACCTTTGTCTGTTGACTCAGCAAACATGCAATTTACCAGGAAATTAAATAAACCGCAAGTTATTTATTGGGCAATTGAATCTGGTTTTGTTTATTAAGCAGGTGGTGCACCCTGCAGACCTGTGTTTTAAACTGCCGGACAACTTGAGCTTGGAGGAAGGGGCAATGTGCGAGCCTTTGAGTGTCGCTGTTCATGCTTGTCGCCGTGGTAATGTTGGTCCAGAAACAAATGTGCTAATCATGGGAGCTGGGCCAATTGGCCTTGTTACAATACTAGCTGCCCGTGCCTTTGGAGCACCTAGAATTGTGATTGTGGATGTTAACGACTATCGCTTGTCTGTTGCCGAGGATCTTGGTGCTGATGAGATTGTTAAAGTGTCAACAAACATCCAGGTTTTGCCGTCTGTTCATTGTCATGACTGTGTTATGACTCCAAGCACTAATGTCTCAAGGGTGGAATTTTACAGGATGTGGCTGAAGAAGTCTTGATGATACATAAAGCCATGGCATCTGGAGTGGACATCACCTTTGATTGTGCAGGCTTCAACAAAACCATGTCAACGGCACTCAATGCGACTAGGTCAGGTGGCAAAGTTTGCCTTGTTGGCTTGGGCCATAACGAGATGACTGTCCCACTTACTCCGGCTGCTGCAAGGTACGCAATTTTATTCTACTCCTTTTTCCCTTAGCTTCTTGGTTAAAATCATGCTGGAAGAATTTGAGTTTTTTGAAAATGAAATTTGAGTAGCATGAGAAATTAGTTGGGATTGGCACTCTGGATTCTGTAGACAAGGAAGTTATGGTGTGGGAAACAAAATTGGGAAAGAAAGGCACCATATTCGAAAATCTTAGGAGTAGATTGAAGTCACAATTATAGGATAAGCTTTGTGGTGCAGCCTATTGACATAGTCAGCAGATGATAAAACAGCAGCTTAATGGTCAGGACCTTGGATCATGGTTGAGTCCACTGGCTCTATTCTTGTTCCTTCTTAAATTCCTTCGTATAATTAAAAGGACTTGTTTTACTGTTCCTGTTATAAGATGGATAATCTATTGTTCTTTGCTGTTTCAGGGAGGTTGATATAATTGGTGTTTTCCGGTACAAGAACACATGGCCGCTATGCCTAGAGTTCCTGAGGAGTGGCAAGATTGATGTGAAGCCACTTATAACCCACAGGTTTGGATTCTCCCAGGAGGAGGTTGAAGAAGCTTTTGAAACCAGTGCTCGCGGTGGAAATGCCATTAAAGTCATGTTTAATCTGTAAAATTATCTGCAGCCTTGCAAAAACTGCTCCCTCGAAGAGGTTTGCTTCAAGAATAAATCTGCTATACTGCCAGACAAGTTGCAGCTTATAGGTTCGCTGAAATGCAGGCTTGTCCAACTAAATGGCATATGTATATATCGTGCTTCGTCCTAGTCCGGACTGTTGTATTTTCGTGTCGAAGTCTGAAATTTGCATTCAAAAGTTCCTATTAGTTGGTAACACTACCAATCAATTTCGGGAAGCACATTATCATTAATACCTACTGCCCCACAAGAAGATCAACTGTAGTTCGCTGTAAAAGTACCCACAGACAGGTAAACGCATCTCAAATGCCGATATTAGTGCAAAATATAGAAGTGAAGTACACTTCGGTAGAATATAACCGCAACTGATGGCAAGGCAATCGCACTAACAAGCTGCTCAAATATAAAATCAAATTCAATAGAACCACGCAAATTTTTAAAAAAATGGCAATAGTTGGAAACTAAACGTAAACCTTTTGGCGGCCATCAAGCTGTGTCCATAATAAGAAACAGTCACCTAAACTCCAAGAATGCAAAAACCTACACTTCTCTCCATAACTACAACTCCCTTGAACCCAACCAATAATTGCAGACTTTCTCCGTCTTCCTCAACTCCATGTTTTGACCGACCCGCTCCCGATTAAAATTGGATCCCCTCCTCACAGGAGGAGTTTCCGGAATCACTAGAAGAAAGACCACGCTTGGAGGGGCCGCCATTGGTGGCGACGGCGCTAAGTGTAGGCAATTCTCCGTGGAGGAAAAGGGCAAGGGTGGCGGCTGCCCTTGCCCGTCTGCCAGTGGTAGCAGACCTTCTGTTGTTTTCGTGGCATAGCCTGATTGGCCGACTGGCCGTTGGAACGCGCGGGTGTTACCTCTGTTCGCATCTAAATCCACACTCGTCACCTCCGTTAAACCTGATTCGAGTGTCTCTCTCAGCTCCGACGACTTGTCGTTGCCTACCCGGCGACGATGGTCGCGCGCGTGCTCTCTCGTCTGCTGTCATGCCGCGCACGTGCTGATTGTGGTCCCCCGGCGTCCCACGCTTTGTTCTTCGTAATCCACACACAATGCGCTACTCTTGTTTAACGTTTTTCTCCCCCTTGCGGATTTTTCGTAATCCATACACGATGGGATTAATTTTCGGTAAAAAAAAAAAAAAAAGAAAGGAAAAAACTTGCTCATTGACCTAATGGCTTCGTGTAACGTATTTGTTCGTGCACCGAAACTCGGACACTGTTTTTGGGGCTTCAAAACAATGCCCGAAGAAGGACTATTTCAGACTTCAGGATAGACCTGTTTGGGCCCCCTATATGTAACGAATGAAAATGCGTACCCAGGCTAGGCATTAGTTAGTAGTTACTACATAATATGTCCAAGAAAAAAGGCACAAGGCCTACTAATCAGCATTCAGGCCCGAACCCCAATTATAAAAGAATCTGCAACCCAGCCCCACCAGCCCTATGGATTCGGTCCTTGGCATAAAACATAGATGTTGTCATTTCCTCTCTTCTGCTTCCCCGTCCAACTTAACCTTAGAGAATCAAACATGCCTGTAAATCTAATGTTTAATGATTTCTATTTTAATGAAATTTTTGAGGCAGTCCAGTGAAGCGGGACTTGCTAAGTCAATTTCAGAAAAGAAATAACAATGAAGAGCGTTAATAAAATCATCGAGTGGACAAATTGGTATTAAATCAGGAGCGAAAAAGCATGCCTTCTTGTTGGGTCGCTATACCACAGCTTGGCCAATGCCGAAAGGTTAACACTATGATCTTACATAACCTTAGCCATGAATTTCATGTAATGACAGTTTGCTGGGAAAATGAAATCTTGGACTAAAGACTGTTGTTGTCGTTGTTGTTGTGTTGGGAATTTGCAAGGAAACCATTTCAAGTAGCCACAATAAGTGATGGGGATATCACATCAAAGCCTTGTATTAAGATCTCCATTTTGTTCACGTATGATCTCCCTGCATCAAGATCATCAACCAAAAGAAGGCAATGCAGCGAGCGAGTAAAGAACACAGAGTAGCACAGCGGGACAAAGTTCCCTTCCGCCAGCAAGCTGTTGGCTGTGCATAGCAATCTTGAGAGCCTAAAAGATCAGTCTATGAAAAGAAAAGCGCATAGCAATCTCGGAGAAATTAAAGTTCAAAAGATCAAAACTCAAGATGGAGCTATTTGAACTACAGAAAGATAGGATTAAAGAACTTTACAGGATCAGGTATATCCAGATCATCAGGTTACGAATTAAAACTTCAGTAACTCAAACAGCTTCAAAAACAAGACTTAACTAGCAAGCTTAAAAGCATCGATGAAGAGGCCGTAAGTGAAACCCATCTTGAAATTGTTGAGAAGAGCAACGGGGAAGGTTACCTTGGACCGGCTATAATAGAATTTGGTCACATACTCTGTCAAGAGCACACACAAGACAGCAGCAATAACATCATTAACACCCAAAGCTCCAAATGACAGGGAGATTGTCTGCGCAACATAAAAGCCACCCAACAAGGAAATACCCCCAAAAAGAGCCCTCCTTGAAGGACTTCGAAAGTAGTTCCTTGACAGCTCTGGTACAACTCTGATAATATCAATCAGTCTTCTCGGCCCTCCATTTTCTTGTACGGCTTTAACAGTAAAACGCCCGATATAAGGAGAGGGCCTGGATACAAATACACCGCTTTTACCAAGCGAAACCCTTCTCTCATAAACAAAGCCTGCTTTGACAGGAGGGGTCAAGCTCATAGAATGTGCCATTAAAGATTACAACTACACCGCGTATCCTGTAAAAAGCATAACAAAGAAGGAAAAAAGGGGAGATGCCCATGAGCCTCTGGGAAAGGGGAAAATCACCTCAACGAGAAAACACAATCGCACAAGCAAGAATCAAGAGCAGCAAGCAGATTTAAGTGGGAGTTTATTTACCTATAAATACAAAAGCCAGACCTTTTATCACTTCCATTCCTTGCGTTTACCCACCAAGCCATCCGACATCTTCATGGGTCCGGAAGACGCAGAGCGCGAGGAAGAGAGCGAAGGACTGGAGCCACTAACGACACATCGCATCCTGTCCCCTCGAATCTCAAATACTCGTTTGTTCTGATCGCAGCGCAGCCTAATTGAGGCCCACAAGAGAAAAAGAACCACTAAAAAACGCCCATCGCTACTTGGGTCAGCCCAAGTAAATGATTTTGAAAATCCAATCACGCCCTATTGGTTTGCATTGCAACTTGCAGGCGAAGCACCGAAGCCGACCCTCCGGGCGTGAAAAATGAAAAACTGAAGAAGAAAAGAATGCAACCGATTTGAAATTGAACCAATCAAATCCAAACGAAAAAAATGGTAATTGAATTGATCCATTGTAACGATTCGGTTACCATTCTTCTTCTTCTTCTTCTTCTTCTTTTTTTGTAATTTTTTTTTTTCTTTTCGATCATAACAACTAATTTAAATTAAATTCAAAAGTACATAATTCGAAGAGCCATGCATACCTCTGCCAAACGAAGCACTAAATTCAAGTTGCCATCCAATAAATGATGCCTATATTGAAACCTCGTACTACGAATAACTGAATATCTAAGATTCATTTGACATTTCTATTTTAGACAACCTCGGCTTGTTTGCATTTCTGTCTTGACGTGCGATAATAACAGACCAAAAAATGCAGGGCAATTTGCGTACATAATATAACCAGCAAAATTACGTGCAGGAAAATCCAATAGGCAGCAGCACTGCTCCATTTCAATATTTTCCCGGTTACCGCTTTAGTTTTCTTAGACAATCACATCAATACGTGGCTAATGAATTTCGAAGCTCGACAGTGTTACCGATTACGACATTAATAAAAAAGCAATAAAAACATGAATAATGAAAACTGGTGCAGTAGTTCCAAAATTCCACTGAAGATAAGATCAATCGACGAGTCAAGTACCTTTCAACCGTTGTCTCCTTCGATTTCTAACATTTTATGTTTGAAACATCTTTAACTTTTATGTTGTTGGCATCATGTCGAATTCGGTGAGTTGGAAACGTTTTCTATTCCACTAATTAAAACTCAAGAACTCCCAAATAACCTAAAATGCCCCAAGTTAATAGAATGAATTAATTATACATTGATTAATGTGAAGTGTAGAAGATTTAAGATATGAGTAAAACACTCTAAAATACATCAAAAATACTAAAAGAAATTATGTCATGTTATAGAATTAATATATTATACAGATAAATACAGATAGAAGCTAGTTGCGCAGGAGAGGAATTGATCACGCAACAACACAGTTATATTAAAATGTTAAAGTCCGCTACATTAGACCTCATCGCATGTTTACCAAATTAAGCGACATTTTAAGTTGGGTCATTACTTTAGGTAAACGCTAACAAATGCTTTCAATTTTCAAAAAGACAACAGGACAACCGACCAGCAAAGCCAAAGCCAGGTCTTGCGGTACAAAAACAGAGAGGGTGTTGTTGGGTTTTTGGCAAAGGGCAAGGAGTTTGAAAAAGAGTAGACCAGAACGGGGACCTCTCACGAGGGGGGCTCTCTGTCTTGGGGCGCTCAATTCCTGCTCCAACGGCCTCCTCCTTCTCCTGTAGTCCCGTGGTCCTCTCACCCTCTCTGCGTCTCCTCTACCCAGGTCCAGTCCCAATATTTCTCTCTCTGTACCCCACCCCCTTCCTGTGTGTATCTATCCGTACTTGCATATGTTTTCTGTTGTGGGTTTTGGGGAAATCTAGGGATCTGGGTTGCTTTGTTTTCGGATGTTTTTTTGATTGGTTGTTGTTGGATACGACTTTCGTTTGGGAGGTTGGGAACATCAGCTGCTGTTGTTGGTGTTACTGCTTTTGTCTTTCGGAGTTTGTTCTGATGTACATTCCACAGTAATTGGAACCCTTTTTAAGCTCTGGGTTTGAAGTAAGAAATTTGGTTAATGTAGGTCATATCAGAGGAAGTTTACAGCTTCACTGTGTTTTGTTATGTTTTTTGACGTCGGACAAATAAAAAAAAAAAGCTGCTAATTTTGTTTCAGATCCAGGTGATCCAGCGGACTTTTAGTCAAATTCCGGGTTTGTATGCAAAGCTTTCGCCGTTGCTAAGGTTTCTGTTTAATCTTCTGCCACGCTGTCCGGGTACACTATATCTTACCCCTCACGGTAAGGGTCCCCTTAGCATTTCAAGTCTTCAACTACTGTTCAGATGAAGCTTCTTTGACCTCGAAGGTGGATTTGGTCAACAGCTATATGAACAGAAATCAAAATTTTGACTTCAAAATTTAGCTTTCCTGTTAAGTTCCTTTGGGAAAACGTACCTTGCCACGGTATAACCCTGACGTTTGAGAATCATAAGTTGGGGTTTTGATTTGTGTCTTTGGGTTGGTGTGGGGAGCTAGCATTTTCCATGGCTGTTGATAACAGCAACAGCAGCGTTGAATTCCTGAAGCAACCATTCAATTCTCACATAATTTCAAGCTTAACTGGATCCACTTTGGATGCAAACCAGACATCAAGTTTGAATGATAGATATGTTATTGGGGAACAATTGGGCTGGGGACAGTTTGGTGTTATTAGAGTATGCACTGATAAGTCCACTGGAGAAGTTTTGGCATGCAAATCAATTGCGAAGGATAGATTGGTCACCTCAGATGGCGCCAGGAGTGTCAAACTTGAGATTGAAATAATGACTAGGTTGTCTGGCCACCCAAATGTTGTAGATCTCAAGGCTGTTTATGAAGATGTGGATTACGTTCACCTGGTTATGGAGCTTTGTGCAGGAGGAGAGCTTTTCCACCAATTGGAAAAGCATGGGCGATTTTGTGAGGCTGAGGCTAAGGTCCTTTTTAGGCATCTGATGCAAGTGGTTTTGTATTGTCATGAAATTGGTGTTGTACATCGGGATTTAAAACCAGAGAATATCCTTTTGGCTACAAAAGCTTCCTCTTCCCCAATTAAATTGGCAGATTTTGGTCTTGCAACATACATTGAACCTGGTATGGCTTTGTTGTTTGTTCTTTCCTCTGTTGACTGTGTAATGTTGCCTCTTAGCCTAAACCTGAACTTGTAACAGGTCAGAGTTTGCATGGAACGGTTGGGAGCCCATTTTACATAGCTCCTGAGGTACTGGCTGGGGGTTATAACCAGGCTGCTGATATTTGGAGTGCAGGTGTGATTCTCTACATACTCCTCAGCGGGATGCCACCTTTTTGGGGTAAAACCAAGTCACAGATATTTGATGCGGTGAGGGCTGCTGATCTGCGATTCCCGTCTGACCCCTGGGATCGTGTAACTGACTCTGCCCAGGAGTTAGTCAAGGAGATGCTTTGTACGGATCCTTCAAAGAGGCTTACTGCTCAGCAGGTTTTAGGTAGGTTTTGGTGCTCAAATCCTAATCCCTTATATTTTTGTGAGCATATTCTGAATGCGGATGCTGATGCAGTAGGCCGTTCAAATTTCTAGGTACACCTGAATCCTCTCCAAACTATATATATCTATATATCGATATAAACTTAAGATAAGTATCTACAGGCCATTCATTTGTAAACCATATGCTTCTAGATTTATGTTCTGAGTGATTGTCAATGAATGTAATTCTGCATCCATCAAGTCCATTCACAAGGTGCATGCTCCATTTTCTAATCTGATACTTTTCTCGTTTGTAGATCATTCATGGATGAAAAATGGTGGACCATGTCATGAAGAACATAGTCAACTTGGCAAGCAAAATCTTGAGGCATGGGATTTAGGTGCCAGCTCATTCTCCACCTTGATGGCAAGGAATCAAGATATCAGCTTTGGAAACGGGTCACCTATCATTTGTGATGCCCAATCGCCTACTTTTACATGCAAATCATCTTTCTCTTCTTTCCTAGCAGAACCATCAACACCTTGCTTTGTGTCTGGTGGATTTTCTTTCCATGACATTGGTGATTCTGATGCCTTGGAGTTCTCTTCACCTGTACCATCAATGCCAAGCTTTGCATTCTTTGGCCCTGGTTCTGTAATTGAGCAAGGGGATTGTAAATCAGATTTCTTAGACATGTCCAACACAGATGCAATTTGTGGAGGTAATTGAGTGTCCTTTCTCTTAACGATACACATCCTTCTTAGGCTTCATAACTGATATGAGTTATCTTTTTCAACTGTCCTATCTTTTAGAGACAGACATGGGACACATGCTTATGTTACCAGAGGCTTCTCTGTGCTGTGGGCGTGAAGCTAGAGAAATGGAACACAAGCCAGCTGACATTAAGAGATCAGGAGGAACAATTTGGTCTAGGACATTGGGCATGCGCAGCAAGAGGAACCGTACAATTGGTCTTGGTGAGTGCGATCAATTTGATTATGTTGGGACTGAATCAGTTATCCGATGGGCATCCTGCACAAATCTTCCGACTGCTTCTTCTTTAAGATCCTCTCTAGTGTGTTGAAAGCCAAGCGGGGAACATTTGACAATGTGACTTTAAAATATGGAATTAAACATTGCGAAAAAAAGGCAGTCTACTCGTGGAAGTCTCGCATTGCTAATGTATTCCTAAATCATGGTAGGTTATTCTGGCTTTTTTTTTTTTTTTTTCAGTCAATTTTTAGGCATAGTCTGAAATGAGTGGTGTGATGAGTGGTCCCTTTGCTTATGAGTCGTTTTCAATTTTGTTGGTACTACCTGTGCGTTACGGGCTATTGCCCCGTGCTGTGTATAAAAGGTGACTCCACATATGAAGTTTTCCAATTTTCATATTGTAACTGTTTTGATCAGTTTCTTGACACTGCTCATGTGTGAAAGCATCTGAGGCTACATGTTATTATAGCGTGATTCTGCGAATTTCTTGTGCCAAATTGGTCACGAGAGGTTAGGATGGTGGAATTCCTTTTTCTGTTGCCTTTTTCCTCTTGTCGTGGTTGTATAAAGTCAATCCAATGCTCCTTTTCATCTCAAGGGATAAGTCTTAATTTTGTCCTAAATTTTTCGAAATATTTTCAATATAGTCTTAAATTTTATTTTTGTTTTTATTTCAATTTTAAAACTTTTGAATCCGTTTCAATTTGTTATTTCTTTGAATAAAAGTTGTTATACACATTAAGTATTTAATGGAGTACATCAAAAAGATAAATATACATTGAAATATTTCCTAAATTCTTGAACTCATTAAAAGGCTCCATGTTTTTTTTTTCCCTCGAAAGATGATGATGAGGTGGAAGATCTGAAGCAGGACGAGAAAATTAAGAAATGTTTCAATACATATTAGATACTTAATATTTATAATCATTATTATCTAAAAAGAGTTTAAATTGTAATGAATTGAAAAAATTTAAGATTAAAATTAGAAAGGTAAGTAAAATTATATTAAAAAAGTTTTTAAAAATTTAGGATTAAATTGAGTTTTATGCCTCTCATCTCACATTATTGAATTCATGTCTCCCTTTGTACTGAAATTCGCTCGTTGGTATATAAATATATGATATTAAATTGGATTTGTTAGGTTCAAAATGGGGAGCACTTGATCCTTTCGTCCTGTCAGTATTTTGTGGCCATTGATGGTGTGTTGGACACGGACGTGCGGAGGGATTGCCTATTCCGTATTTCGTCAGCTATACTTGCTAGTCCAAGCTGACGTCCGTGATATGGCAGATCGACGTCACGGCAACCGAGGTTCGCCCTTACATATTCAAATTATATACAGAATTTTCAGAATTTGAAAATGAAAGTTTTGAGGACCACAAACTCATTTTCGTCCGCTAATCGAGAGGTAAGGTCCAAAATCAAAACTCGAATCAACCTCACGTTTCAATGAGCCTGGTTACATGCAATTATGGAAATCTGTGCTTTTTCCTTAGGCCACGTCTATTAACTCAAACCAAGTCTATCGCCAAAGATTTAATTGTTCCTGATCTTTTGGGACCTCCGTTCGGAGAACTCCGACCAAGACAGCTACCGTCAAATGGGTTGTAGGATAAACATGCCAATCCTTACCCCTCAAATTCTATGTAAATTCTCCGGAAGAGAAGCAACTTGTAGAATCAAAACCATTGCTTTCTCGTCTTCCAGTCCGAACCAAGAATCCATGTCTACGACTACGTTGCCAAAACATGATGCTTGCGCTGCCAACTTCAAGACTCTGGGAGCTTGCAAGCTTGGCATCTCTAGGTATCCTGACTTCGAATACAATGCTCAAGGGGGCACAGGTACTGGGATTGTAACAAACACCCACCAGGATGATTTGAACAATAAGATATCGGTTTCCTTCGACCTGAAGACTCTGTACATTCCACCATTGACAAGTGCAACGACCAAGCTCTTGGGATTTCCGTTGCCGCCACCATTGAGAATAGATATATCCCCCGAGCTCTTTCAGGGAACCGTTGAACGGGAATCTGGCAAGGTTCAGAAATGCTGTTGCGTCTCATTTCACACTTTACATGAGCAGGTTTATTACAGAGAACCACTTTAAATACAGCTTTTGACATGGATTTTTTTGTAGGTTGATCTTGAATTCACGGCCAAGTTCACGTTTTCTGTTGGGAGCATCTATAGGGCACCTCCACTGCTTGTAAAGACTATATTGACAACAGATGAGTCAAACGGGAAGATACGAAGTGGCCGAGGGGAGAAGTTGGATAAGGAAGGAAAATGCAGATTGGTTGGGGTAGCCTTCGTTGATCCAATAGACGATGTCTTCTTGAACACCTTCCTTGGTCTTCCTACTGAATGTATTGCGGATCTGAATGCCATAATTTCATTCTCAGATTCTTCATGAGGTTGCCGAAAATTCAGTCTAATGTACTGCGAAACATGCTGTTTGCCTTTCTACAGAAAACAGGGGAAAAAATAAAAAGATCTTGTTGGTCCGTCGTGACAGAGTTCTCAATTTTTCAATCATAACAACCTAGCTTGGGATGTTTGCCATCTTCATGTCAGCCGCCACAATGCACTTCTACTCACAGGACAGATTAACTGAAATTAATAGATGTGACTAAACCAACATTGAAAGGAAAAAAATGGGCTGAAAATTTGCTAGTTCTAAGTTGCCCTCTTTACATTTATTTTCTATCACTAACAATATGAAAGGTATTACATATCACTGTTTTGTGAACTTCAACTACTGATTTAAGGACGAAGAGCTAGAATCGATGGAGGCATTTGCTGTTTTCAACACAGGAAATGTCCTTTTGCATCTCTCAGCATTACTTTTGTCTGCATATTAGGAAGAAAACTCATCGCTAACATATAATACTGTAAGAACTAGTTAGCAAGGAGTATAAATTTGGGTTAGAGGACTAACACAAGTACCAAAATGGCATTTTTCCTACTCACCGTAAGCAGCATCCCGAAATTTCGTCATCAGTCAAAGGCCAGCCTCTGTGTGCCAACCAATGAAGCATACAGGCCCTTGTTACCCAGCAACTGAACATGAGTTCCCAGTTCTGCAACCCTCCCATCAGAAGAAAGTGCAATCTGATGGGCATTCTGCACTGTGCTTAATCTATGGGCAATGATCAACGCTATCCTCCCCTTGATACAATGGTTAAGAGCGTCCTGAGCCAGGCGCTCACTGTGTCCAATGCACTAGTGGGCTAGTGGCCTGCGGCAAAGAGTGAGATGCATGTTAAGAGAGACTAACGGAGAAAGCTTTCAACAAATCAAATACACAGAATGTTTCTAGGTTGTGCCCAACTATAAGCGGTTAAATCTTGGACAGAATGCACTACAGCACTCGGAAACAAACAAAGAGGCCTTACCTCATCGATAACGAGAGTTGGGGCGTTCCAGAGCAGAGATCTCGCAATAGCAATTCTCCCATGCAATTACTCAATCACAACTCTTGTCCTCCCTGGGAAATGAACAGGAAAAAGAAATTACTCAATCACAACTCTTATCCTCCCTCTCCACAGAGTTTATTGAGTACCTGCCTCTGTCCCCCACTCAATAAGCCTGCACGTTCACCAACTAGACTGTCATGGACATTTTATCCACAGATGGATTCAGTACAATGTAAAACTGTAAAAACTATGCAAAGCCGAATTCACGGGATGATGAACGTGTAGAAGCGAAATTATAATTTCTTGAGCGTTTGCAGCTTAGGCAGCCTCTATGATGTCGATCGTCTCGGGACACATGATCATCTGGAGGCCCATATGCAATCTTTTCTCCAACGGACAACAACGAGAAAAGTACAGGTTCCTGTGTAGCGATCAAAAACCCACACCTGGGCGGACAAAAAGGAAGGAGAAGTGTCACAAGATCAATATAATTTGCAATTTAATTACCAAAGTCTCTGTATCTCTGAAAGAAACTCTTTACCTTCTGAGTCAAAACTCCTCCAAAAATCTGAGCTTTTAGCATTGACATAACATTCTGCCACAGAGTCCTCACGTTAACGACAAAAATTACCGTGAAAATTGGTTCCAAAGAGTAGAAGAGTCCAACTTTGGTAAGCAGCCTCCACCTCAAAAAATGGTCCTACACTCGACCAACGATTGTATTAGAACCAATAAAGCAATGCAAACAAAGGACCATACTCTCAATTTACTTTATCACAGTCAAAAAAAAAAAAAAAAAACCAAAACCAAACATCATATAGCCCCTTTTTTCATTTTCCCTTTCTTTTTCTCGGGAACCAAACAGCAAAAGAACTCTATTCACACCTGAAAAAATGGGTATAAGGACGGTAAAACTGGTGCAAACAACGTGAATCAGAACCGAAACCACTAGCCTGATTTGTGTTTGAGAACAGGATTCATCAGCAGTCTCCAGCTAATTGATCACGATCGCCGGTGGCGTCAATCTTCGGGTCGGGCTGGTCCCGGTGACGTAAGCACGAGAGCTACGGTGGCGGCGGCCTTGTGGCTCCAGTTTCTCCTCGCAGGCGCCACAAATGGCAGGCGAATAGTCAACGGCTGGTCGTGTGTAGAGGTGTGCGCGAGCCGGCGTCTCAGGTTGTCTTTGCCACGCGCGTGGCCAGTAGACATTTCGCAGCGAGTGGGCCCAATATACAGAAGCCCTGAATGGCGCAGAATCTGCTGTGAAAGTAGAAGTAGAAAATCCACACATAACCAGCGTAGAAGCTTCCAAGTCCGCCCTTTTAAACTTCAAAAATAAAATTTCAAAAATAAATAAATAAATAAGTAGATACATGAAGAGACCCGTATCATTTACACTTGATTATTATATATAAAAATTTAAATTAATTATAAATTATAATGATTTAATTTTTAATTTCGTATTTATGTAACGAAACTCTCTTTTAGCTTTTAAGAATTGAGAAGGGCACTTTTTTTTTCTTTTATCTATTCTCTTTTCTTTTCCTTTTTAAAGGTAAATGGTTGGCTATGTAGCCAAAAAAAAAAAAGAAAAAGCCAAAAGTTTAAACTTCTAGTTTAACTACAGTAATTAATCTTAGTTTTAGCAGAAAAAAATATTAAAAAAAGGGGGGCTTAATTACATTAATTCCCACCACCACCACCAGGTGGGCTAGAATATTCATGACAGGATAAAGCTTACTTAAGACTTCTAAAACGTGCGCGTGCGTGGCTCTTGTGCCAGCACAACGACATAAATAATTATTTTCCCTATGATTTATCCGTACTAGTAAAAAATATTAGCGCGGAATAAATATCTCTGCCTAATTTCTCTCCAGAGAAACAAAATGGAATAAAACAGGCTTTTGCTAGATTGGCCCCCCAACGTGAAATTCTATTCAATAGCTCCATAAGGACACGTCAGCGTCAGATTCCATTTCATCCTTGGTTTCTGCCACGCAGAGCGGTGGAGTCAGCAGCATCCCCTCCGCCATATTTGCCAGTAATCCAGGCAGTCCGAAAACCGCTTCCTCGTCCATGAAAAACATCTCTTCCGACGCCACCGTTGCGGCCTCTTTGGACTCATTCTCGTTCTCCTGCCCCAACTCACCCGCCGAAACTGTCTCCGAGTTCGCCGGCCGAAAAGCCTCCGCCGCCTCTAAAGCTGCCCTCCGAATGTCCTTTGCCTCCGCTGACCCCGGAATTGGCAGTCTCCAAGCAGAGTCCGCGAAATTCAAGCAGGCTGACCGCCCCCTCAATGCCAGCGCCGCCACGTCATGCGCCCGGGCTGCCATTTCCGCCGTGGGGAAAGTCCCCAGCCATATTCTCGACTTCTTGTTGGGCTCCCTAACCTCGCAAACCCACTTACCTGAATCCCTCCTGCGGACCCCACGGTACACCGGGTGCCGGGTCTCCCTAAACTTCTTCCTACCCGCCCGCTTTTTTGGGTAGCTGGAAGCTAACATCACTTCCTCGTCGGAGAAATTTGCAGGAGGAGCATTGTGACCATCTGACAAAGGGGAAGATGCCGCTGGCAATTCCAATGACGAGGGCCCCGAACCAAGCGGGTGCGGGTCTGAATAGTGAGTTAATGCATCCATATCTAATAAACGGTCTTTATTATCCATCAAACAGTGAAGGATTTGAGTGACTTTTTTAGTAACTAGCCAGGAAAGCTACGTACAGGCTGTGAGCGCAGCTACAAATTTGGAGCTTGCGTACTTGTTTATAGGGGTCTAACTAATATTTATGGAATGTGAGAGTGAGTGTGGGCTTTTTTATACGTTGTGGGGAAGTTAAGGAAGCTGGAGACAAAATGACGACGAGTTCTTGCCTCTAGAATCAAAAAAGGCAGACACGGAGTTGGTGATAAGGAGCCAGCTGGGTCGTACGGAGCGGACTACATCCTGGCTACAGCCTACACATCACCAGCCATGCCTTGTGAGCCAGTTGGGCTGTGGCTTCACACGTGTGATTTTGACCTCATGTACTGTTCTTGACTAGTTGGATAATAACAATATTTTATATGTAAGTTCCTCTGAACGGAGTGATGAAGTTTCGTGCAGGTGGTTTCGTCTATCTAAGCTGTTTGACAGAGTCAGAGGCGATGAGTCCATAGAATGATTGGAGTCACTTTCAGTTTACTTTTTTTTTTTTGGATCAATTTTCTTTCTTTCTTTTTTTTTTTAAACTATGCTTTCCTTAATCCTTTCTCTGTCTTAAGAGTTATTCCTGTTTTAATTTCCTTTTGGATCTCTACCCCTCTTTCCCTCTCCGAGATAGAAGGAAAAGGGACAAACCTAAAAAACAATAGACGAAAACTGGATCGCTAAAAAGTTGAGGAAGTGAAATGAACCAAAAAAAAGGAGCACAAAAACAAAGAGAAAAGTTAACATAATAACAAACATGAATGAAAAAACGCCAAGAAATTATACAAGGCGAGTATAATTATGAATAATGCATTATTTCCTTCGGTTGCCAGGCAAAAAATAGCTATTTCGCACGAATAAAACAGAAAAAACTGCTATGATCTTTTGTTTTGCATTTTGAATAAAAATAACACCATGTTTTTAGCCAAAAAAGAATTAAGTTAACGGATAATAACAGGGGTAATTTTCATTCTAAATCGTGAAATAGGCAGCAACTCTACCTATTGACCCCTCAAGTAAATTATATAATTTAGTAAATAATTGCCGTTTCACCTAGATTGGCGAGAGGAAAAAAAAAGTAATGGATAAAAAAATTTGTCACACATCAAAGAGCGTATAATGACAAAATAATCCCCGGAAAGAAGGTGTGTGTTCCTGAAGTTACCAGGAAGAGGGTAAGCACGTGGCGTGGGGGGTAGGGAACAAAAGAAGGCGGGGAGCTGAGCCGGCACACAGATTAGAAGTAATCAAAGCAGATTTTTCTCAGTGACGTCACACAGTTCCCGAAACACGGTTGACAGTTAATGCAACTGTCTGCCTCCTAAGCCACTGTCTCAGAGGGGCGGTCGTTTTTTTCCGCGGAAACGCGTGGACCACGTGCGCCTACAGCAACTCTCTGTGGGGCCCAACGGGATTTCATGGTATTACCCAACTTCTCCCCCCTAGTCCCACCAGCCTTTGATTTTAGTCAATTTTGGTAGTGCCTCTTTTCTGGACTGCACAGATACAATGTTGTTGGCTGGACACCGAAAGCAACACCGCTGAGAAGGAAGGTAGTGAGGAAACTGGGCCGATTGTGTGCACATCATTGAAATCCAGTGGACCTGCGTCTGCATAGAGACAATCCCACAACCTAACACTCCGTGTACGCAGACATCTTCTTCCATCATTACACCTGCGGTTTCAGGAAAATGTCAAATTAGGGACAAGTAGAGGGTATGGATATAATAAGGGCCCATCTATTTTGGGCTTCATTACTCAGTCTGTCCCAATTAAAGAATCTTTTTCATCGTCACGAAAACAAAATCTCGTAGAGTCTAAACTTGTTGACTGGGGACCGACCGCTCGGCTTCCGATCCAGCAGTTCCACAGTGATCGCTCTCGGCACGGACCAGGTCAGGCCTCACGTTTCTTTTCCGACGGGAAGCCCATGTCATATTATTATAAAATAATAATTTCTTTCCACCAACCTTGTTGCTTTTAATAATAAATGTCAAAGTGTAGAGCTCAGAACGCATTTAAGTGTGGCTGTCTCTCTCTTGTATGGACTCTCTAGGAACAAATGTATGGTATCTTTCGAGGCACGGCATCCACAGGGGCCTGCCTGATGTTAGTGCGGAGTACTTCTCTCGATATCCGTGTCGGTGAAGAGTCGTCGCAAACAGGAAGCAAGTTTAGATTAGCTTAATACTCGGGGACTTTTCATTCTGCAAAAGCATAACATACTTTAACGCATATGCCATAACACGACTGCCGGAGCCTTTTAATGGGCACCATCCTTGAGCGTACTACAAAATACCTGATATTTCTGGTCCAGTAACGATGAATGAAACGCATGTCTACTTCAGATAAAGTTCGACGGAAAAATGTTTGCATAATTGCGTTATTTCTTCATAAAGTGAAAACACAAAATCTAAGTCCCTAACCAGCCATCGGGACCTATGCCCCAATAATTGGGTTCAATACATAGTACAACAGAACCGCAAAACAATCCCACGTCATATTGCCTGTACTGCCTCATAGCCTTTGTACGTGTATCTACAATCCTCGCGAGACCAAAAAAAAAAGGTCTGTCTAGTGCCATTTTACGCAGGACCTTTTTTTTTTTTTTTTAAAAAAAAATTTTCACAAAGAAACAAAAAAACAAAGATGATATTTCATTTTAGGAAGAATAAAGTCTTAATAGAGAAATAAATTTTAAAAATTTATATTTAATTTCACTTAGCACCTCAGTAGAAACTCAAATCTATAATTTTTGTTAGAAAATTTTATCACATCTAGGCATTATTCAACTTTAAAACCCCAGAAACATCCAAAAAATTATAAGCCCAGGGCTAATTGAGATATTGGCAGAGAAAAAAAAAAATTGTCTGTGAAAACATAAGCAAGTAAGGATTGGAGATTTTCTTACCTCGAAACGTCAAAAGACTTCAAGGATAGGATAACCATCTATATAAAGCTGGAATTACAAGGTCTCCTTAAAGTTTATGCCCTTTCAAGAAAGAGAAAAAAGAGAGAGAAAGAGAGAGAGAGAGACTGCCCCTAGTGGCTTTTAATTATACAGTTAACTATGTAGCAGCAAAATAACCTAACTAATTATCTGTCTATATAGATTAAAACCGTTCAACGCCAAGCAGAACCCGAGCAAAGCTGAGATGTAAACAGCTTGAAGGGGGGGAAAAAAACAGAGAGAAAAGCATGCATATTGTAATTGAAATCACTACTAATTAAGTTTTTAATCTCGAGCAATGCGGGCGGGATACTGATAGGACCACAGGCTTTCAGCATCCGAATTTCCCGGAGAATCATCCGATGGCCACGAGTTCATCCTTGGCGGGCTCAGTAGCATTCCCTCTGCCATGTCCACCAGCAAGTTTGGCATGTTAAGAAGCGCTTCCTCGTCAATGAATTCCTGACCCGACTCCGTAATAAAAGCACTAGCGCCTGATGAAGAGCCCTCGGTTTCAGACCGACCCGCTTTAAAGTTCGCTCCGGTTTCTTGCTTAGGCGGTGTGGCGGCACCGGGCGATGAAACGCCCTCGGTTTCGGGTCGACAGGCCTCAACGTATGCTGCGTTTTCTGTCTTTGGTGCCCTGGCTGCCGCTGCACTGGCAGCCGCAGTCCTTATATCGCCGGCGAACGTTGCGGCCAGAATGGGGTACGAAAATATGGACTCCGGGAAGTTTAAGGAGGTGTCGGGGCCTTTAAGTGCGAGAGCCGCCACGTCATAGGCGGCAGCCGCCATGTCAGGAGAAGGGTACGTACCCAACCATATACGTGTAGCCTTACCTGGCTCTCGGATCTCAGATACCCATTTCCCATTCCGGCTCCGAATCCCTCTATAACTCGGGTGCCTCTTGCTGATAGGCGGTCCCGGCGACGACCCCGCACCCGGGGGCACAATGGGTCTTGACGACCAGTTTGATGACGTGGAATGTGTTGATTGGTCATCTGGGAGCACAATGGAGGGGGGAGGATCAACTGGCTTAACGGATGGATTTGGCGGCGGTTGGTCGAATTGGGGCTTATTAGCAATAGGATTTGCCATAAATAAAATGCAAAAATACTTAAATTGGGAAAAAGTTGTGTGCATGGATAAAATAAAACAATGGAATTAGACATAACGTGTCCGAATGTGTGAGGACTTCGTTTGTTACATCTTTTAAGGAGAGGCGAACCGACGGGCCAAAGCGTGGGGAATTCGCGGACCTTTCCTTCTACGGCTCAACCCCTTGGACAATTTTAGTGCGTTGATACTGTTCATGGGTCCCTAAAAGTTGAGAGAATTGCGGTGGGCACACGTATTAAGTGCGATCTTAGCTTTGATTAGCTGTAACTTAACTGGTCAACAATTTCACTTGTAAAAAAAAAAAATATCTTCAGCTCGGTGGTCACAAAACATTCAACTCGGTGATCACAAAATATTCAACTGGTCGGCTTGTGCTTGTGGAATTCTTCACATCCATTTCTCAGGGGGTTGTTATAGAGGCTGACCCAGAGGTTTGCTGACAATGAATTACCATAATTATTCTCGCGGAGTTCCAACAAGCAAAGTGAACAAATGCGCGGTCGGTTTTGTTGAACAAATTACAAGAACAAAGAAAAGCGAAAAAGAAAGGGAAACTAAAAATCCAAATTTTCCTGTAACCCAAAAAAAAAAGAACTAAATTTTGTTGAAAGGTCAACCTCACTTACAATCTTGGGTTCTCTTCGTCGCGAGGAAAGTAAATATTAATTGTGATTATGTGACCGAGGACTATAACTATGAATACAGAATTAATTATTGTGATTGACGAGTCGTAATTTTCACCTGGAATAGTGGAATTTGTTCTTTTTGAATTTTTTTTGTTTTTTTAATCTAAAAAGTGTAGATTTCGTTTATTTCAAGCCGTTAAAGCTAGTCGGATTATCTTTTCCCGCAGTCAGGAGCACATGGAGCCCGCGAAGCTTTCGCAACTCTCCAGACTTTCATCCATGGAAACACTCCAAAAATTGACATTTCCCATCTTCTCCAAGCACCCAAATATTCTCTCAACCAAACCCACCAAAGCCTTACAGGTTTCAATCGAACCTCCACCCCAAGACTTTGATTTCAGGACACAGATATTGCGAGAATCCAGGACGGCGATTGCCAAAACTTTCCCTGAATTGCTTGACCTGGCTGATATTGGTAGCTTAGTACTCATCGAGAAGCGCCAATTCGGTCCGGTGCCGGCCTGGAGGACAGAGTTTGTTGAACCAGAAGCTATATGGTTAATTGGGACGACTCACATTTCGAGTCAATCTGCTGCAGAGGTGGAGCGCGTGGTGCGGGCCGTGAAGCCTGATAATGTGGTAGTTGAACTCTGCAGAAGCAGGCAAGCTTTAAGCAGTTCTAATTTGATTTTGTTTAGCAAATTATTAGATCCGTGGATATTCTTGGTAGAATAGCAGTAAATGAAGGAATCCCTTATGTAAAGTTTTGTTCTTGGTCAACCTTTTTAACTTAACTTACTGCACAGTTCGCTATCAGGGCTGGGATTATGTACGCTTCTGATGAAAGTGAGCTTAGCCAAGGATTACGGTCCAATATGTTCTTTTTAAGCGGGACTGGATTTTTTGGTGCTGTTGGTCGTAGCTTAGACTTGGGTAAGCACAAAGCACTAATTTCTCGTGTCCTGTTAGCCATTGACTGTAATCTAAGTACTGTGAATTACAGGTGGTCAAACAGCTCTGGCCTTACGGCTACTTTTGGCGCTTTTCTCATCAAAAATTGCTTCTGATGCCAATCGCCCGTTTGGGGATGAGGTAGTTGTCATCAAATAAGTTGATGTCAAAAGAAACCAAAATCGCATTCTGCAATTCTGGTATCATATGATGGTCAAATTTGTTTGAACTTGTAGTTCCGTGCAGCTCGAAAAGTATCTGAAGAAGTTGGTGCTCAAATTGTATTGGGAGATCGACCAATTGAAATAACAGTATGCACATTTTGATTCATGAGCTTGAGCTTTGCCATTTATTTGCTTGGTCCTAGTAGACCTTCTTTTGGAGGGTGGAAATTCACCTGGGAAATCTATTTTGTCATTAAAGCTTGAAAGGGCTTGGAACTTGCTAAAATGGAGGGAGAAGCTTACTCTAGTGAGTTCAGTTGTTCGTGGGATTGCAACATCGTATGATATATCTGGCAATAATATCAGGGTCAGTCTCTAAACAGTCACCGTTGCTCCTTGTGATTTGGATTTGTTTCGTTTGCATCTGGGTCAAATAAAGAAAAGACACATTTGGTATGCAGTATGCTCCTTTTCAAATTGTGATGGGTTCACACTTCTGCACAATTTTTCATAGCTCAGAATTCCTATTCATGGTATGTTTGATGGAAGGCATTGATCTTCAAGTCTTCATAAACATCTCGGAGATTTTATGTTGGGAGGTTAAACTTCTAATTCTGTATGAGAACCTCTTCTTCTCTATGCATGATCATTGTTTAATATGTTGATTTTGCTTCTCTTCCTGCAGTGTCATTGGCTTTCCTGCATGGCAATGCACAACAATTAACGTGCCGATTAAACATTGCCTGGGTCATTTTCATGTTTCTGTTTTCCTTTGTAGGCATCCGGTACACGTGATGACACCTTTCAGCTCTATGACCAGCTAAGCTTGACATACCCATCACTCCTTCGGCCTCTTATTCACGAACGAGACACAGTATGTATTCTTCAGCCAGTAAAGGCAATCTTAAATCTTGACGATAAAATCATAAGCTCAATTTTTTATGTATTCTTTGAATGTTTGTTGATTATATAGTACCTTGGGTGGTCTCTGAAAAGGAGTAAAGCAGTGAACAACAGCAAAAGAGTGGTGGGAGTGATTGGAAAAGGTCACATGAATGGCGTAATATACGCACTGGTATCAGATCAGGGAAACTTGAGGTTTCGGGACCTTGTGGGGACGAGACGTTCTGGTGATGGGTCTAATGGCAGAGTTGATAACCTTCTCAAGAGCCTGCTCAGAGACACTGTGATTGGAATTGTACTGTGGGAACTGTATGAACAGATAAAAGGTACACTACGGTAATACAACGAGTGCTGGGATCGCAAAATCAGAAAGATTTTATTTGTCTAATATCCATACAAGGCAATTTGAACCTCTTGTTGATTAATGACAATTATTATTGATGAAGAATGGATGTTCAAGGCTTCAAATAATGTAATATCGATCTCGTTTCAAAGTATGTTTTGGGTTAGGTACTTAAATATTTGCTTTGGATAGTCGTTATGTACAAATTGATTTCTATAAAATAAAACAATAATCGCTCACCGCACTATGGCAGGCAATGCTTTAGCTTTCATTGTATTGTATGTTTGATATACAATGATTTCTGCCCACTGTGAAGAATCCAAAAATCAGAGGAATGTTTGGGACGGAAAGAAGGAAAGGAGTTCCATTTCATTTTCATTAATGACCTAGAAGCCAATTTTCTTCAAATGAATTCCTCCCTCTTAACCTCAATAAATGCCAAGCGCTTTTAGACAACCAACTTAAAAGCAACAGACTACCAAGCGCTTTTAGACAACCAACTTAAAAGCAACAGACTAAGTTACCGGAATATCCACAGCCACGGCAGTGTCCTTATGGTGGCCTATGACTTGAATGTGGAGCTAGAGCGTGATCTCAGTAGTGCTTCTACTTTATGGGGTTTTTTATGTTTAGAAAACCCAAAAAAAAAAAAAAAAATCAAAACAATAACGATAAAGCAACAAACTAGTGTCTGCCAATGGGAATCTCCCATGCGAAAGGTTAATTAGTAGGCAATACAGTCATGGGCGTCATAAATCGGTATTGTGAGACGCATATCGGCAGCCTATTTGGTGGTGAAAAATCAATAAATATTATGTCATATTTAATTCATATTTCAACAATGGTAAGACTTACTTTTTACTCATATCACAATTGGAATAACACGTGACATAACTGAAGTTAAAATAAATGAAGCAAAACAACGTACTAGGTTATATTATGTTGAATTGAACCGAAGAATAGGGTTGAAACCTGAGAGCAAATAAATAAAGTAAACCAAATATTAAAGCACAGTAGGTGATGAAATGCATAAGCATTATGGAGTAGGTTAAGTTATTATACTTTATTAACGTAGGATTTATGCTCTTAGCAACAGGTAGGTTAAGTTATCAGACCATGAAAGGGGTTTTTATTTTGTGGGTTTACATTTGGAAGGCTAATACTATTATGCCCAAAGAGATGGACGTTCTCTTAGTTAAACTTTCCAATAGAAGATTTTAAATTAGATTCCATAAGACTTGGGTAGACAGATTTATGGGTCACTCCACAATCAACAAACCTTCGAATGAACAGCACCATATATGGGATGTGATAAACATGTATTTTTTGTTCATTCCATATATGTGCCAAGTGCAATGCTTTAATAAAAATGAGATAAGGACCCATTCATGACAAACCAATTTCCATTATCTATATCATATCTGGTGACGAGAGCAAACAAAGCACTGTCATAAATGATAAATGTGAAATTTAAGGTAAGGCCGGTTTATCTCTTTTGGGGAATCCAGCACAAAGCCAGCACAACTAGCCCAACAAGTGGCGGAAACCGTTGGCTAAAGCCGCGTTGTCCTGTTGCATGCTTTCTCCCTTCAAACAATGGCAAAAACGGTGAGTTTTACTTTGTAGTTAGGCACTATTACCCAATTGATAAATTGCAGTTTCATGTTGAAAGATTGTATTTAGTTAAGATGTGTCATCAAAACCAAAACAAAAGAAAAGGCTAAGACGAATCAACTGGTCTTTTTTTTTTTTTTTTTCCTTCGTTATTGTCCTCAAATGCCATCTTAATTACAGTTCAAAAGTCGATATTCCATTTGTGCAAAAGAGAAATGAGAAATCTGAACACTTTTTCTCTCTGACGAAGCGAATGATTTAAATCCACACAAACATTTGAGACATGAAAGCCATGATTTATTATTATTTTTTTTTCTCTGAATGTGATTAGTATGAAAGAGGTGGCTACTTCTTTTTTCCAATATCTCTTATAGAGTAAATTTTGATTATAAAACTACTAAATTATGTTGCATAGTTATGATACCCACGTCAACTCACAATCATCAAACATGTAGAAGATCAAAATATTGATTTTACAATTAATCCGTTATAATTATTATTTTTATAATTAAATTTTAATATTTGTTATAACGATTTAAGTATCAAATTGTTTGTTTTTAACAATTTTGTTGTTATTTTATTCGTACAACTATGAAGTCATCCATGCTGATATAGTAAATTTTCATGCACTCCTTTATCTTACAGCATTTTTCTAAGTTTTTTCTTCATTGTTGTACAGTTGGCATGTTAATTATTTCATGTTTCTAGAAACAATCTTTAATTTAATGTGTTTCAAGAAAAATTAAACCTTGCATATCAAAGTTATTAAGCATGTGCTATATTTACCATACAAATTGCAAGAATATGTTTCATTTTTTGTGCATTGAAATGGAGATGTATATTTCATCGAATAAAAATTTTAAATCAATCAAACTTGAAAAGGAAAATATAATGTTTATACTTTAGCTCATTTGTCCATAAGTTATTCAAAAATTTATCGTGCCAATGTGCATGGCCTTAAACATTAATCAACATGCAACCATAGCTATGGCGTGCATGAGTTTGAAAAAAAAAAAAATTCAGTAGGGAATATATAAAATGGCTTAAAAATGTGTTTAAAAATAAATAAAACAAAACGCAACTAACTTTGATTTTCTTTCTTTTTCTTGACAAAGACATTGATTTTCTTAGACATAAAAAATAATTTCCAATTTCAGACCAAATATAGCGCGTCATATTTTTAAATTTCTGACCCGCGGCGAAAAGAAAATTGGAACAAACTTTCGGATACAAAGATTATGAGATCTTCTAAAAGGATAACTATTTGCAATTCTGGTAAATTGCATTCAATGTTATTTTGGCAATAGATTTTTACATTAATTAGTCAGGATATCAGGTTGACTGTTGAGTAGGTTTGACACTCATGTTGTTTGTAGTTTTATCTCCACTTCTCCATTAAGAGATTAAAGAACTTTTCCTTCAGAGAAAAAAAAAAAAGAAAAAGAAAAAGAAAGACAAACTAGGAGAAAAAAATTTGGAATTTACCTTTCCACCATCTTTCCCACTCTACATGAGCAATCCAAGACAACTGTCTGCTTCCTTGTCATAGCTTGAATGGCACAACGTAGCCTAAAGTTTCCATCCCATTCTTGCAATGTTCGTCAGAAAATGGGTCCTGATAGGGTTCAGTCTAAGGAACATTTCAAGACCAAAACCTCTTTTTTGAAGGTCCATGTCTTGGTCGTGGACGATGATTCTACATCTCTTGCCATTGTGTCGGCAATCCTTAAGAAATGCAGCCAGAGAGGTAAAATATATATATATATATATATGTACATACGTTGGAAATATCACTGCTTGCTCACTTCCTTTCTTGCATCATAAAATTTATGGATCATTGTTAGTTGAGTGCATTTTTTTTTTTTCTATTCATTCCGACATTTACGTGGAAGTTTCAACCTCTTGACTTATCTAGGGATGTTCGTCGTTAAGTTGATTCTTTGTTTGCTTCCTTTCTTCTATTTTGTCTGTTTGTAGCATCGTACATGTCACGGTTTGCCAATAGGGTCAGTGGTCTCAAGAGGATTTGCAAGTTTGCAAGCAAGTTATTTCAATTGATGCTTTTTTTTTATTTATGAATAATTGATCCTTTCGAGATCTACACCACTTCTAATTTATTTTCATGAACAAATGATAGTTCTTTTTCTTTGCTTTTTTATTTTTTTGGTTGATAAGTCAACAAATGATAGTTTGTATACAAAAAATTTAAAGTGGAAGGGTTCAAATCTTCAAGGGACACAACGGTTCTTTCATTTTGTTCCCTTTCACAGTCACAACGCTTCGCCCTTTTTCTTTTAATGGGCACAAAGTTTGTCCTTATACAACTCTGCATGTTACAAATTAGCGCATAAAGTATTCAAATAGTTGTTCCACGCGCTCCCCCTTTTTTCTGTACTATCTTTATATATATATATATATATATAATTATTTTATTGGATGCTCCTCTCTTGGATGAAATTTTTGGTTATTGTTTCTTAAAAGTTGCATATTAATTTCTTGGAACTTTGTATTAATCTCCCATTCTTCGATCTAGAGCCTTGTGAACCAATAACGATTCCATATTTGCTTGGTTGTGATATGGCGCACTCTTTGAATTATTTCCTCATGCAAGATTTTGCATTCTGAATTAGTTACTCTAGTCGGATATTACCATTTGAGGTTAATGTTCCCTAGATCTAGTTTTGGTTTTATGTTGCTTGTTTATGGGTACAAAGTTCAATCTAATAATAAAATTATTTCCGGGCTTTGCGCATGTATTGTTTCAATTATACGATTAGAGTTGGTATAATGATGTTTCTAGCCCAAAAGGAAAACTTTAGATTGCTGATGCATCTTGTTCAAGTTTAAAATGGAGAAAACTAACAGGAAAAAAAAAAAAAGAAGAAGAAGAAGAAGAAGAAGAAGAGTTCCATAGTTATAAGGGTAATACATCGGAATCATATATGTTATATTGAAATTTTCACTGACTCTTAATAAATAATATGATGTTAGTTCTTTACTGAAATTGGGTTTTCATGATCCTTTTCTTTCAATTTGAATTAAACAGAAAAGAATTTTATCTTTTCTCCTTTTTTGGCCCTAGCTAGTTCTGTTTTCCTTCACTGTTATGATTATTATGATGTGTTCTTCTTTGCCAAAATAAGATCTGTTTGTGACCCTGATTTTTTTTTTTTTTTAGGTGTTGGGAACCATTGAAAAAAAATAATTATCGAGCAACATAACTATCCCTCGCTCTCAAAGCAACAATTTCCTTTTCTTTTTCCTTTTCTTTTATTAATTTTTTTTTATATGAAAAGACAATCTAAACATGTTTCCCAAGATCAGATCACGCTTCTTATCATCCACAGCTCCCACCACCTCAAACATTAATCGTCACATAGATACCCAATCCAATGGCCAAGAGTCTAAGGGCTTAAGGCTCTAACCACAAGGCCTTCAACACAACCCGATAGTACTCATTGTTTTTCACTCAAAATTCAATAGTTTGCGTTGCGAGGCATTTTTCTTCTTCTTCTTCTTTTTAATTTTTTTTTCTTTTTTATGTAATAATGTGCTTGCGATATTTCATCCCGTTATTCAAATTTCAATGTTTGCTAATAACAAGTACAAAGTCTACGTTTGAAAAGCACTAGCCGAGTCACCTACGTGCTAATGGTGGATATACGAATCATGAAGTCAGTAATTAATTCAGCACTAGAAAATTCAAGACGCACCCTATGAGGTTAAGAGTTTTGTAGCTTGTAATTGATGACATATTTATGTCCAGTGATCTCATTTGTGATGATTCCTTAAACTTTAAGTCTTGACATAGGTTTGGTGCTATTCCCTTAAATGTGTGGTAGCATTAAGCACAGTGCTTCTTGCCAGGACATAGAAATAATTTACTTATCTCACATTTTTTAACCGAAGAGAAATGTTTTGGGTACACCAAATGCTTATATATGTTACGTCGATATTTCACATAGATTTTTTCTTTTTTTTTTTTTTTGACAAAGGAGAATTAGGTAGACTACTTGTATCCTTAGTAACGTGGTCACTGCATATATCCATAGGGTTAACTTCATTTTTTGTTGCCAAACTAAGCCTCAATGTTTATCTTTTGTGGCCAAACACATTTGAAGGAATTTTAATCGTGTGCTTGTGTTGGAGCCCAAACTCAGATTGGTTTCATGAATAGTGTCATAAGATGTAGATATACCATTAACCTAGTATACAGACTACAATACTTACATTTGAGCTCCCAACTAATTAAGAGTACACAGGAAGTCACTATTGCACATCCCTCTTTCACCTAACAGATTTAACAAAATGGAATGGATTAGGGTTTTTTTTTTTTTTCTTTTTGGAAAAACAAATGTTCATTCAAACCTTAGACCAACGGTACGAAAGGCCCCAAATGGAATGATTTCGTTTACAACCACACCCTTTAATAGCGAAATAAATGCAGTCACTTATACTTAATGCCTGCTTTATTTTCCTTCCATGTTAGCAGTCTGCCACGCCTTAAATAATGCGAGGAATATATAGTACTCCAAATATATGTCATTGCAATTAAAGCTATTCTAAAAGTACAATAAAGATTATTTGACCCTTTACTATATTACCCTTTTCATTTTGCAGATTTATGTCTTCGTGCATAACTAACAGTTGGTAGCAACTTATCAAATTATGCCTTGGCCTTGCATTCACAGATTCAATCTTTGAGCTCTCGGTCGTCACAGTAAGGAGCCCACTAGACGCTTTATCAACGCTCCGCTTGCAGCAACAAGTGTTTGATATGGTTGTCACCGACCTCCACATGCCTGAGATGAATGGAATTGAACTGCAGAAACATGTGAACGAAGAATTTAAGCTTCCTGTAGTCAGTAAGTGCCCTTATGCGTCTAATGACATATCATTTAAATTTTGATGTCGATTCAGTTTTGTTCCTCAAATAGATATATGGCATCAATTACTTCACTATTATGGATTAGTATGCAATCTACCACGTTAAGTTTTATTGGTGGCAATAGTTAAAATTTGGGGTTTTGCTGTGTGATTGATAAAATTTGGTGCATTAATTAACTGTTTAACTTAAAAAACTTGATAACTAATGTTAAAATTAATTCGTATGAATTAATACGTCTCACTTAAATTTTGTACATATTTAAATTTGCATATTTTTACTAAATTTTTATATTTACTTCAATTTATCTGTCTTTACCTAATATTTATATTTGTGTATATGCATTAAATTCTATTACTTTATATGTATAGAATACAAAATAATTTACTATATATGATACGCTGAAGTGAATAAATTTCCACTTTTTTTATATGATCTTTTTTTTTGTTGTTGTTTTTTCTAATTTATTACTCTGTCCCCTCCATTATTGTTGCAGTAATGTCCTCGGATGACAAAGAAAGCACCATAACAGAGAGTTTGGAGAGTGGGGCTGCAGGTTATATAGTGAAACCAGCCAAAGCGGATGATCTCAAGAACGTTTGGCAGCACGCAGTCTCGGCTAAGAAGGGTAAATCCATTGCTATTAGGGAAATCGTTGAAAGGGGTTCATCCTCATCATCTCATAATGAGGACGTGGATTCTTCATCGTCCGTCAACGATGCAGAATCTGGTCAAAATAAGAAGAAGAAGAAAAAGAAGACCCGGGTAGTGGGAGATGAAGAAGAGAATCCGGCCGCTCCCAGGAAGGCTAAGGTGGTGTGGACTGATGCCCTTCACAATCGGTTCCTGCATGCTTTACACCATTTGGGCCTGGAGAGTAAGCAACCTTCAATCTTGATTATGATTTATTATTTGCACCTTTTGTTAAAAGCCCAATTCTATTCGGGGTTTCCATCAATTTGCTGTTATGTTATTCATGATGGTTTCCTTTCTGTGTTTGATGCATATGCAGGGGCTGTTCCGAAGAAGATTCTTGCATTTATGAACGTGCCTGGACTAACTAGAGAAAATATTGCCAGCCATTTGCAGGTTTGCTTGCGAAATCATGTTGCCCTCTTTAAGATTATAAAAAGAAGTGTTTGTGTGTGTGTCTTCTTTTTAAAGGTCTTTTACTCTTAACCACTAATTAAACATTGAGCTATGGTTTCCAATACAAAATTCAAGCGTGAGCTCTCATATCTCAGCCTTGTAGATGATCTTCGATTTTGTACATGAGAATTAAACTCCATACTTTGTGAAAATTTGAGAGAACCGAGCTTTGATTCCGCAACCTTATCTCAAAAGTTTTACTCTTGTAACAAACTAGTCTGATTAATTTCATAGGTGACATTTTCAAATTATATGCCATGAATTTAGTTTGAATTAATCTTTTTCTTGAGTTTTAAATTTTGTAACGAATATGTGACTTGGAAGTATGAAAGGAGTCACAAACGCAACGATAACAAATTACAAACAGAATTGATTTGATACTTTACTTGATGAAAGGAGTCCTCGATCCATTTTTGTTTCGATAATTTTTATTACCATGTTCATAAATGTGCCCATTCTCTGTGTTCGACTTCCCAAACCGCTAGAAAATTAGGAGAATTTGTAACAATTTAAGACAATTTTTGGAAGAAATTTACTTTTTGAATAACATAAAATGCGGGACAGTGTAGGTAAGTTCAGCGCCTACATTTGTGGGTTTAGCATTGCCTTGGAACTTAAATCAATTTTAGGAGGCTTCTAAATTCTAACAGTTAAATGTATTGGATAGAAGCATTCTTCCATAGACAATTTCCTGAAACTCTCTCTCTCTCTCTCTCGCTCACACACACACCAGTTGTTATATCTGAATGGAATAAGATACGTGCAAGCTGCTCACTTTTGATCTCGCGGGTTTGAATTTATTAGAATTTCATCTGAACAATGCTATACTTGTAAAAAAGAAAAAAGAAAATCATACAAATATTGTTATGGGTAATAAAATCACATAACCTTAAACTCTTTTATGAAATTCGCCGTTGTAGGTACATGTTAAAATTCATTAGGCACCATATATGTTTGTAAGATTTGTTCGTACATAGAGTATTTTTCTTTTGATTAATGTGGGTGTTTGTTTGCAATGTCTTGAGAGTTCAGATATTACACTTTGGATAGAATAAATAGGGGTGATTGTTCAGGAAATAGCGTAACTTAATTTGATCCCATGCATGGTTTCTTTTCAATCATTCTAATTCCCTTAATATCACTTTGTATATGCAGAAATATCGCATCTTCCTGCAACGGGTGACTGACAAAAGAGCTAATACATCAAATAGCAACTTTTCCAAAAAGAGGTCAGTCTTTGCATCCGGCGAAGCCAATTTCATGCTCAACAATTTGCAGCAGAAAATGAGAACATCAATCCAATCAGGACCTGGAGGGAGTGCTTTCTCATCAGTTCTTACTAGCTCAAGGTTCAGCTCTCCTGGGCTTCCTACTTTTCTTGCCAGTTCTGCCTTGCAAGGTCGATATGGAGCAACATCTCGTTCGCTTGGCAATCCGGCCAGAGTTCAGCCACCAATGTTTGGTAAGGCAGCAAATCTTCTTTACCAGGAAAATAGCACAAGGTTAATGGGAATGAAATCAAATAGCAGTATGACAAATTTGCCATTTTCACAAGGACATATACCCCATAGCCTCACCAATATTGCTACAAGCGGCCTGCCAAATGCTGGTCCAACTCAAATGCAAATGCGTCAACAACAAAATCAGGCAAGACTGTTAAACATTGACAAAATGGGCGCCCCATTCCAGAATAAACTTGGCTCAGGTGTTGGGAACATGGGAACTATCAATAGTTCTTATTCCTTCCCCAGCAACAACAGTTGTACAGGAATTAGAATGACAGGTTATGGAGGGCTCATTGAACCGGGGCAAAATGTACTCAATTGGGGTGAAGCATCAAGTGGTTGCAATATTGTTCAAGGCCTCGTGAATTGGAATTCATACGAAAACATGTATGTCGCACCAATGGGGAAAGGCCCACTTGGTTTTTCGGCCGAATCAGTGAATCCTACTACTGGTTTTGCTAGTGCAACTACAGACCAATGCCCACCAGGTTTCGCTCCTGCCAATCAACAGAATATTTCAATGCTGCCACCATTATCACAGCAGCAGCATGGGCTTGTTGGGAATGGTTCAATGCTGCCACCGCTATCACCGCAGCAACATGAGCTTGGAAGGGGTGGAGAAATTATCCAAAATCAAAACACACCAAATGACATTTATACATTTGGTGACATTTCTAATTTGCAGCCGTTTGGTGAGGGTGACCTTGGACTTGATAGTAGTTCTTTGGAGCTCACCGGCCACTTGAATCCTTACCAGGTGCACACACAGAAACAGCTAACAAAAATTGATTTCTTTTTAGTTTTCCAAAGTAAACAATTTGTGCTTCTATTCATATGTAAAAGTTCAGTGTTGCTTCAAAATCAATTGGTAGTCTTAATTTCTGCAGCAACAAGGTGGAGCAACGCACTTAAATGACAACTTTCTGGGAAGTGCATATTATGCTGAAGGAAACACTTCTTCCATGAACGGGCTCATGAATCGCGAACTTTCTAGCTCATATGACACTGGAGCAAAAGCTCCGAGCAATAACCAATCTTCTGGTCAGGCATGTCCATTCCACGATTTATCTTGCAGCCCAATTAATGACTCTATGTTGATACGTATCTATTTTTAGTAAGTATCAAGTTAACGTTATCCCGGAATTGTCACTAACTGCAGCTTCATGATGGAGGAAGAGTGGAGAACTTTGTGCCCAATGACATTTCAGTGAAAGACTATAATCCTACCATCGATCAGGCAAGTCCATTTTTCTGTTCCGGAGCTTCTAGCCCTAACATTTGGTTCCGTCATCATTACACAATACATGCCTTGTTCTGCATGTCCTAGGCTTTAAATTCTTGGAATCTCTCATCAAACTTTTCGTAATTGTCTTATAATTTGCAGATTTGGACCGATGAATTCCTGGATTCCTTTTACGAAATTGAGCCCTAACACCGAGGAGATGACCTGCAATCCAGTCATGGACACACATCTACGGTGTAGTATGAGATGGCTTGGTTGTTGTATGCTCTAAAGGACTTTGTATTTTCTTTATTTAGTTCGGAATTTTCAGTTTATGAATGAGGAAATGCATCTGTCCTCATGTCCACAGCCACTGTGGCTTGAACTGGATATCCTAATTTGAAAATCTCTAAATTTTATGCCGTTGTGAAACTTATGATCTTGATTTTAAAGGAAGATTTATGGGGAAATTAATTATTTCTCTCTCTCTCTCTCTCTCTCTCTCTCTTTTTTCCTTTTTTTTTTTGTTGGGATTCAAAGAATCTCTAAATTAAGAACTCAATTCAGACAATCTTTATGATTGCAAAGGTTTGAGTCAAATCTCATGTTCATTCAATCAGACATGGAAAGCATAGCCTGTTTTTTGAAAACTAGCATGTTAGTATCTATAACTCTGTGATCGATGAAAGGGGTTCTTAGTTAAATGTGTTGAATACTCCCAAAGAGATATACAGCCTGTCTGAGTTAAAAATAAGTTCAAGTATTATATGCACAGCAATAAATTTTATATTTGTTAATATTAAAATAAAGTATAAAAAATTTATTTAATATCAACAATATTCAGTTAGTAATTTTTTTATACAAAAAATTAAGAGAAATTGAATGAAAATAATAATTGATAATCTCAATTTTGAATTATTAATATATTTTTACAGTGTATTTTTTTATTATTTTTTAAAAAGAGAAAAAAAAAATCTGCCTTGCTCCCTCCATCCATGCCTTAGCCGCGTTATTCTTTGAAACAATAGACGTTATTACTTGCCGGGTTTCTCGACACTTCAGGATACCAAAGTTCTTGCTGACTCCCATGATCCATGCCTTACCTGAGTGTTATTCATGTTCTATGTGCCAAACGCATCCTGAGAGAATAGACCTATTACTTGCCCGGTTTGTCTATCTTGTTATTTGTGACACTTTAGGATGATCTAGTTCTTTGATCATGTAATCCACGACTTCAGAGCAGCACGAGCTGAAACATTGAGTCTACTCCAATGGGTACGATGTGGGCAGACGATAAGTTATTTAAAATGCCATGATTTCAAAATTGGAATTATTAAAAAGAAATTAAAAGAAAAAAAAACTAAGAAGAGGTTGCTATTTTAAACCACTGCACCGCAAACCTTAATTCTAAAAAAAAAAGAAATTGGTGTATAATTTCATTCTCATTTGTTTTCCAGTCTGGAATTAGAAATTTGAGAAAGTAGCCGTTGGAGAATCTCCACAAATGGCTAATCGTCTAAAAATCTCACATTGGATTTCTTGCAACAGAAAATGATTTAGGGGATATCCTGAATAGCTAGTTAAGATCTTTCATTGATTTTCTCAGGATTCTAGGAATGAGATTTCGGGTCGTTTGTGCAGCTTGCAAATGTCTGAGGAGGAGATGCCCCTTCTCTCCCTCGTCTTCCCACAAAAAGGTTTCTATAGAGTTACTTCAAAAACAAGAACACAACTTGATCATTAAGTTTCTTTTCATTTATTGACCTATTTTTGGTCTTTTTAACTTTTCTTCAAAGGAATTCTGTTCTTTTGGCTTTCTTTTTTTTTTTGTGATATTCCCCTCTTCATGGAGTGAATTCTCGGATTTAGACTTCTTGTATTAATTAATCACAGAGTTATTCTGTACAGGAATTGAACTGGTTCAGTCATTATCATGGTTCAATTGAACCTGTACAGGAATTTATTTTATTTCTATTTATTTTGGTTTGGAACATATTAATGGGCCAGTTTTCCTAATTTTCACCTTTGTATTTGTATATGTCTGTTCATGGCCTAAACAGACGGTAGACATTCCTTTTTTGTATGTGTGGAGCCCAAAACGCTGCGTACCTATAAGCAGGCCTCATCTAAGATCCTTCCTTCTTCAATATACTCATCTGGGCCAGGCCTAACAAAAGAATATATGCGTTTGACGCCCGGTTCGGCCCAGATATTTTCAATCACATCAAACAGCGGGTCGGTCAGCCCGCCCAAAAAGAGTTAGATTAGCACCTTTTCTTTCTTTTTTTTTTTATTAACTAATAATTTGTGTCTCAGTCGGGTCGGCGTCAATTAAATTAAAAAAGAAAAAAAAAAACAATTTTTACGATCTTTTTCGCACGATGGGTCCCCCAGCTTGGTGATCGCAAAATACGGGGGGCTTATCCGGTGAAATTTAAAACGTCGTCGTCATCTTTGTATTTATCAGATCCAAGAGATCGTTAGATGAGAAAAGTGCTGCGAGAGTGCCTATTGACTATCTTCTCTCGGACTTTTTAAGGGTTGTTCGCTGAGGGAGCTGTGCTCGCTCGCTCGCTTCGCTTCGCTTGCAGCCTTGCGAGAACTCAGAATAGCCTTTCGCCAGAGGTAAGCAAACACATCATCCATCCATCTCCATCTGCTTTTTTTCCGTTTCTCTTTCGTTTGCGTTTGGCTTTAGAGAAAGCCCGAGAAAAGGAGGTTTTTCTTTCCTTTTCTCGTGGTTTCTCGGCAACCGAGCTGAAATTTTCTTCTGATCTGCAACTTTGGTCGGTGGAATACCGTAGATCTGGTTGCTTTTTGTCCAGATCTGTTCTTGCGTTTCGGTTGTAAAGCTGTGAAATTGCATTCGCTTTCTCTTTTAGGGAATTTGTATTACGGTTTATGCTATTTCTCTACGTTTCTGTCAAGGAAAGTTTTCTTAGAGATTGTTGCTGAGCATTTAATGTCTTCTTGATTTATTTGCTGAATGTTCGCGTTGAATATTTTAGTGTTCCTCAAAATGTAAGTGGTTTTGTTGCTTTGTTTCGGTTGAGAAATGGAGTACTAAAAACTGAGAAGATCTGGTATGCTGTGAAACAATGCTTCTCTAGTTGCCTGTTGGGTTCCTTATTTTGATTAGACATCAGCGGGTTTAGTGATTTGCCTGTCTTCTTAATTTTACTTTAATTGAGAAGTACACTTTCGTTTATTATTTACTTTCTCTGAGTGAGCGTGCTTCAGGCAAAATGAGGCCCATCTTCTGTGGAAACTTTGAGTACGATGCACGGCAGTCTGAGCTGGAGCGGCTCTTTAGACGTTATGGGAGGGTTGAAAGGGTCGATATGAAGTCTGGTAAGTTTTATCTTCACTGTCGTGCATCTTCAGTTTTCTCATTATTGTTGTATTGGTGTGAGAAAGGTATTCTTGCTTATCACCAGACCTTTGGTTATGCGATCATGATTTTGAAAGTGGAGACGCTAAGTTATGAAAGTTCTGTTAGAAAATTATAGGCCTGAAGGTTAGTCATCATTAAACTAACCAGACTATTGCTGTGGCTCCAAGTTGTTTTCAAGTTTTATGAAGAACTTTCAGCAAATTTACAGTGGGAAAGACGTTTTTTCCTTTAATTATATCAAGAACTTTATTTAAGGTATCATTAAATTTGTTTTAAACTCATTATGGTACGCGGATACTATGATAGTAGTGACTGTGGCATTTTGTTGGACCTTGGTTCAGCTGGTAAGGAAAAAGGCATGGTGATGCAAATTGAGAAATGATGCTGGTTCATGTGCTGTTTTTGGATTTACATTTTGTGAATGAGCAAGTTTATTCTAGGAGAAGGCTTGTAGAAAATCAATACTGCATTTTTAACTTGGTATGATGGTCTGATAGCCCTGAGGGAATAATTGATCTCTATATCTACCCAGTTAAATTTTTCATATGGGAAAAGTTCTAGTATGTTAATATTTGATGGTGTTCTCTCTTTATTGAAAATATAATGTAAAATTCAATTCACACACACCATTCCGGAATGAGACAGCCACTCCTATATCAACCGAACAATACACTGAGGCCAGATTACCATGCACAGAGGTTGCAGCCACTGGTAGTTCAGCGGTATTACTCACATCTTCAGAATGGATCAGCTGCAGCAATCTTCCTTTGTTGAGTTACAGTGGGGGTTCAAAATGTGCTAAAGAAAATAGTATGTTTTTAAGCATAACCCCCCTACTCAACATTTTCTTTGCCGCAGGATTATCTTGGGGAATTCATACTCTCCCTGGCTAATGGGATGGCTCTGCAGAACTCTGTTTCCTGCTTGTGACAAGCTTGCTCTTCTTGTTTTCAAGAAGAGTCACCCTGATCTGCAATGGCAGAACCATACCAATTTTCCTCAGACACCATTGCCTTTCATTACTCATGAATTTTGCCCAGCCTTCACTTTCGGACATGTTTCAAGATAGAAATCCTTGCCAACCTCATGGCAGAGACTGCACAATAGATGGAGAGGACACACTATGTTCTTTGCCCCACCATGAGGCATCCCCTTTTGGATTCTAAATCCTTGACATCACTTAGTTCCTGACACAAGGTTTGTTGGTACTTTTACTAGTCACTTGGCTTATAGATTTCACAAAGGTTGTCAAAATTTTATTCAAGTATTCGGTTTTGGTCACTTTGTAGTGCTGATTGAGAAAATGGCATCTCGTATTCAAGAAGCCTTTCAAGGGAGTACTCGTCTTGTTTCTACAAACGTCATGAACTTTAGTACTATACTTCACTTAATTTTCTTTCTGTACTTCTATATAGGATTTGCTTTTATCTATATGGAAGATGAAAGAGATGCTGATGATGCCATTCGTGGTCTTGATCGGGTAGAATTTGGTAGGAAGGGTCGCAGGCTTCGTGTTGAGTGGACAAAGGTGATTCTGCCTTATATTTGCAGATGTTCAATTGCAAGTCACATATGTGTAGTACAGCTGGTCCAAATTGTACCTCATTTTGTTTTTAGGCTACTGAAGTAGTTTTGATTTCTGTGGATATTCCTAAAACTATTGTTCCCCTCCCCTCCCCACCTTTTTCTTTCATCAACTGATACTACTGTGGTTATATTGTAGCAAGAACGTGGCATAAGAAGGCCTGGTGGTTCACGAAGGTCAGCTAATACAAGGCCTTCTAAGACTTTGTTTGTTATCAACTTTGATCCACATCATACAAGGACAAGGGACCTGGAGAGGCACTTTGAACCATATGGAAAGATAGTGAGTGTAAGGATTAGAAGGAATTTTGCCTTCGTTCAGTATGAATTACAGGAGGATGCTACCAAAGCTTTGGATGCAACAAATATGAGGTTTGTTTCTCATTCCATCCTAATTAACCCTTCCCCTTTTGTTTCTTTCCCACTGTGGCTCTGTTTTTTTTGTTTTTTTTTTTTTTCTCTTTGATTTCAATCATATGATTCTTCTGACAATTGTCTATGGACCCACCCCTGGGTTCCAAGTTTTTGTTGGTCACAACTTTGTTGATCCACAACTATTGATTTGTGCTTTGGTTTTCACAAGCAGCAAGCTGATGGATCAAGTAATATCAGTTGAATATGCTGTCCGAGATGATGATGAAAGAAGGGATGGAGACAGTCCTGACCGAAATCGTGATAGATCACCAGATGGGCGAAGGTATGATAGGAGGCGTTCGCTAAGTCCTTATAGAAGGGAGCGAGGAAGCCCCGATTATGGTCGTGGTCCTAGCCCTTATAAGAGAGAGAGGTCTAGCCCTGATTATGGACGTCGCAGAAGCCCAAGTCCTTACAAGAGAGATAGGTCTAGCCCTGTTTATGGTAGGGCATCAAGCCGTAGTCCTGACAGGAGAGAGAGGGTGGATAATGACCCTGTTCATGGCCACAGCCGTAGTCCTCACCGTAAAGAGAGGATCAGTCCCGACAATGGTCATGGTCGCAATGGTAGTCCTTATCAAACGGGAAAGCATAGTCCTGACAATATTCGGGGGCCAAATCACAGGTCCTATGGAAGACAAAGGACCAACAACTCTGAGAATGCTTGTGGTTCCAGCCGTAGTCCCATTAGCCCAAATTCCAGCCCAAATGATGGTGGAGCTGAGAGTCCCATGCATGAGAGATATTGCAGGTTTGGCTTATGCTCAATATATTTTTGTGCTATTATTCTCTGGCCACCCTCTTGTTTTTTACATTCTTCTTTCCTTCAATGCAGTCGATCACCTTCAGAAGATGAATGATACCGATGATGATTTGCTTGATAGAAGCACTTACCTATTGTACTGATTTGTCTTAGCTGGGGAGCCTCTTTGGTCGGAGTCTCTCCCCATGCCTTTTGCATGACCTTGCGAGAACTAGATCACAGTTTGTCATCTTCTGATGTGGAATATTATTAGTGTTACGGTGTAGTTCTGTCCTTCAAATCTGTGCTAAAGTACAGGCGGATATTGCTTTTGGTTTGAACTAGAAATGGACGTCGGGAAACATTTAACCTGTATAGTTTATCTTTTATATTTTTTCTTTTGAGCCGCTTTTGTGATAAAATATCTTCCAACATGCCAGATTTGGGCATCTGGCTAATTTCTTACGAAAATGAGTGGCGCGCAGAGAGTTTTCCGGAGCCTGTAGGTAAGCCTGGTTCTGTCATCTTGTTTTGCCTTCTGTTGCGGCGGCAGGAGATGCCATTCTGATCTTGCTTCTAAACGGTGCTGGGATTTTCATCAAGCAGCAAGGCCAAGCCAAGGAAAAATGGTTCGAAGTTTAAATAGGAGACTACGGTATGAGGTTTGTTCAGGGATCCGAAAGCTTCTTGCTGCCTACCGGGCAAAAAATGGTACAAGTTGATTATATATTTGGGGACCAGTCTGGCTGCGGGATGAATAACCTCTTGGTTCGACATTGAGAGCCAAGAAATAAAGAATTTAGTGTTGGATTCGACGTAGAGAGTTGATTGATTAATAAACAATTTGGGCGACGCACAATAATTGCTTTATGCCGCATAGCCAGGGGACGAAAAAGGGGAATAGGGGAAAAACGAAGGGTGAAAGATCCGGTGTTGCGGCGATGATGGTCCTTAGTTCCAGTGGTTGGTTAAATGAGCTCCTCACTGCGGGTCAGCCGAAAAAGCCTGCTAGATCCACATTACGTTGATGTAGGCTCTTTTCCATTTTTTAAAAATTTCTATGTTTCTCTTTCTGTTGGGTGTTCGGCCCACCCAGCTCCTAATTAGATCGTTTGAGTCGAAGTAATCATGTCTCATAGGTCGACAAACTCTATGTAACATAATTGACGCAAATAAATCACACGCACGATTTTCAAAAGCATAAAACACTGTTTATAGCCATCATTAACGATGGGATTCCGCAAAAGCATCAATTGAATTAAAGTGGGTGTAGCTTTGTAAGCACGGGCAACCACCCCAATTCGTTTTTTTTTTTTTTTTGGAGAAGCCCAATTCTTTCATTTTCGATCGTTCTCTATTTTCATAGCATTGTTAGTAAAATTTAATTACTCACGTCATGCAACAATAGATTCAATAAATAAATAAATAAATAAATAAATAAATAAATGTATATATATATATATATATATATATATATATATTATTTTATTTTATTTTTATTTGTGTGTGTGTGTGCAAAATATGTTTGAATTTCAAAACTTTTTTTTTTTATTCTTTTTTAGCCGGTCTGGCCCTTACCCTAATTTTTCCAAACTGACTAAAAGCCTTTCGCAAGTGGTAATTTAGGGTCCCACAAATTGCATCTTCTTTTTCAGACACTTCCAAAAGCAAATACATTCCCGCGCACATTAGGCCCGTGCAGACAATCGCTGGCTCCCACGCTCAGGGTGTCTTCCATGTCTAAAAGCAAGCGCGTTGGGAATTTTTTCTCTACATACTGGCGCAGGTTACGATCCGGATACTGTTTGGTCCAAGCCTCCGATGAAAGTACGCCAATCACGAACTGTCACACAGAAGGAAACATCGATGTGTTGGACCCCACGCGGCATTATTCGAGTAAGATGGGCTCGTTGTGGGGACACATCGACAGCTGTCAAAATACCAGCGATTAAAGTTGTTGGTCTCCCCTTTAGCCGGTTTAAATCTGGCAAAGTCCCTGCGTTTACGTCATCTTTAAATTTTTCAGTACCTCCCGTATGTTTTTTCTTTTTGTTCCGTACTCCCCTTATCGGAGAAGTACAAAAGTATGGTTCAATCCAATCAACCGGGCACACGTGGTCGTATATCATTGGTTAGCATTCTCAAACATGTACAATTGGCATTGCTTTTTTAAGTTACAAGTTTCTTGGCCAAAAGAGATCCCTGGATGGGGTAACCCATGAATTCATACGATATAGAATTATAGATCGTCGACTCACTAGCACGTCTATAAAAGGAAAGTGCTGGAAAAATGATGTTATTTTGGATTTCGAGAGATCTTATTTTCGTGTTTTTTTTTTTTTTTTTTAAATTTATACAATTTTGTAACAACCATAGTTGATGTTTAACGAACTTTTTGTCCACAACTCGTAAGCAACAACCAACCAGGCACTTGGAGATGAGCTCCAAAGCGTGGCACTGATGGGGTTCAATCCGGTTCCAAAAATCCTCCTAATTGCAAGCATTGCCAAAAGACAAGCATTCAGGTTTCAGCGATTACTAGTCATGCTAGTCAGGAGTGTCTAAAAATGACTCAACGGACTAAAATAATAATAAGAAGAAGAAATAATTTTCTGTAGTGTTGATTTGAAGAGACAATTTCAAGGTTAGCGAATCGGGTAATCACAGTGTCAACAACAGGTACGATCGACTTTAAGCTGCGGTTAGATGCAAATCTATGCATAGATAACCATTCTAAATCGGACGATAGATTTATGTTTGTAGACTTCTAGTGATACTCGGCACGCGCAAAACAGACCGAGAGTGAATTTAATGAAGTACGCTACGATATAATAGTTATAAAGAAAACGGTGATTGACTTCATCGAATGAATCAATAGACAAATAGCGAGACTTAGACTGAGACTTAGAGAACATTGTCTAGATAATATCCCCATCTTTTGACCCTTGAGGGACGATCTTGAGTACCACTCGAGCAAAGGCCGATTAGTATTATCACCATATATTTAACTTGTTGGACTGCTTTATCAATATTATTTTCGGTCTGTGAGTGATGAGTTTAAGGCCAACCTATCGCTAGTAGCATAACCAAGCGATTTAAACAAGGGAATACTTGGGTAGACCCTTGTTGGCGTACGTATTAAAGCTTATAGAGAAACCATGCATCTGTTAGGGGGAACCGAGTTAGTTACGGATATTCCTTGTTCTGCCTAATAGAGAATTGGGAAGAGTAAACATTTTATATCTAATATTATCCTTAGCGTAATCCTCCAAAAGCAAAACGTGGTGGGCAGAAGTCATATTTTCAATACAATAAATATTTAGGAAAAATAACAAATTCTGCGGTGGAAAAGAGAATTGTTATTTTGTTTAAAATAGACACCTCTATCATTAAAATTCATTTTTCTATAAAATTCATTTTTCTAATCAGACCATAGGAAAACGAATTTTGGTTCACATCATCATGTCAAATACGTTTATTTAAAGAATAGACCAATACAAGGAATTATAAGTTAGGCACTTTTAGTATGAAGATTTATGTTCTTATATATTATCTCCTTGCCAACATCATAGTGCTTTTTTTTTATATATAAATGCACACACACCTACTTTATAGATTCAAAATCTGTTCTTGTTAATATTTTAAAATTTCAACAATGCAAAATAAATTAAAAAAAAAAAAAAAAAGACAAAAGTCCTCCCAAGAAAAGTTGTAAATGGCTATGCCATTTTGTACTTACGGTAGATTGAATTTATCCAGAGCTTGTCGTAAACGAAGCTGCCATTATGGTCGGTGTGTTTATAATCTTTTTCAGTCATGATTTTTGGATTTTTACTTCACGCCGAGGATCAAATGATTGCAGTACATAAATTTCAACGATGTTTCTGGTCTAATTATGTTGCCTTTATCTCGTACAAGTCTCAGGAAAGCTGATAACATTGCTCCCGTTCTTGCTGTCAGATCCAAGCTTTCCATGTAATCATCAGTCAAAGGCAATCAATCTCTGCTGTTATCTTTGTAGAAATTGAATTCCTTCCCCGCACCATCATCTCTCTATGTTTGAACTTCTCGTAATTGAAGCGTAGAGGATCTCCCTCACATGATATTTGTAGTTCAGCTTCCGCTTTTGTTCTTTCCCAACTTTTTTGTTTGTTGCTATATATATGTATATATAGGCTAATAGACTAATTCTATATATTATTTTTTAAAATTTTTATACTTAGACTTATTTTATTTTATTTTTAAAATTAAATTAATTTAATTTATATTAAATATTTTTTATTAATTATATTTATTTGACAGTCATTTACATATTATGTGACAAATATATATCAATTTCATTGTAATGTTATTAATGATATAAGTTTTAGTTTTTTCTAAAAATTAAATAAAAAATAAAAATTTTTGAAATATTATGAAAAAAGAAAAAATAATTATAATATTTAAATAAAATTTTTAAATTATTTTAATTTTTTAAAAAATTAAAAATTATATAAAATTAATAAATTTAATAATGTAACAATAAGAGAGAAATATAAATATATTATCTAGCGTATAAATAATTATATTTAAAAATATATATATATATATTAAATATGAGTTAAATTTAATTTATAAAATTAATAATATTAAATGAATTAAAATAAATAAATAAATAAAATTATAAAAACGTTTTCACCGTAATAGTTGAAATTAATGTGTTTACCTATATTTACTATTCTCCTTTTTGGTTTCTCCTCCTTTTTCTTTTTCTCGGCCATCAATTCTTCTGATAAGGATACCTTCCAGAAATCCGATTCCCACGGTGGATCCGGAAGAATCACCGAAAGAGCTGAAGGTGAGCTTGATAGGCAAGGCAAAACCGTATCCCAACAGGCTAATCGCTACAAAAAATTGGCGGGCCCTAAAAGGGAGGATCACCCTTCTGTGTATTTAATTCAACGAACCGAGTGTCGGGCAACAAAATTTTCCAACAGCCGCATCATGAATAAGAGAATTTTAGGTAATAGCATAGATGTTTCTTATTCTAAAACTCCCTAGCTACGCGCTTTTGTGAATGAGTCAAAAGGGCCTCTCTAGCCACGTTCTCTCGGGGCTATTCATCGGGAAGTGGTCGATGAAAATTCATTGGGCGACCGGAAATGGAGACCAACCCACTCACTGATGGGGAGCCATGACTGCCATCCACTGGGCGATGCGCGGAGACTTGCTGGTGCGGTGCAGTGTAAAACTAAGAATTTTGAGGAAAATTCCCTGGAGGAAAACCAAAACTGACTTCTCTTGTTAAGTTGATTGGAAGTGGAAGGAGTGTTCTCATGGGGTGAAGCCAAATGGACCTCAAAATTGCCCTTATGCCTTCCTGACCAATGCTGAGTACGTGAAATGAACAACGACCGAATGTTCCATTAAATCCCATCCTCCCATTTGCTGCTACTCTATTGAGCACGGGGATTAGGCATTCTTTTTCTGTAAATAATAAAATCCTAAGACCATTAACTTGTTGTAATGTGAACGTACTGAGTTCCCCTTTTGAATTAATGCTAGAAGGCAACGATATTTCTACTAACTACAGCTTATTAGTTGGCATAATTGTGTTTTATAATCACCACATCTGAGAAATTTAATGAGCGAACCTTAACAGATGGCGACATGGCGAGTCGGCAGAATGTCGACAATATGAGCTTGAAATTATCATGTGATACACGATTTTTTTAATGTCGACTTCTAGAGATAAAAATACAGTCGTCCCCAACACAAAACTGTTACACGACACTCTAATCCCACGGGGCACAAATGTACAAAAAACATTGACTATGACCAATTCTAAATCAACGTTTTCTTGGGGATTGACCCCTGTTATGTTGTAATGCGGGCCAAACAACGAAAGGCGTCGTTGGATTGACCATAAAAGAACTTGTGTGCTGCAATCCCTAACGATTAAGCTGAATCTTACAAATGATGTCTAAAAAAAAAACAAAACATTCTATTTAGACCGCCTTGTACTGAAGAGAAGAAATAAAAATTTAAATTTTAACTCTTTCATTCTCATCTCCAATATATATATATATAATTCTACCTGGTTAATACAGCATTTACGGGCCCTTACTGGGCCTCAGGCTTTATTGAGGTAATGACTCCATATACAACATTCCAAAACCAACATTTGTCCGTTGTTTTCAGAAACGGGTAGTTTGGTTTCCCATTATAATCTAACTAAAAACGCTCCAAAAATCATTGTCTCTGGTGTGTTGTAACGGAACAGTTGAGCCGTATCCATAAGTGAAAATAGGTCTCGGACATTTTTCAGTGAATTGAAAATTAAGGATGTTTGTGACGATACTATAACATAATCTAAGTTGGCAGAAATTGATCTACTCATCTGGGAATGTCTCAACTTTTAAACCCGGTTCATAGCATTCAACAAACCAGAAAAAAAAAAAAAAACAAAAACGGCCGTCTGGTTCCCCAAAAACCCCTATAAAACCCCTCAAATACCCCACCCCCGAATCCCCTTCCCCCCAAAAAAGTCCCCTCTCTCTCTCTCTCTCTCCCTCCCTCCCTCTCTTTCATCACTTTTTTCTCTCAATATCCACATATTCCAAAACCCAATAGCACACCAACAATGTGCCAGCTAAATGCTTGTCCTGTCTCCGGCCAATGCAATCAAGATTATCCTTACCTTATCTCTGTCAAGGACCCAGAGGCCAACGGGCTTACCCCATTGATCCCCAAAGAGCCAACATGCAAGCCACAGGAACAAAAATTGCAGGGAGAATCCCAGAAAACAGAAGGCACACACTTTTCTCTTGCCATCAAAGAAGCAATATCCATTGCCAAAATAGCTTTCCCTATGATACTAACGGGTCTCTTGCTCTACTGCCGCTCGATGATCTCCGTGCTCTTCCTCGGCCGCCTTGGCGAGCTACCTCTGGCCGGCGGTTCGCTTGCCGTCGGCTTTGCTAACATAACAGGCTACTCTATCCTCTCAGGCCTCGCCATGGGAATGGAACCCATTTGTGGTCAAGCCTTCGGGGCCAAAAAACATAGCCTCCTTGGCCTAACATTGCAAAGAACTGTACTTTTGCTGATCTTTACATCAATTCCCATATCATTTCTATGGCTCAACATGAAGACAATTCTTCTGTTCTGTGGTCAAGATATTGCTATAGCGACAGAAGCTCATTCGTATCTTTTTTACTCTCTTCCTGACCTCTTAGCTCAATCTCTTCTACACCCATTAAGAATATATCTTAGAACTCAGTCCATTACTTTGCCTCTAACAATATGTGCCAGTCTAGCCATTTTGTTACACATACCCACAAATTACCTCCTCGTCATACATCTAAATTTAGGAATCAAAGGCGTTGCTCTTGCTGGGGCGTGGACTAACTTCAATCTTGTAGGCTTTTTGATCATTTATATCATTGTCTCTGGTGTCCACAGAAGGACTTGGGCAGGATTGTCCATGGAATGCTTTAAACAGTGGAGATCGCTCTTGAACTTGGCCGTTCCAAGCTGCATCTCCGTTTGTCTTGAATGGTGGTGGTATGAGATCATGATCTTGCTATGCGGACTGCTGTTGAACCCAAGAGCAACCGTTGCGTCCGTGGGCATTTTGATTCAAACCACTTCACTAATCTACATATTTCCATCTTCCCTAAGCTTCAGCGTATCAACAAGGGTAGGTAATGAACTGGGTGCTAATCAGCCAAAGAAAGCAAAGCTTGCAGCCATTGTTGGCCTCTCCTGCAGCTTCATACTGGGGTTTTCAGGTCTATCCTTTGCTGTCATGGTCAGGAAGACATGGGCTAGTATGTTCACTAAAGACAAAGAAATTATTGCCTTAACATCGCTTGTTCTACCAATAATTGGGCTTTGTGAGCTTGGAAACTGCCCACAAACAACAGGCTGTGGGGTGCTTAGGGGAACAGCTAGGCCAAAAGTTGGAGCAAACATCAACCTCGGTTGCTTTTACCTTGTTGGCATGCCAGTGGCCGTGTGGCTATCATTTTTTGCAGGGTTTGATTTTCAAGGACTGTGGCTAGGCCTCCTTGCTGCACAAGGCTCCTGTGTCCTGACCATGCTTGTGGTCTTGAGTCGCACAGATTGGGAATTTGAAACCCAGAGGGCTGAACAGTTGACCGCAGCTGGCGCCCTCGTCGTTAATACTGAACCTGAGGAGAAGAGGCAACCTGAAGATCGAATCAAGGAAGATTCTTTATATTCATTTGGTGATTCAGATGAAAATGATGATAATTCACTTGTTTAACTCGTCTGTTTTTTTTTTTTTTTTATGTCTTCCTCTCCTTTTTTTTTTTTTGTTTGTTCTTTCGTCCCATAGCTGTACATAGGGGAACAGTGTGTTTCAGAGGAACGGTATTTGGTTTTGTCCTTTTTCCTTCGAGCCTCTGCCAACATATCGCCACCAAAAAAGGAAACCCTTTACGTACTAGTTGCCCTTTTTAGTATTCTATTACACTCGAATTAAATCACCTTAGCTCATTCCAGTGTCTTCAATGCATCTTTCTCTCATTTTTTTACTAAGCCCTGTTTCCGTTGGAGTTAAATTAAAATTTCGGGCTAATTAAAGTCTTGCCGCAAAATCGATTTTCTGATTGGACTGAATTGCGGCGGTAGCAGCATAATGAGTCAAACAGCGAAAGACAATTGTTATATATGGAAACAATAGCATTATAATTTACACATTTTTGTTAAATAGAATGTATGGAAATATAAACCAACTAGGTTATTCTAGTTGGAAGTTCAAAGCTCAATTAATTAAGAGTCTCACAAAATCTAAGTTTTAAATCTGAATGTTCTCAAATTCCTACGAAATCTTAATTTTAGTTCCAGTATCATTCTGAAATCTGCAGTACTAGCATTGTTTGCTGTATCTAATTACTTATACTCATGTCTTGTTGCTCTCTGGTCAATTTTTTCTTAATGATTTGCCGAATAATACAGAGCTCATTTTCAGTATGAGCTCAAAAGTAATGGTCAAAGATTAGAACAAACTTCAACACTAGCTAGCACTATGTTGGAGTTCCACTTTTCATTCAAAGTAAGATCAATGGCTTTTTGACTAGGAATTCGAGGGGTTTCCAACAATAATAAGCAAAAATTTCTAACTTTTGGTTCTCTATGCCAAGGTAATTCATTAGTATATATGTCATTAAAATGCAAGCAGACACTACTAGTGTTAAAGGTAGATAATAGGATTGATCTCCTAGTTTGGTTTTGTACTTTAACAATCTTTATTCGATAAAATTTGCATCCTCTTATAAAAATTTAAAAAAAAAAAAAAAAAGGGAGATGATAGGATTTCGTCTCTCCTCATCCCTCCTGCCCCTGAGGGGCCACTTAATGTAAACCCAAGGGGTGCGACGTGAGAGCTCAACTATATAAAAACAAGTCTCCTGAAAAGGGAATAGTTTAGACTTTGAATAGCCAATTGTGATAACGTCAGATCTTGGCTTTCCAATTAGAAATGTGACATAGAAGCCAAAAAGCTAAGGGCTAACCTGAGTGAGTTTTGAAAACATAACAAGAAAAACACAACGGACATCTTTTTTTTTTTTTTTATTCGGTCCTTGCTCGGACGTCCTGCCACTGTGCTGCGGCCGGCAACCTAACCGGCCTGCTCTATCTTTCTCTCGCCTTTTCCACTCTTTATTTTATTTTTTTTCTTATGTACGATTTCCTCACAACTTTCTTAGTTGTCATCAATATGAGGAGACAAATATTTAAATTTCCACGTTTGCTCGCAAATTATTCTATTTAAGATGCACAGATGGTGTGTCTGCATTTATTTGCCGAACATGGAACGAGGGATCTTTCCACCAAATGTGATAATAATTAAAGAGGGTTGAAGATAGAATATATTCTACTACATGAAAGTTCTTCTACTTGCTGATTTCAGATGTTTTCCTTGCTAGCGGACTACAAAAGTCTACGACCCTGGAATACGAGAATCAACTTTCTATTGGGTTTTTGAGGTTCATGCCATTTTACCTCTCATCTGTATATCCGCATTCAAAAATTTGGGACTTAGACTGGGGACTTCCCACATACAATTTTGTCTGGTAAACTCCGTATAATAAATTCGGCTGGCTGGCTTGTAATACCAACTGCTGACTTTCATTATACATCTTAATCAATTTCAAAGTCAATGCCGGTTGAGCGAATGATGATATATGGTCTTTGGTTTCGGACCCCATTGACTCCATCCAAGTCGCACTTGTCCAAAAACCATCATAATCTCATCACAAAGAAGATTGTGGTGGATTTCTTGGATTAGCCTTTATTCGAACAAGTTCTACTTTTCGTGAAAATTGGGGGTGGATTTCTTCGAATCGACTCCTGACAGTCAGTCGTCAAAATGTGGTTTTAATTAGTTGTATGTTTTCTTAACCATGTGGTCTCAATTTATCACGTATTTTTATGCCAAGCTAATTGCATTGACTTTTGAGTCGCTGCTCAGATCCATGGATGCAATGACGCAATCACCCAGGAATAGTTATTACTGTACAATATATAGTTTCCTCAATTAAGAAATTTTGTTGACTATTTTAATGTTCCGATGCGATAAACCCAGACATGAAGTCCCGAAACAACACAAAATGATAAAAGCCTTTCTCCCCTATTTGGCCCAATTAAACAAATTATAAAATAAAATATTGTGTACATATAAATATATATATATATAATTAATGAAGCACTGAGCTTTTCTTAATTAAGCAATTTATACCCGTTAATCGTTATCGCATCATATCGACCCAGCATTTACTTTATTTTAAAAATATTCCTGGTACATTAATCCAGAATTTTTTTTTCATGGCTATACATTAATTAGTTAAAGGATGTCAGAAACGACTCTGCTCGTCGACTAAATCACGAGGACCCACATGCTTAGGCAGATAAGATTCCACTGATTGCTTGAGATTGGAACAGGGATTCTTAAGACTGAGGAGCCATCTTTATTCCTGTGCAGAAAAAACATTGTACAAAATTAACAAAGTAAAAATATAGGTGCACAAAAAAGGTATGCATAGATCTCTATTTGACAACCTATAATGTTATGCGATCAGGAATATAAATATATATAAATATGTACTTATTTATTTTTATTTTTTATTTTTTTTAAACCCGTTCTTCTTCTACTTGTTTTTTTTTTTTTTTTTTGGGTTTGCTTTTGCCGGCGCATCACCTCCTCTTCATTGACCAATCTGAGAGATTTACAAAGAACTCGCCGTCCACAAGTAGGGGTATAAAAATTATAATATTACTTCGAAATATAGAAAGCAGCATAAGATTAGTATTTTGCGATACACTTCAATACGTTAATAATAATAATATTTTACAATGTAACCTTTGGGAATTGAAGAGAGTAAGAATAGAATTTACATAATCTTGAAAGGGCCATGGATTGCGGTATGAGCCAATCCTTTTCTTTCTTTCTTTCTTTTTTTTTTTTTTTAACAACGGTATAAGCCAATCCATAATTGAGTTAAGTAATTATTTTACGTACCTCTTAGAGTTGTCAAGCATCATAAAGCATGGAAAATCGCAGAGCAAACGATGCAAGTATTTCAATTCTTTTCTTTTTCTTCCCCAAGGACAACCGTGTTAAGGACGCTTATGCCTGCAAAATGTATCTTCAAAATATTGACTTTACTTGGAACAAATAAGACTCACTTATGAAGTTCGATACATTCAGCCTCAATTACTGTATCCACCTCGATCTGGATCATCCCTTCAACTAAAGATTCAACAATGGGGATTCAGTTGGTTTGAATTTGATAACTAAAATAACTAGACAGAAACAATTGCTTTTTCCTCTCTTCTTTGAAAATGAAACGAATGACCTCACTTTATATATATATAGATTGTAAAGATTATAGATCCAGCCATAAACCTGAAACTAAAAGTTTGGGTATTTCTAATACTAGACTTTGTAATTAGTGACAATAAACCTCACGTCTAGTGTAACCTAATCCGTGCATTTTTATTCTGTGGGCTTGCCTGTAGGTGTACATACATGACATCGTCTGAGAATAATAAGCCCTCAACTATGCATTGGATTCTCTTAATTATTTTGTTAACGCTTCTGAAAATGATCTTTAGAAATTCATTAAGGCTAATGCCCAATATCTGTATAATATATTGGTGAAAGGGTGCCTATACATATGGTTTAAGTATAATTAAAACGCGGCGGCTTTTTGAAGCCGCCATGGAGAACCGCAATGCGATTGCAAAACATATTCGTCCAAAGGGCAAAAGAGAAGTCAAAGAATAAAATAGATCCAGAGCATCACTTAAGCATGCGGCTTCATCACCATCTATCTCTCTTCAATACTTTTGGTACACGCACAACGAAAATTCCAGTCGAACTCTAAAGTAATTAATATTCTACATGGTTGAGGTTCGGATATATATACAAGCAATGCAAAAGACAACAAGATCCCATCAACGTTACTTTAAAATGGGTGAGAGGTAAGCCACCGGGAAAGCATGCATTATTATTTACAGGCTTGGCGCATGCTATCTCATTATTCCTTTTTGGTCACCAGGAGAATTAGTAAAATATAAACTTCAACTGTTAAAATCAAATTCCAACTGCCGCATGGAATTGATAGGGAAACATCTCGTTTGATGTGCTAACATGTAGATTGAAAATAACGTGATGAAAATTTTAATTTTTTTTTTCCTTTTCCAGCTCTTACAACAGTATTTCCTGAAGTTTAGCAAAAGTACCATTATACACGCACATGCGTCTTAATAATGAACGGACATTTGTTTGTTGCATAATAAAGTATGAGGTCAATAACCAATATTCAATTAGCATCTTGAGCTAATGCTAATGCTCACGAAGAAACATTGTAGAAACTGATTAAAGATGAAAGGGTCGAGACAAGAGAAAAGAAAGCAGAAGATCAAATCGATGCGTTGACATCAGTGGTTCTAACTTTATGTAAATTAAACTATAGTCATTCAATATTTGTGTAGAGTTACATTTCCAAGTGTACCCAGCTTGTCAAATCACAAGCGGACGACACGGCGGCTACTAAAATGGGAACAAAAAATGCTGTGTGGACGGAGATAAAATGGGTCTCATCGTCAAGTTGGTAGAAACGATCACATGGGGATGGCTTAGATAAAGCGTTGTGTCCATTGCGGGAGCACGGCTAAAAGATTTTCTTCGATCAAGCGGGTCAATGCGAAATAGTTGGCCACTGACCAGTGGAGACTACATAGGCATAGATATATATATATAGAGAGAGAGAGATATAGATTGACACACACACGCAGAGAAAGAGAGAGAGAGAGCAAAGAGGTGGGCGGCATCCTTAGAAGGAGACAAGACGGCGCACGTAACAAGTCCTGTATTGTATGGAAGTATGAGTGGGATAACTTAAACCCAATCTTTTAGTTACGTGAATAAGTAGGCATATGGGCATTATATAGAAAATTAATAAGGACTCAGAATAAATTATTAAACAAAATTCATTTTCTCATTAAATCATCGTAATAATTTTTGACTGTTCGATTGTGCGAGTTTCTGGTGCCCGTGTCTTCAAACACTATTGTCTAGTAGGTTTCTCTCCACGATATTAGACGCCATAAGCATGACGACTTATTGTAGAAACATGCCCTTCTTTTGGTGGCTTCAATGGCTGCTAATATAATTGGCGTGTCAAACCTTTTTTGTGACCATGAGAAGGCTGTTCAAGGCACAAAAGAAAGGCGACCACCCCCTCATCTTTTTCTTCATGGTCCCTTTGTGACACTTCCGCTTGGATGCTTATCTGAATCTTGAAATTCACACGTTGGCGTATCGAACCCATTCTAATTTTTTAACATGCCCATTTTCAGGGACAAGATATGTTTTCATTAAAAAAATCGTTTTCTTTTTACATGCATCTATAATGCACGGAATGTTGCAACATGTAATGCAATTTTAGAACTTTGCGAGAGCGTCTCCTATAGATGGGCTCCTGCGTGAGTCGCTGACTCACCTGGAAAAGGAAAAGCGATCGCATCAGACGCACCAATTTGAGATGCAAAGTAATAGTTGAAATAAAATTCCCCCATTTTATAGGTGAATTCAATCCCATAGTTATTCCTCAAACAATAGATCTATATATATGCTTGCTGTGGCCATGGCCTCCACGTCTTTTGCAATTTTTTTTTTTTTTAGATGGAGAAAGAGTTTCCTTAATTTTAACCTGGTCAGTTGAGCAAATTCACGACAAAATGGAACACTTCGGTTGATAGTAGCCAACCATCCTTAAAAAACAAAAAAAAAAAAACATATCCATTCCAGGGATTAAAGAATTGTAGAAAAAAACAGGTATGGACAGAAAGGTGGGGCGATCTTCTTGCAATCACGGGAGAGGATCTCCTTAGGATCTTCAAAGCAACAAAAAGAGGAATCAACAGTCAACAAATTCAACTCCACCCAATTGCTCCGTTAGCATTTTTATTTGTTCTTGTCTTTATCTCGAATTCAAGAAGTTCGAAAATTATGACAAATATATATATATATATACACATATATAGATAAATAGATAGATAGAGATATGATAGCTTGGTTCAAAATCATTAAATCTAGTGATTTTCATATTTTTCAACTGTGTGAAGCCGTTATATTTCTTTCTCTTCACAAATCACAAAAATTGGATTCAAGACTTCAAAAACCTAAAAACTAATCCATGCCATGCTCCCAGCCATGTAGGGCGCAAGCAAAAGGTTCCGCGTCTTTCATGCACCGGAGTTGTGTTTTGGGGACCACTAGGTATTTGTTAGTGGCTTTAGAATACACATTTCGGTTATAGTAAACTTCCCCTTCCCCACTTCAAATGGACAAAACAAAAAGATGTGTTTTGGGATACCAGCTGTTTTATGGAATTGTGTGCGTAGTGGCTGCTTAAAGTCATTGCAGCAGTTGATTACACATACCTAAATTTTGCCACTTTTTTCGTGCAGATCTACACAGCTTGAAAATTGCAGCCCAAAAGTGGCAAACGAATGATTCACTGCGAAGGCAGGCATTGGCGAAAGTCACTCATCTGTCTGCAATATGGAAAATATGAAGTTAATTTGAAGGGAAGCAACTTACGGAAGCAAGGAAGCATGGCAATTATAGTTTTTTTTTATAGAGATCCCAAATAAAGTCTTTTATAGCCATCTATAATTTTTAGAGATGATCAAGTGACCATTTTTTTTTCCTGCTAAGCACGACATAATATAGTCACCCAATTCAGGTTAAAATTGATCTTAACTAACTGATAAGACTCTCTTAAAAGTGATCGACTGGAAAGCATCAACATCCATGGCATTGTTCAAAATAGGCATGAATCTTGTCATACATACAAATAGTATTCTTATCTTATCGTAATCTAAATGGACTGTTAAGAATCCACATGAATCCGCTCAAATTGCACTCTATGCATACATGACATCTTTTTTAATTGTATGGATGTGGATCAATTGACGTAAGAATGTTATTTTCTGAGGACCACACCTTGATAGAAAGATGAACTCTTACAATGTGCATATATATTTTTTATGGGGCGGGGATAATGGCAACAGCAGAGGAATTGGTGCCCTCTTACGCAGACAAATACTTTCTACAGATTATATGGACCCGGAGCCGTGCTTAATTGGGTTCTTGAAATACGAACTAAATTGGTTGCTGCGAGATCCAAGGGTTGGGTCTTCTTGTATACATATGTGTGCGAATCGTGGGACACCTTTAGCAGCCATGGGCCACGATTCTGTGTCAACTTTGGATGTCAGTAGACATATCATGGCAGTCTTTAAAGGAACAGAAGAAAAGGAAAGCAAATGCCTTTATTCCACTCTTAAGCAAACACCCCTTTTGGTAGATGCACGCAAGTATGCAAGTTTATATGACATTCTTGTCTCCTTGTTACCAGTAAGTTTTATAAGAACGTAGGAAAAAATAAAAAAAAAAAAAACACTTTTAATGTACAATTTGGTACGCCTTTGTTTTAGGCGGAGGGGACATCGAGAAGTACATATCCCTCTAAATTTGAAGTTGACGTTTGAATCAATAAACTGTAAATTAAAGAACTCTCCATCATTGAAGTTTTAGCCAGACAAGACAGAAAAATTAAGCAAGCTGCAATCGGATAAAAATATCAATTTCCTTCTTTGTGAATAGAAAATTGTGTGATTGACATATATGACCCCATCCATAGTTTGGTTTGGTGCAAGATTCACAGAGATGAAACTTGTTGAAACAATAGCCCTTTTGGGCCAAGCCGTGGTGGTGATGCATAAAGCAGAGATAAAACTTCTGCTAAATTGTGGTACAAGCAGCCTCCCGGCAGAGAAGTTTCGAAATTTATTCCAAATCTTTGTTGGGCCGAAGCTGAAGTCCATGTTTCCCTGGAATTTGGTATGTTCGTGGGCCGCAACATCCCACTTCGGGAAGCGTTAAACCAAAATTCTCCATAGTGTCATTGTCTCACCTTCTGGTAATGGGCCTGGTAAGGCTAATTGTGAAAAGCTCAGGCCCAATGAATTAGGCTTTGGTGGACCATCTTTTGAAACAGACAAGGCCACGTAAACAGTACAGAGGTCTTCACAGTTAAATGGCCCGAATGAGTGGGAGTTCGAGTAAAGCTAGCGAGCCAGCAGAAGTAGAGGTTGCCTTGAGTGAAGCGGAAGAGGCCTGTGAGAGATTTATACCAACAAAATCCTATATATTTTGCATCAAAAAAGAAAAATGTTATATATGATATGTTTCTCATGCTAATAACAGGATAATATCCTCAAAATGCATTTGCTGTAACAATAATGGGATGGGGTTTATCGAAATATTTTCTCGTTAAAAACAAGTTCAGTCAATTTTATTTTCAAAAGGAAAAAAAAAAAAAAAAGTGGTGGGGGGGGGGGAAGTCAACAGGTTAGCTCTCTTATCCTTTGTGATAAAGGACCCAAATAATTTTTCAATAATGGGCTTCACAACATAATTGCCTATGAATTAACAAGTCTGCCCAATCCAGCATATCTGAATCAAAGAACAAAAGTGGGTTGAGCCTTGACATCAGGCTTTCAGAAGTTCGCTTGTTGGGAAACTATTTCAGTACGTTTGAGACATCAGACAAAAATTGAAATGAAACTGAATTCAACATTTAGTCACATTTAATTTCGCCAAGAAAGCTGGTGATGACGTGGGAAACGAAGTTGGGAAAAAGGGGAAAGGAGGGCAAGGACTCAAATAAACGGAAGCTTGATATTATATATATTATTGATAAAGTGGGTTTTGACTGGTCAGCACAGACTTGACAGACAGCTGCCACCGTCGTCTCCATCCAACAGTTCCACTGTTGCAGCCTCCCAAGGCATCAACGTGCTAGAGACAGTAATTTTGACCCGGCAATGGTACATCCTGATCCTAGACACAAAATTTTCCAACCCTTGTACAGCTTGAATAATTAAACTGCCCCCACTTGCCCCCTCCAATCGGTCTGTATGTTATGCTATAATTTTTTTCTTTTAACAAAAAAATTATATTTAATAAATATATTAATTATTATATTTATAATTAAAAATGAGAAATATTCACTCAAGTTTAACTTATGAACATTTTTATCAAAAAAATTAAATAAAAATAATATTTAATAATTTTAATTTTGATTAATAAATATAATAATAAATAATAAAACAATTTAAATTTAAATTAATATAAAATTCATTAAATTATTAATTAAACTATTACTTTTATAATGTTTTTTTTTTTTTACGTTAAAACAACTGTATTAATCATAATGAATGCCACGGAAAATGTTTATATCTTTGGGAGAAAAAGTGGCAGAATTGTCTTAACAGCAAACAATGCTCTAACAGATGGCTACGATGGATGGGCTAGCGTACTTTCCTTCCTTCAAAGTTGACTTCTAAAACGGCCCCATTTCTTTCATTTTATTAATATTCCTTTTTATTTCATTTTTTCATTGCTCTACCGACAGTCGATTTACACACATGATTAGCTAAATTATTGATTTATCCATAATTCCACCACTTAGGAGTGGACACCCAAGACGCGACAGAGCCATTTATATATCTTGGCAAGACATCTTTTTCTTCGCTAGCTATACTAATTAATAGATTATTTGGCATAAAATGTGGATTTAAATAGTAATACGTTTTCCCCAATAATGCTGTCTTGCAAGAGGATTTCCTTGTGTAACTATTTCAAAGGTGTTTTTTCTCGTGGGTTATTGCCACGTGTCTTTCTAGATGCCGACTTAATAAAGTTACCCGCACTCTTTATATGGTACGGTTTCATTGGATTTTTGCTTCTGTCTCCCTCTCTAATAAATTATATTCTATTAAAACTTCAACTGTGCATATAGAATCTTGCTGGTCCATGTGTCCATTATAGATTATATTAGTCGATTTAAAGTCGTACAACGTAAAAAATAAAATTTACACACTGTAACGTCTATTCAAGTCTCCCCTACAATTTCCCACCTCTTGTTGTCCTTCTAGGTCACATCAAGAGCCTTTGTGCTAGACCCTGACAAGTGCACGAGAAACAAGTACCGAGGGAGGGCAACTCCTGTGCAAATTTCTTGGCAAAAATGGGGGTCAATTTGGTCAATGGGGACATTCTTCCAGCTCATCCACCTCCGAGTATGAAGATGTTCTTGAATGAAAACAGCCATGGGGCCGTCTTTCTTTGAGGACGACTTTTTTTTTTTTTTTTTCATTTCTTATTTCTCAGATATACCAAAAAAACAAAATATTTCTAAGATTCACCCTTTCACATTCTTCATTTGAGATACATGTCTTTGAATTAATTACTTTTTGTTCTAGCAATAACCTCGATTTGTAACAATTTATTTACCCAATAAACTTTCTATTTCATCTCTAACACACCCTTAGTTTAGTTTAAAAAAAAACAATTATTTATTTCATCTTTGATGATAAAGAATTTAGTCCATCCAGGTAAACGTCATTAAGTTAATTAAAAAAAAAAAGGAAGCTGAAGTAAAATTAAAACTAAAGCAAAACCAAATATCAAAACGTCAAAATAAATAAATAAAAACAAAAACACGCATCAAGACTGTTGACAGGACGAAGATGACGAGATCTACTCCAACAGTCCAACTTCGATTCGGTTCCTAGTCCAACTCAGCCTCCCAGCTTCGAAGGAGACGTACCCGTGGACCGAGTGGTAACTTCAGCTCCAGATCTTCTCCTGTCAAACTGATTCGAACCCTAGCCTTTTAGCAGAGCCCAGATAGCTCGATCCATGCCAAGAATGGAAACGGAAACGGAACGGAGGGAATTATACCAGGGTGGATGATGACATCTCTTTTCGGGCACCGATCCAGATGAAACCCAAGGACAGCTTTGTTTGTTCAAGATTCCTACACTTTCACGCAAGTAGAACAACTGAACTCATGAATAGCGTCTGGTGGGGTGGTGGGGATTTCTTGATGAGATTTTGTTAAGATTGAACTGGAACTTTTTTTTTTTTTTCCTATGTGAAGAAGAAGAAGCGAATTCTTTTCTTTTTTCGAACCATTATAATTATATATATATATATATATATATATATATATGAAAGTTTATTTATTTAAGCATTTTCCTTTGAACTCAATAAAATTAACTGAAATGCAGCCAGTATGGGCCACATAACCAAAAGAGGAAAGTTTACTGAAAGTGGAAAGGGTGGCTTGTTTAAGGTAAATTGCACCCAACCAGTCATTAATTTCCCCTGCATTCTTTTTGGTTTTTTTTTTCGAATTTCCTTAATCATTACGTGGTATTTTTCTATAATTCCATGGATGGGTTAGTTGATTACCAAGAACCCCCTCATTATACCTTCCTTTTATTCAGTTTGTAGCCCCAGAAGGAAGCAAGGTACATAAAAATAATGATATTCATTAGCCATTACTCTTTCATTCACAGGTAATTGACAAACCAAAACCATGACTCGTAAGAGTGGTGATGTTGCAAGCTCATCCAAACTGGTTAAAAGGAAATGGCCACCACCTACATCTTTTTTGTGAAATGGCATAAATCTGCCAGTAAATGAATCACCAAAATGTATGTGAATTTATCTACAACCATTTGAAGCAGAATCATACATAATGGCAAATGAACTTGAGGACAACAAAGACAGTATACAACAGATAAATCGCAATAATGAACTATTGCAGTAACCCCATTTATTTCAGTAGAACTGAATTGACAGATCAAAAGGGGTGCTAACAAATCTAAATACATCAAAGAATGGAGAAGATAACAAACCAATTGGAGACAAACCGGGATCATTGTCCACAAACAAGCGCAGTCAAAAAAAAAAAAAAAAAGTACTGCGTAACTCAGAGCTTTAGTCGAAGAAATCCCAAGGGAACTTGGGCTGATGGGCCGAATTATTGGTCGCTGAGGCGGATGTGGATGTTGAGGGGGCCGGCATTAATGCTGGGGAAGAATCAAATGTTTCCCATTGAGTGGTAACGACAACTGGACTTGATGTTGAATGCCTCGATGGCTGCTGTTGCTGCATTTCCAAATACCCCGGCGAGAATCTCGGCGGCTGCTGCTCTTCAATTTCTATCTGCCTTTGCCCATTAGAATATCTGGGTTGGTGCTCTTGAATTGTGGGTAGTCTTTGTCCATTTGAATGCTTTTTTTGATGATGGATTGACTGGTGGTTTCCATTACCATTGGAGATGGTGTTTTTAATGCCTGCACTAAAATTGGGCATCGAGTTTTTGATCTTCAATACATCCAGAGTCTCAACATACTTTTGCACTCTTCTCACCTATATGAACATTAACCAAATATTAAGGCAAAGCACTATACAAAATGTTAGCAATATGCTATTCAAGAACTGAGATCACTGAGTACTTCTGCGATCAAATCACCTGCATTTTCCTTTGCAATTTCGCGTCCCCGTCGGCAATGATTCCATCCAATTTCAGCAATTGATTCATTAACAACTCGGTCAAGTAAAGCACATCTTTTTCTGCTACTTTCCCACCTTTAGCAATTATCGATTCCAGAAGCGACACCTAACCAATAGCAGTCAAAGATTAATGTCCAATTCATAAACAAGAAACTAATAGGCTTTGAATTATCCAGCTGGGGAGGCCTAGTTGCATGAGAGCCTTGGAGTGTACCTGGCCGGCGAGCCTATCAACTTCCAAACTGATTTCCGAGATGGATTTTGAAGCCTTTTCCATCTTGGCATTCTTTCTCATCTCAAGTAACCGTTTTTCCTGGCTAATTGGGTCCTCAAGAAGAACAATTTTGGACTTATCTTTCACTCCTGACATGTCGAGGAACGCATTCGAATCCCTCTCTTTGTCCTTAAAAATCAGCTTCTGATCTTGACGGTGAAGACCCGTTGGCCCTGTCAACATTTTCTTCAACTCCCCTGCAACCAAAACAGCCAAAATCACATATTTTGTATGCTTATCAGTGGCAAATGTAGGCGGGGAGAAAAAAAAGATTATGGGCAAAAAAGTTTACCAAATGTAGCTTGAGAGCTGATACTGATCTGGTGAGACGTTGACCCGTATTTAACCTTAACTCTTATTGTCGGTAGAGGGGCGGAGGTCCGATCGGAGTCCGGGTTCCGCTTCTGTACCAACATCCCTCCTGGTCTGAGCTCCCACTCGGCTCCAGACTCGCCTCTCCCACCATCGCCGCCGACACCAACAGCTGAGCCGCCATTCATAGGTGACAGCCCTCTCGGTTTAGTCTTCATTCTCATCATCTTTTACTCCTTGTGGATTATTCCGCCGTTACTAAACAATTTATAGCGCTTTAAAGTATGATAGCCTCAGATCTCTAGTAACTCGACATTCTTGAGGATCCGTGCTAGAAATCAAAGACACCCATTTAAGACAGTGGATTATTAGACCCAGTTTTGGGAAGCTTTGACCCCCAGCATTACACGAGTCCAATCTCAGTCGCCACGCGTAAAATCGGTGGGAGAGAGAGGGAGAGAGAGAGTAACTTCCACCAGCTTTTTTTTGTCTTCGTAGAATTAATAGCGTCTCTCAAAAGGAAAATCTCCTCCCGGCAGCCCAAGAATGAATCTTTCAGTTCTTGCAATTCAAGAAAAACTAAAGCCCACCAGTAGCTGAAGAGCATGAAAATCCAGAATCTAACAAAACCTCCCTGCGAAGGAAGGACAACCCAGATCTCCTCCACTCAAATGCAACCAAAAAGCTCGAGACTTTCCAAGGGAAAAAAAAAAAAATCAGGACATAAACTACGTCAACCCCACAATTTATATTTTCTAAAGAGAACCGGAGAACTCAATGCAGAAATTCAAAATTAACGAATTGGTATATGGAAACAGAATCTCTGTCTCTCTCTGTATTGCTGTTCAGGACATTTCTGGGAAGAAGAACAGCAAAAGAGAAACACAAGAGGACGAAAATGGAAAATGAATACAAAACAAGTGGACAGCTAAGCTGCTGTTGGCCTGATGACCATAGATACACGCATTTACAAATATGGATATATATATATATAAACATACATATTAACTTGCATATATAAGCATGTATTATTGCAGAATATTTAATTTTAACCTAATAATAATTGCGAAAGAAGGTAAGACAAAAGGCCGCCAAAGTTCAAGCTGCCGCTCAATAAGAAGGTTCAATATCCGGAGCAAAGCAGCAGCACACGGGCCTTTCTCCAAACTGAGTTGGGTAATGTTCCGATGCATGTTGGCCTATGGAGATAAAACTAGGACCTGTGGGTGTGGTTGTGGGTTTATAGGAGAATTGGATGGCATTCCAATCATTGCATTGCAAATTGAAGTCTAATTGGTGTGAGAGACCTATATGTTTACATTTTTAAAATTGAGAAAAAAAATTTTTTTACTTAATAGTAAAAATATTTAAATATTTAATTTTAACTTTAATTAATTTTAAAATTGATTCAAGTATTTAATTTTATTTATGTATTAGGGGTTGTTTAATTTTAAGAATATATAAATATTAAATTTAAATTTTTATTTTTTAATAAATTTTTATAATTTATAATATTTTATATTAATTTAATATTTTAATAAAATTAAAATTTTAATATTTATCTAATTTACTCAATTTACACAACTGTAATTTAATATATATTATAAATTATTTAACTTATATTAATAATTTCTAATATATGTTTAAAATTTATCTAACACAAATAAAAGAAAATAATAGAAAATAATTTTTTAAAAATTCTTAAATTTTTATTTTTACTTTTTTAGAAAAAAATTCCTAATTAATGTTTTTAAAAAAAAATCATAATTTAAATTTTTTTATCTTTTCAAAAAAAATCTCAAATTTTTTGTTTAGTAAAAAAACTCACAATTTATTCTTTTTATATTTTTATTTAAATAAAAATATAATTATTAATAAATATAATAAATTTACATGTTACATATTTTTAATATTAATATAAATATTAAATAGATGTTAAGTTGATCACGTGGCAGTTTTCTGTCGGATTGCGGCCTGTCATCCCCCCTCTCAGGCCACGCCGTGATCTTTTCAACCTGAGCTGGGAGTTTACCCGCCGGTTACTCACTGCTCTTCAGGTCCATTCTAAGCACCGTGCTTTTTATTTTTTTTATTTAAATTTACGTTTTTTCGAAATATTGGAATCAATTGTCAGGTGAAGAGTAAATTAATTGTCGTATTTGAATTTCCTGATGGGATATTCTACAAGTCATTAAAAATTGTAACATTTTATTTTTGGTCAAAATAATTTTTTGAGAAAAAAAAATCAAGAAAGAGAGGTGAATCCTAGTTGAATTAGCCCTTCTCGACATTAATCAACCACGAGGAGGTCACGGCTCTTTGTTTGACTGACCACGAGGATTAGGAGAGCTAGAAAGCCTTAGTTTTGGTAATAAGTTCAGGTCATGCAGATTCTAATAATAACAATAAAAAAAAAAGTGTGAGATTTATAAAAAAATTTATTATATAATTTATAATTTAATGAACTTCATAAACAGTGTATAACAGCGTGGTTATAAAATTTTTGAGAAGGCAGCTGGCTCGGTCCGTAATCTCCTGAGATGTTGTTGTGTAGTCCTGTCTATTATGATTAGTCTTATTGATGATAAGGGCTTGCTGTCCATACATGGATTCAATTCATGATGAGGATTAGTCTGCATCAACAACAACTGGTTCACCAATTACATATCGCCACCTTTTCATTTATGATTTTTTTGTTTTTTTTTGAGCCTGTACATTTGGGGAAATTGGGTTCTGGAATAAGACGGCAATAGCAATGTGTTAAGGACTTCTTGGGTATCCGTATTGTCATAGGCATGAAGAAGAGTGCTGGCCCTATCAATTATGGTGGGTTTTAACAGTTGCGGCAAGTTCTTCCATTCCATGCGCTTGGCTTCTTCTTGAGGCAACTGTTGCAAAGTTGTCGGCTCCTCTTACTACTACCATGTGTCGGCACGTTGGTCTTCTGTATGGTATCGCGTCAATTTCTGTGGGCAAGAAGCACCGAGACGCTCCACTGGGACAACAAAAACAAAAGCTCGTTCCCATTTCAAGGTCGTGCTTCTGTCCACCTACATATGATTATAAGCTGAACATTTTGTCCCTCACTGTTGAATTTCAACTGCCCCTGTCTTTTCCTGACTCCATGAGCATAAACTCCACTGCACGGTGGGAGGGCAGAGCTGTAATTTTGAAGAAAAAAAATTAAAAAAAAAAACCAAAGGCATCGCAGAAGAAAAGCGTATAATTTAGATGGCTCTGCTACGTAGACGAGATCATGTGAATTGATCTTGGGGTGTAGGTTCCATGTTTATTTATTTATTTATTTATTTTAGAAATATATGAGGTATAAACTGTACCTAGTATATAAATAGACAATTATAATATGCAAATATTATATTTTTATTAATTATATATATATATATAATATTCATACATATTTTACTTAATTATACATACATCACATTTAAAAGAAATAAAATAAATAAAAGTACACAGAACTTACGCGGCCCCCACCCCGTCACAGATGCTCCCCCGTCTCCCTTTGTCTTCTTCCATCCTGTCATTCCATCTTTTTCCTAATTTATAAGTTCGAGCCTGGACCACGTCAATGCCGTTCTTCAAAACCAAGTAAATCCAATGTTACTTAGGTCAGAATCCTTCGTTTTTACACGTGGCTTTCATCCGAGTCACCGATAACCGTACCAAATTCCAGTGCCCACCGTGGCGGAAAGTCAGCCCATTTCTTTACACTTCTTTCACTTGTCATCTTCTCTCAATTGACTTCATTGCCCGTCACCGACAATCTAAGCCCCCGCAAGTGTTGGTAATCTCACACGTGGCAGCGTCTAAGCCCTTATTCGAGTCGTCCCACGTGCGAGTTACGCTTTGATTAGAACGATGCAACCTACTTAAAACTAATAATAAACGAAGATAAGCACGGCGGTTGGTGTATTGGAGCCGTCGGATTGGCTTAATTAGCCGCTAGCTTATTATTTTGGTTTGAGTTCAATTTGTCTAACAAATTCAAATTAGTTAAAATGATTGGGTTTTGCTTGTTTCGTTTCGTTTTCGTGCGTCTTACTTTAACTATCTTCTCATGCTATTTCCATCATATTATAGGAGAAAATCACAAATAAATTTGATTGAAAATATAAAAATTTCATATTATCAAAATATAAAAATATGATTTAACTTATAATACCTGTAGAATTCACCGTCCACTTAAAGTTTTTTTTTTTTTTGGTCAACATGGGTATTTCATAACATTATTTGACCAGCGCTTACAAAAAAGATGAAATATACACATTTGAAAGCGAGGGACGATAATGAAATTCAGTGAAAATTATATACATAAGTTCAAGTAGCCCCAAAAAAGTTGTTTAATTAATTTGATATGCAATTAAATATTACTGGGAGATGAGCAGTGGCTATTTTATATAATGGGGCATGTATGTTTGGTTTTGGTTACAGGATGCCGACCATGGGAAGAGTGCTCAAAACCAGATTCAAGTGATATCGTGGAATTTCTGCGGGGCACTGTGCACTTGCAAAGTTGCTTATTCACCATGCCCCCCCCCCCAAAAAAAAGAAAAAAAGGCTACTAAATATTACATGCGAACGTGTTTCTGAGCCACTAGATTGAATGCAGTGGTATACAATCTTCAGATCGTGGACACTAGACTGAAGCTCTTCGTTTTATTATAATTAATGGCCTGAATTCTCCTCACCCTAATTGCAATTTTGATTTACTGAGAAGGGTTATTATGCACAATCCCAATTTCTTCTTGCCGCTGCCGAGTACTTTTATATAGCTGCCATTCCAACTCATCAGTGTTCTTTTTTTACTTTTTTTCTTTGGGGGGGGGGGAGGGGGGAGGGGGTGGCACATGGTCGATATTCTTCTATTTGGTTAAGAAGGAAGCCTCGTGTGTATGTAGGTTAAAAAGGGAAGTGCACCGTTTGAGCAATTCTTTTTTCAGGAGTACTCTTTCTTGCACGGGCACATGCCCGCCGTCGCTAACAAGCAACCATACACTACTGTCTTGCAAGTCCAAACTGAGCCTACTCTGATATCGGCTTTTCACTTGCAAATTGGCATGTTCTGGTCCAATTTCTGGTGCTGAGTCTACAACATTTATGATCAATTCTAGACAAGTCAAAAATAATTCTCATTTTTTGTTAGTCGCATGTATCTTCTTGCACAGACTTAACAATGGGGATGTCATCAGTATCATATCATCAACATTTTGTTAAAGATCAATTAATTTTAATAATATTATTAAAATTTAATTAATTCTTATTTTATTGTTAATATTTAATTATATGATAATATTTCAATTAATCTAATAAAATAGTATATACTAATAAAAAAGTACACACATAAAAATATAAATATAGCACCCTAATTATTAGTTATACAATAAACTAAAATATTCAAAATTTTATATATTAAATAATAATAATAATAATAATAATAATAATAATAATAATAATAATATATTTCTAATATAATACAAAAGTTATAATATATAAAATTTAACTCTTTAAATTTTATTTAAATATTAATTTTTAAAGTATGACAAATTTAAATTAATTTTAAAGTATAGATTGACCAAAGTTAATTAAAAAATTATTAAAATAATTCTTGATAATTATATTGATATTCTTAATTATGATTTATCAAATAATTCATTGAAAATTGAAAAAATTATGTCAAATTAAAATGAATATTGTGAAAAATTGTGTGATCATGTCAAAATTAAGAGAAAATATTAAAATTAATTTAGATTTATTATAAATTTAAAATTAGTATTCAAATAAAATTTAAATAGTTAAATTTTATTTGTTATAATTTTCATATTAAATTATATATAAACGTTATTATTATTTTATATCTAAAAATTTAAATATTTCAATTTATTATATGACTGATAATTAGAGTTTCATATTTATATTATATATATAAATATATCTTATTAATATGTGATATTTTATTAAATTAATAAAAAAATAAAATTATCATATCATTGAATAATACATTTACTTGTGGCCTTCAAATTGTACGTTATAGGAAATCGAAAATACCTTAAGCTAAAAAATCAACCTTATAAAGTCGAATATGTTAATAAACACACACCAAAAACCATAAACTTTGATTAAGAACGCGAGCATATGTATGACTCACTAATATGCTGCTACGCACACAACTCCTGTCGCTCGACAAATTGATGCACCAACTTGGCCCGTCTATTCCATTAATCTTCTGATAATGAGAGGATTAGTCGAATCCTTTTTGTCAAAGAATCCTAATCGTGGGTGGTAGAAATGTCCCTATATTAGTTGGTTCCTTCAGTATAAGCTAAATTCTATCATATTCCGATAATGAAAATCCAACTGCCATATATCGAAATCAAATTTAAAGGAAAAAAAAAAAGAATCTAGAATATATATTCAGCAGCTGAGATCTGGACCGATATTTCTAGAAGTGCAAGGGAAAATGTGATGCAAAAAAAAAAAAAAATTAGCATTACGTCTAACCAACCAACTGAAGTGTCATTAGATTTAATGGTATTTAAAATGTGATTAATTCATATGGTTTGGTTGCATAACGCTTTTCATCCGAAAATCCTGAATGATGCTGCTCTCCTATAAACGTTTTTCTACTCGCTGAATTGCCTTGCAAAACTGAATTTCTTACGTAAAAGATGTAAAATACAGAAACAAGCAAATGCACCCCGAAGAAATAAAAAAAAGCAATTAGGATTCGGTGGAGACAGCCAATAGATAAAGCAATTGCAAAGTCACTTAATCCACAGTTGAACCCCAATATGCCATTGTATCCCGTAACTCCACATTAACCAGCATTAAGTTTCTCCTTAACTCTGGCTAAGTGGCGTGTTTTAAGATCATTGCATGTTTCAAGAGATGGAGATTATTAGAAATTCACAATCGTCAAAGGATGGATACAATGCTTATTGCGGCAATAAATTTCGGTGGTCTTATTTGCTTGTAGAGAAGAAATCATGTCGGTGTCATGTTGCGTTGGAAATGACAACGTCGTTGGAGGGAGGATTGGTGGCGTTCTGTTCCACTCTCCACCGGTTGGTCTCTTATGCATAAGGTGGATGTTTGTCTGTGTCTCATTGGACAATTTTATTATCTGTTACCAACTTAAAAGTTCACCGACAGTCTCTTTGTCAAACTATAAGCAAATCGACATATTTCGACTTTTTTTTTTTTAATTTACAGTATAAAAACCTTGTACACTGAATCATCTCTGTCAAATTAAAATGTCACTGCAAAAGTGGCCCACCATCTCTCTATTAATTAACTCGCTAATTCTATATAAGCTTTGTTAGTTGCTTATGAAACGTTATGAACACGTGACAGAGAGCTTTTTAATTTGTAAATGAATTTGGTTCAGCGCCCGATTTCCTCTGGCCCCGTATAGGCTGCAGGTCAAATTTAACAACTAAAAACTCTTAAGGCTTTTAACTATGGAAAGATGTTAGGCCCTGAAGTATGGACATAAAGTCATTAAAGTTTGTCAGGCCCATCAATTATGGGGCCGATTCTGTCTTATAGCGGAGCGAGCTCTCAATTTTTGTGCAATTTTCTTTTACTTGCACAATTATGGGAGCGGAACGTAGAGGAAAATGTTCATTTTACGGAGTTTAAACCGCAACAGAACCAGCAGAGAAGATTCATCTAACCAATCTCAACTGTGCCGAAATCATTAATAGTTATGGAACACCGTCTCCATGCTTTTTAATGGAATCGGTAAAAAGTGATTGACATTTAAGTATGGAACGCTGTTTCGAATAACTCATCATGGCACCGTCTCGATCCTCTTCGAGCCATTATTAAAGCTTGACAGCTCGTCCTTGTTTACAGGCGGTGGCAATGACAGAAATATATGATCAATATTGAAGGAAATAACATGTCCCCACTTGGTACTGCTGGAGATGCAGCCTACTTCTGTTATTGCACATGCTGAAATGCATGAGTCACTGTCGCCGAATTCCCTCCTGATAAGGCCCATTATGCCAGGACCCCCAAGTGCCGCATATATGGTTATAGACAACGGAGCCTATCCAGATGGGGCATGGACCCATTGAGCTGAGACGAGTGTAGTTCAGTGTTTTGAAAAGCCATGAAAGCAGCCTTGAGCTGTCATTTTCCATTCTCAGTTATCTGAACTTCTGAAAATGCCAAAATAAAGCCATGCATCCCCCCGCTCAATGCAACCTTCCCAGTGCAATATCAAGGTATTAAGCACAATTAATGACTTTTTACTTAATAATATGCCTTTTTTCAGTGATGTCCTCAGTAATTTGGTCCATGCTCCTCGAAGAGGGAAGCCCTTGTCAATCATTCGAGGGTATAAATACTCGTGAGTTTGAGTACAGCAAATGGCTCCTCTTAATTCATTCTGCAAGTCAGGGGACCAAGTTATGGGCCAAGATGGTGTTACCTTTCATAGCCAGGGCTTCCTGCCAGCACGACTATTTACTTCTCTGGCCCAGGAGAGGTACATTTTCTAGTTCTCTTTTCTATCTGCCAACATCATCAAGTAAAAAGTTACCTTCACAAAAATGATAATCCAACCATTGCTGCTGATGGCCATAGTTTTACTCTGACATACATGATATCAATCACAGATGTGCAGTGCCTCATGCCTGGTCTAATCTTAGGCATTAGAAAGGTCATCCATCTTAATGTGAGCAGCTGGCACGATCTTGAATTTCTTTTCTGAGACTTTCTGCTTCAGTTGAACTCAAATAAAGCCTTTCCTTTTGTCTTCAAATTTACGGCAGAACCTGGTATATGGCTGGGAGAAATTCATGTAAGAAGTTTCTTCAAGCTTCTAACCATGGAACCTAGTCCATGATGTAGCTCACAGATAAGCTGAGGACACCAAGTCACCCTTTATGAAAAATATGAGTTAAGGACTTTGAACAACAAAGCAGACAGTAGAAAAGAACATTTTGCTAATTTGTCACATAGACGTCGACATTTTCAATCAATTCCATTGATGGATTATTTGATTCATTAAACTTGGAAGATATGTTACAGTTTCAGGAAACGCATTTTGAGATGTAAACATGAAGGGGGATTCCATATGCTTTTTAGTTTGAAGATACTGTTAATTTTACTTTATCCCCAACATCAAAGTTTGATGTTCCTCATTTTTCACACAAATCAGTTCTCCATCTGGCAACATGGGGACTAAATATGAGCCTTGGGTATCCACCAAAGAAGATCTGTGTCAACCAAGGGGAAAAAACTATTTATTTTGGTAGATTCCCCCGTACATTAAGAATGTCCTCAGCATGACAGCTCTATATTTGGCATCACTGCCATCTTGTTTAACAAGGCTTCAAGATTATTTCGAGGATAACGCATAAATATCCGTAAACCTTTTCTTTTGAGGACACCGTTAATTTCCAGCATATTTAGGTTTTTTGTTTTTTTTCTTTTTCACAAATTAGTCCTCCATCTGGTAGCATAGGGACCAAACATGAACCAGAGAGATACAGCAAAGAAGATCTTGTTCTTTATAGAAGAAAAAAAGGATCTAGATAAAACTGATGAAAAGGAAACAATCCGAGTGAATGGAAAGAAAGGGGGGGGAAGATGAATTTTCCACTCTGAAAGGGGCATACTATAAATTGACCTTGATGCACATAAAAAGAAAGTACACTTCATATTGCAGTCTCCCTCCGGATTATAACATGACAATCAAAATTAGGCACAAAAGAAAGAAGGCCAACAATCTTCTTTGCTTCCAAAGAGAACAATGCGACAAAAACAACAATAGAGCAAGCCAAAAGGGAACCTATCTATGATTCTTGAGAAACGTAACATATCTGTCTTCATAAATCATCCAGATTCTAGCAAAAATAGGGCTGAGTTGGTAATTCAAGGAAGAAATCCTTCGGTTATTCAAGGGAAGATAACAATATCTCATGTGTCGTCTATTGCCAATTTCAACTTGGAAATTTATTTTATGATCTTTGCACTCTTGAGGGCAGAGCCAATTCAGAACCTCCCATTCTAAACTGTCACTCTATTTAGGCTGAACCATCTTTTCAGAAACACCACTAGCATTCCATTGCCTTTGACCCCAATTAAAAAGAGAAAACATGACAAAACTACATCACAATATATTCCCCACAGCATGGCTCAGAAAGGATATAATACCCTTCAAATGGAAAAGCACAAACGTGAATCCGAAAAGAAAACATGTGTTTGTATATGCAGAGGCATCTTTTCCCTCCTTTCACAAATAAGTTACGTAGAAGCATATGTATGTACCCCAGTAAATGACAGCCTATAAAAGTAAAACACATCACTTTTAATCAGCAGGGTCTTTTTTAGTTTTTTCTTATCTCATTCTGATTCCAGTTGCATCAATTATTCACTAAGTTTACAGGCAGCCCATCAACCTCTAAATGACGTGACCACACTAAAATGATTTTAGTAAAAATCTATCCTTACGCTTCCTTCTCCAGTTGAGCTAAAAGGCCAGGGATGAGACCCAGTCAGAAAACATCTGCATGTTCATAGGACTTTTCCAACGTACCAAAAAAAAAAAAAAAGGTAAAAAATGATTTTCAGGAAAAGAAGAGGAGTCCAGTTTGACCAAGAGAGAATGAGAGAAAGACACGAGAAATAAAAACTTCATACCTTTCTACCAATAAGCTGTCAGCAAGAGTCCATCTACATGAATGTTGGGGACATCGCACCCATGCAATTGATCTACTGGTACAAAAATGTAAAAAACCCATGACTTCGAATAGATCCCACCCCACGTCTGGAGCACATATAATATTAGTGCTCATGTCATTCAACTGGCAATACTCATAACAACGTTATCTTTGGTTTGACAGCAAATTGTCTCAAAGATGTGGACAGCATAAGAAGCAACCTCTGTCTAGCGTTAACCTACTCCCAAAGCTTATAAGGAACCATGAAATTAACTAGCATATCAGTGTTTATTCAATAGTTAATCATGCTTCTAGCACAGCAGTCCCTTCAATATTGTTTATTGCAACTGGATTCACAGACCTGAAAAAAAACAATGAAGGACTGTTATAAAAAAGAAATATTCATGAGCCACAACCAAATAAATAAATTTTGGATGTTAATAATCAATTCCACCAAAAACAAAAGGAAGCTGAGTTAGTTCTTCACTGTCATTATTTTTCACTGGAGCCTACTTTTATAATTCCTTGACCCATTGTGACAGCCTCATACATTTCATTCTCAGTGACCATAGCAACCAACTTGTATGGAACAAAACCAAGCCATTTTTGCACATGAAAATGTAGCTTTCTTTATGCTATTAAATTGATGAGAAAATAAGCATCTAAAACAACAAAAGCATTCAATTCAATGCCAAAGGCCTGTAGATATTTCAAATAAGTAGGACCAATTATGCCATTAACTTTGAGCTTTATCACAAGCATCTAAAACAACAGAAGCTTCATTTCGAAGCCACCAGTGACATATTTGAAGATTAAACAGGCCCAATCATTTCCTAGAAAAAAAGCATAGTATGTTATGCCATTAATTTGAGCGCTATAATGAGCATCATAAGAATTCATTTAAATGCCATCAGCCTAGCAATATTTCAAAATCAAACAGGCCCAACAAGAATTCCCAAGCATTTTCCAAAGAGATGACATTAGGTCATGATAAGCATTATAATAACCATTGGAAACAGGAGAAGTATTCATTTCGATTCCATCAGCCTAGAGATATTTCTAAATTAAAAGGGCCCAATCATTTGCCAAAGAAATGACGAAAAGTGAGTGGATAGGTGAGAGAGAGTCTATGTTTGTCGCATTCCTGTAAAATCTAATTGAAACCTTAATAAGAGTATTAAGAAATTTCTAACTCTCAGGCACAACCACCTTTCAGCACAAGACTAAGTTTCATCAAGATACAAAGCCTTATGGATTATAAAAGTAGTCAACAGGTCCATCCATTAGAGCATTGCCAGAAACAAGAGAAAAGAAAGAAGATGGAGATGACAATGACCACACCAACATGATATACTGGAGTGAACTAGGCAACATTCTATTACCACAGAATACATCAAAGGGCAGAGGTGTTAACCTATAGCATGGTTGTAAATGTGAAGCGATATTAAAAACAAATTTTATGTACTTAGACAAAAAATGAAAAAAAAAAAAATCTGAGGAACCAACCCGGAAAACGGAGTAAGGGAGACTACAAACCAAAAAATTAATTATACAATCATGATTCCACAACATTACTACCTTCCAATTCAGAACAACTTTCTGCAATTGGAAGGGGCATTCTATGCAGTGGAAATCACATCTTGGGTGCAGATAGAGCACATATTCAATTCAGAATTACAACCTACTAAGGCAACACTTTTGTAGATGTAATCCAATTGAATGTAATTACAAAGTTTAGAATCTCCAGCTCTGCAAAGAGACTCACTTGGGCATCAAGCTCAACTAATTCAGATACAATGAGTCGAGACCACAACAGTTAGGATACCAAAATTCACAAATCCAACACACACCACCCCCCAAATGGTTGCAATCCTTATATCTGTCATTGATTCACTGCTCCATTGGTTGCATAAATTTTTACTCTTTGCACCATTCAGTAGAAAAAGGTATATTGAAAAAGTCCAGACAGCCCTAGCACCAGTCCTTGGGAGTCAGGAATAATGCAGAGGAACAGAATTTTGCACCAAATAGAACAAAATAGGTAAGGCTACAAATGCCAAGACTTTCACGAATAAATCCCTACTAAATGATGTGGCAACCACAGGGTAATTATGATCCTTGCAAGTGTCTGCCCTTAATATACTTCCCCATCAGTTTCTCTCTGCACCATCGATTGAAGAAAAATATTGAAAGAGTCTTTTTAACATAATTATATTCCATGTACCCTTGATCTAATCCCCCATTGGTTTCAACAGCAAATCTTTTATGGTTTCTTTTCAAAAGGAAGTTTTTCTCAATATTTAGTGAAAATATTGCAAAAACACTGGTCCTTAATAATTGCAAAAGAGAATCCTATAAAAAAAAAAGCCATTAAAAAGAGTGTGCACCAGAAGAAGGCATGTAAGGACAATGCTAACCATACCAAGACTTGAACAAACATGTTCCTACTAAATGACGTAGCAATCACAAGTAATTGTGATCCCAACATGTAACTGTCCTTGACATAGTGTTCCGTTGGTTGCATCAGTTTTTATTTCTTTCATCAATCAGTAGAGAAAATATGTCGTAAAAAGTCTTGATGAACCTAGCACTAGTTCTTAGGAGATTGATACTTGAAAACAGAACAGGCAAAAACATTTGCGCCAAAAGAGGAGAAATAAAAAAAGATAAGAAATAAGAATAATGCTGCTGATACCAAGACTCAAACAAACACGTTGCAGCTAAATGATGCAGCAACCGACGTTAGGATCTGACATGTATCTGTTCTTGATTTAATTCTCCAGTGGTTGCATCAGTCCAACGGAACATATTGCAAAGTCTTGATGATGCTGCCCTAATCTTCGATAGGATAATTCAAATGTAAATGAAAAGTGAAGCTGCGTAGAAAACCAAAAAGTTGCAAAAAATTTTGGTCCCAAGGAGGAAAATCAAAACGTAAGAATAATGCTACAATACCCAAAAAGCGAGGATGCAAAATCCACAGGGTGACCTAGGCATGTATCTGCCCTTGAGCTAATCTCTTTTTGGTTGGCTTTTATTCTTTGCATCAATAATTACAGAAAAAAATGTATGACTGGCATAGCTCTTGATGAACATAGCATTCGTCTTTCCATAATGCCACGGACATGTAATTGAAAAAAGAGTCTTTTGCTCCAATTTGCACCGAAAGTTCGAAAAAAAAAAGCAAGAAGTAAGAATAGTGCTGCCGATACCCAGACTTTAACAAACACATTCCAGCAAAAAATGCAGAAACCAAAGCATATCAGGATTTGGCATGTATCTATTCTTGATTCAATTCTCTGGTTGCTGCATCAACTAAACAGACCATATTGCAAAGTCTTGATGATGCTGAGCTTGTCGTTCAAATGTAATTGCAAAAGCGAGAAAACCAAAAAGTTGAAGAGGTTTCGGAACAAAAGAGGGAAAGCAAGAGGTAAGAATAATGCTATCGACATCTAGAAATAAGGAACCAAAAACCACAGGGTAAAAGCTTAGCATTGAGTTAATGCCCAAAATTGGGTGGCTTAGAAAAACGAAAACGGAGTTGAAAAGAGAAAATTTAACCAAAAAAATGTAAAAAAAAAAAAAAAAAACTTTGATAATCAGTTTCCGACTAAATGATGCGGCAATCATGGTAATCGGGATCTCCAACTTGCATCTGTTCTTTTTTTTTTTTTTTTTTGCTTTTTTTGTTCTCCACATCATTTAGTGAAAGGAAAAACATTGTCAAAGTCTTGATGAACCTGACACTACTTCTTTTAAGAGTCCAGGCTGTGGAAATTAAATGCAAAACAAAGCCCCATAGAAAACAACGATGGGAAAGAAAACTTGCACAAAGAGAAGGAAAAAATAGAATACGGGTATTTCTGTTTGGGGGTTTCAAAATTCATCTTATTGCAAAAGCCCAATTAAACAACTTTAATCTGGACAAGAAAAGAATACAGATAGAATTTAAGCAACAGAACTTACCAAGATTTGCTAGTTTATTGCTCAAGCAAGAACTTTGAAATTAAATCTTGACAACAACAACAAATAAAAAAAAAAAAGGACAAACGAAACAGTTTCTTAAAAACTTCAAGATCCAGAAGAAGAGAAAAGGATTAAGGACGAGAACAGTTCCTTAAAACCGTCCAAGATTCGGAAGATGAAAAAGAAGAAGATAAAGAACGGTAAGATAAAATACTGAAGAAAAACGATAAAGAAATATAAAAATTAAAAAATAAAAAGAAGAAGAAGAAGAAGACGAAACAAACCTCCAAGATCCGGAAGAAGGAGACGAAGAAAAGAAAGAAAGACGGTACAGAATCGTTTGGGCACCAAAATTGAAACGTTGAAGCACAGCTAGGCGGTATTTATATGTCGGTTTACAACTTAAAACTAATTTTTACCTCTTTCCATCGTTGCCCCTCTAAAAAATGCACCGATTTTTAATTCGGCAAAAGTGAAATGCGGGCGATTGCTGGTTTTTTTTTTTTTTTTATAAATATGAATATAGTAAATTTTTGTTAGGAAATAAAATTATTGGATAAGTAGATAAAATGAAAAATATAATTATTTTTATTTTTATTTTAATATACCTTTCAATAAATTTATAATTTTTTGAAAAAATTAAATTATTTGTTCTAATATTATTTTTTTTCACTTGCTTTAAAATATTAAGATAAATGAAATAAATAAGAAAAAAATTAATATTCTCCTTCTTTTTTTTTTTCTTTTAGGAGTACAGAGACAGACTGTACTGGGAAATATACCCACTTCAAAATTTAAACCATCAAAATTTTGTCAGGAGTTCGTTACAATTCTGAAAATATGTTCTCATCTCTAAATTTACTTGCAACTGCCCTTACCTTTGTAACCGTGCGCATTCTCCATGCTTGTACAAATCCCTCCCCTGTTCCCATCGCATTTGCGCTTTGGCCCCTAGCTTATATCGTATTGAAGGCTCTAGCAGTAGTGAACGATTCCCATCTTGAAGCATCTCCCAAACTCCAGATTGTGATAAATTGACCAAGCCATCAATAGTTTCAAGGTGGGAAAAGACGGTTGTAAGAGCCATAATCCGAGAAATGATATTAACATCATTTTCACAATCAGAGAAATAGGAGGAATAATTAATTGTTATTTGATAGATATGCCTGAAGTGTAATCTTGCTTTATTTGAGGGCGGGTTGGAGCTAGAGAAAATTACAGTCATAATATACTGAAGCCACCGTAGCCATCCCAAAACAGCACATCAAATACACAAGACCAATTCCAATATAAACCATTCTTTGCCGGAACAAAGCTCATTCATATCTCTCACCTGCAGTCTGCAGATAATAAAGAGTCTCTTTCAAATCCAAAAATCCATTTTTCTCAATCTATCTCTCAAACCAATCAATCAATTGGGCTTTTGAGAAATTATCAGGAGCAGCCCAGTATCCACGGACAAACAATTCACCGCGAACCGATATCAACTGGGAAATGAGAGAAAAAAAAAAAAAAGACTCTGGTTGATGACATGAAAATGGCATTCATTCTGTACTGTAGTCTCTGTGAATTAGAAGAAAAACACGAGTATCCTGAAAATAGCACCCTACAGTTGTTTACGGTTTTAGTTGAATTTGAAAGGTAATTTCCCTGGAATGTACCACTGCTATGGTGTTTGAATTGCCCCACAAAACATATGTGGCCCAAGCCGAGTCCTCCTTCCTGCTATCAGGTATGTTCTGAGACATCGCAAATATTTGCTCGGTGCCTTGAGGAAGAGTTGCCTTATCCACTGGAGATATATTTGACATGTATGGTCATCCACAGGTGCAGAGAATCAATAAAACTAGAAGGTCCAAGGCTGCTCCAGTATAGCTTTGCCACAGTTATAACAAGATTATAACACCATAGAGTCAATCATTTTCGTAGTACTGTAATTGAACCCTACCCATTACAAGAAAAATCGTCCGTTGATCCGGCTATTTATTCCACAATCTGAATGAGATTCAGCCACTTCTAAATGCCGAGAGTGTAAACAAGATAGAGCCACAGCAATTTCAGGAATTCAGAAGACGGTCCTGAAGGCAAGAACAAGGATCTGCATAAGGCTGACATCAATCAGCACAAGTAAGTTCCAATTCAAAGAAAATTTCTCGTCTCATGTCACTTCTAGTTATAAGTATAGTAGCTTCTTTGCTCCTTCCCCTATGTGTCAGCTCTGCAGAACGTTCATATACAATAGCTTAGAATAACAACAGCAATAGATTGTTCATTATCTTGAGAAACCTCCCAGAGTAAAGAAGTGCAACGGAGAATGCTGCCAAAGAAATTGCGACTATAAGAAAAGGAGGATAATTTCTTATTTCTCACCCGTTCCCAATCCATCTGGGCAAGTAAGACTCGTCCAATCCAGGCATCCCTTGACAGACCCATCAACAATTAAACAAAGAAAATGCAACTATACGAAAAAGAGGATAATTTCTTATTTCTCTCTCTCTTTTTTTCTTTTTCTTTCACCGAACGTATAGCGATGAACGGAAAGATTAAGCTGCTGCTGTCGCTGTTGTTGATTGTTTGCTTTTCAAGAGTTTTCCAAACGAGCAGATACCTTCAGTGGTTTTCAGGTGCTTTGGGCGCCAAATCTGGATTGGGTTTGGAAAGCTGCACCCAGGTAAGTTGGTCATTACATCTATAAGTTGATGTTATGATCTTTCTAAAATAAGAAATAATGAAAAAATTGGAATTCAATCTAAAAGCACATCGAATCATTAATCAAATTATTATCTTAAATAACATAACCTTAATTATTTTGTGCATGACTATTTGGATTATAAGATTGACAATGGAGGAGGGTTTATTAATTGATGGTTTCTTTTCCCGTCTCTTCGCCAAATAATCTGCAGTTGGGAAAGACATATAATTCGTAGTCAGGGGAGGAAAGAATTTCTAATGGGTTTTTTTTTCTCTTGCTTACTTTAATGCTTAAAGTTTTAAGAAGGTGCAATCAAATGCAATGATTCATTGGTTCCCTGTGAGGCAGCCGTTGCTACATTTGGAAATAGTACAAGTTAATCGGACGGCTCGTATGATTTGTTCAAAAAGTAAGGACCACCCCCGTTGGCATTTTTGTGCTTATGCATGTGGACCACTTTAATGAATGCTTTTGTAGTGTAAAGGTGATATTCAACAGTGTTAAATTGCTTATTCTGGCATTAAAAGGGCTCTCGGTGCACCAACTTGATTAAACAAAACATTTATGGCAGAAGTGCTGGCGGAAAAGTTCGAGAGATATGTTAGGTCTCCATTATATAATGATAAAAAGTAACAATTAGTTCTCCGTGTTATACGCTTTCTATTATCTTATCTGGTAATTTCGAGCTTGACATTTCTAATCCAATAATCTGTCTCTAAATTACTAGGTAGTCTCCCAATCCACTTTAAAGGTAGATTAAGTTAGTAGTATTAGGAGTTGAGATTTAACTATTTTGGAACTGTGAATTCGTGGTCTTTAATATTGAAGACAACTTCAAAATATCATTAAGAGTAAGTTACGCATACTTTTATACGACTAACTAACTTTTAAAAGTTTCTAATTTTTACTATACTTTGAAATATTATAATTAAAATTAAAAATGTTGAATTCAAATTCCAGTTAAGATAAATTAATTTTTTTAAAAATAATTATTTTCAAAAATATTGAGCTTATTTATTAGTACAAAGATGCTGATAAATACACGAATCTCATATTAGTTGAACCGTACATTTGGGCAATTGTTTAGTTGCCATCACGTTTTTGTTTTGTTTCTTTTTTTGTTTATTTGTTTTCATTGGATACTGGCTCCAAAAATTATATATGTTTGAAGACCGAGACGAGAATCCCACTCAGGTAGGGACACAAGATCGAAGAAACATGTAAATGTATTTTGACCACTCATTTTTATTACACACGCTAGGAATCATATCTCTACTTTGGCAGAATTATAGGCCCGACTAATCATCTTTGGATAATGATGCATATAATACGATAATTTCTAAGATCCCACTATAGTCTATGTGAGAAGAAGCCTAGTTTTTCATTGTAAGTGAAAGAAACATAAGTTTGCAATTGACCACACTGAGGCCATTCGAGCAGGGTCGCTGGAGGAGGTTGAAAGATTAAATTTTTATTTTTAGAAAACTGGAGCCGTAATCTTATTGTCATATCAATATGTTCCTTTTGGGATTTTTTTTTTTGGGGGGGGGGGGGGCGGGGGGGGGGTTTCAAGAAGGACGAATAGACTTGAATTTGGAAGCCTTCAGATCACAGATCTAAGAAGAAGCAGGGCCCAATCATAAAATCTCTGCGGTTTTTATCATTAAAAGACGCAGGGATGTAGTTGAAGTTTCGCCTCTTAAGCTTCCGTTTCTGTCGCGCGTGCTAGATCACACGTGCGCGTCGCTACATCCCAACCGTGTATGTATAAATTAATTCTCAAGAATCACTATTATGTAGTCGCTCATTCAAAATAGAAGATGCTATACCCAGTTAAATTAGGCCACGTCATTTCGCCCCATTTTCCTGACTGCTTTCCTAGGATCTCTTCGCAACGAATTGTCTTAGTTGTCCTGTTTGCTTACGTGGCAACCACGAATTGCTTGCACAGGGAATACACGACTATAAGAGATAGTTGCCCCCCCTACTCTAGAGCGTCCAGAGAAATATCCTAATGATATTTTACACCGACTAAACGCTTGTCAACCTTGTAAGCGACACGTGCCCTATGTTTGACCCGAGACAGCCGATGATCTAGGGGCCGGTTACTTGTGCAGCCGGTCACTCCTCTTCGGCAATTCCCGCTAGCTATATATATATATATATATATATATATATACATATATGTATATATATATATTGATATATTGACTGGGACTGTCTTTCTGTCTCTTCGATTGCAGTTTCCAATTGACGGAGCTAAAGAAAAACTCGCTCTCTCTAGGTTGGTGGATTCTCTAAATTTCTTAGCATTTTTATTATTTTCTTGAAAATATTTGAAACTTTTCTTTGTTTTAGTCAGTTGCGGTCTTTTTTATTCTTTAACTTTTCAAGTCCCCGTTTTTTGATCGATCTCTTCGGAGCCAAGGGAGCTCAAGATTTGAGTTAAATGCGTTTTTTATTATTATTTTTTTATTGTATTTCGTTTATGTTTTTTGGTGGCCCTATTTTAGCTTCTTTTTCTCCCGATCTTTCTGATGAAGTTATAATTAACAGTTTCATGGATTATATAGGCTGGTGATTTTCTTGGATTAGTGATTTGGGGATTTTAGACTCTCGAATTTAATTTTTGAGTCTGGCTGTGCTTTTGGCTCGAGCTTAGGTTTGATTAGGTGTTGATAGGCCGAGTTCAGTGGAGGCGGTACATTGGACATAAAATTGGGGTTTCCACTGGTAGTTAATGCCAGTCTTGTAGCTAACTTGGCTTAAATTTAAGGTTTTATGGGGATAATGAGAAACAATGTTCTATTGGTTATATTGTCAAGGTTTTGGTGTTTCTTCTCTGCTTGTCATCTCTAAATTGTTTATAACAGACCATGATCATTAAAAATTTTTGAACTTCTTTTACCCTGTTGGCATTATTTTTCTACTGCCGCTAATGTTGTTATTTGTTTTGTTGGTTCAATTTTGCTTAGATCTGTACAACAAACTGTTGAAAGCTCAAACCAAATACGAAATATTGCACTACATTTGGTCCAAACAAGAGCTTGTAGATTTTTGAAATCCTTCTCATTGGTCAGTGACATTTGTTTATAGAAGGAATCGGATTTTTGTCTCTTTCTGGTGGATGAAGGGGGAATAACTATTATATTGTCTGGCAATTTACATTTGTGATATCTTTTTGGATAATTATGACCTGGGTTTAGCTTTCTTAATGATATTGAGCGGATTGAGCGTATTTATTTTTGCTAATACTTTTAAAGCCTGGCCCTGGAGAGCTACATAGATTCCAGCCACCAGGGGCTGGTGCCTGGCATGGCACCTTCTCGGGTGGTTGGAGGGTTAGCCCAATCTTCATCGAGTTCTAGAATTTTCTTCCACGGTGATGGACAGTCCCAGGCCGTTATTAATTCTCACTTGAGCTCATCTTTTGGCAACTCATCCAATTCGATTCCTGGAACTGGGCGTCCCAATTTGGGTCCGGTTTCTGGGGACATGAATAATGCGGTTTTGAGCAGTGTAGCGAACTCAGGACCAAGCGTTGCAGCAAGTTCTTTGGTGACAGATGCAAATTCAGCACTCTCCCAAGGTCCCCATTTGCAGAGAAGTGTGAGCATCAATACTGAGTCCTATATGCGCTTGCCAGCATCGCCCATGTCATTTTCATCCAATAATATAAGCATTTCTGGGTCATCAGTTGTTGATGGGTCGTCTGGAGTGCAGCAGGGTAGCCATCAAGACCCAATTGCACAGCAAGTGCAGCAGAGTCAGCAGCAACAAGGGGCTTCAAGTGCAACATCCATGGCCACATCACAGACTGGGCAAGTTTCACTTTCCATGGGTCCACAAGCTCCAGCATCCTTCCTTCAAGATCCTATTAATCTATCTCAGGTGCAAAAGAAACCAAGATTGGGTATCAAACAGGAAGATATTTTGCAACATCAGGTGCTGCAACAACTCCTGCGGAGGCCAGACTCCATGCAGTTGCAAGGCCGAAATCCACAATTGGAAACTTTGCTTCATCAGCAGAGACTGAGGCAGCAGCAGCAAATTATCCAGCCTATGCCACCATTGCAGAGAGCCCACCTGCAGCAGCAGCATCAGTTGCAGTTGAGGCAACAGTTACAACAACAGGCCATGCAGCCAGCACCTGCCATGAAGCGTCCATATGAGGGGGGAATATGTGCTCGACGATTGATGCAATACTTGTTTCATCAGAGACAACGCCCAGCTGTAAGTTCTTGTTTTTTTTTCTTTTTTATCCTTTTTCCTTCAATTTTGGGTATTATTTGTGGAGGCATGTGATTCTGCTATCATCAAAATATGAATCTGGCATTGGGCTTCCTCTATTGTAGGTGAATAGTTACATTTCAGGAGACATAATCCATCAATTTGAGCTTTAAGATGCACTTTTTGAGCCACAAGGATGAGTTGGATCTTGATGGTGTTTTATTTGTTGGCAGGATAACAGTATTGCCTATTGGAGAAAGTTTGTAGCTGAGTATTATTCACCCCGTGCAAAGAAAAGATGGTGCTTGTCATTATATGATAATGTTGGGCATCATGCACTTGGTGTTTTCACTGATGCAGCTATGGTGAGTTCCTTTGCGATGTATTATAACAAGATAAACCCTTTTTATGAGTTGATGTTCGTACTGATTGGGGCACTTGACTGCCTTTTGTTTCTCTCTTCATTTGCACATCTTCATATTGTTTTAACCTATAATGATTTCATATGCATGTTTTTGTCTTGAAGTACATGGTACTTGGTAGCTTCAGCAGCCATGCTTACTCATATCAAGCTAGTTTTTGTATGTGTGTGTGTGTGTGTGTATTTTGTCCTTATCATATAGCTTATTTGGCATTTCTCACTCATGAAGCTTTCATTAGTTTTTTATATTTTTATGTTCGGGATGTATGTTGCCCTGATGGTATAGGCTAGGTCAGCATTTTCCCCTTGTGAAAGCCTTCATCATTTCTCTATGTTTTTATCTTCAGGAGGCATGGCACTGTGACATTTGCGGCTCCAAGTCTGGCAGAGGATTTGGTAAGGGGATCTGTTGCTTTTAGCCTTGAAATATCACAGGTTTATCATGAATGTTATTAACTATCTTGTGATTGAAATTGCTTTCAGAGAGGCAGGGTTAGGTTACTAAATTTAAGGGATGTTGTGACTTGGAGTTCATAGGTTTGAGTTACGTAAACTACCTCTTTGTGAAAACAAGAGTAAGTTTTGTGTACATTTAACTGTTCCTTAACCATGGTATGGGAGCCTCATTCACTGGGACGCCTTTTTTTCGTTTTTCATTTTTTCCTTCTCCTCCTTTGAAGGAAAACATGATCTTCAAGTGTCATTGCCTGTTGTGCAGAGTGGGTAGGCCTACAATTCACACAACTTAAGAAAGGTTTCATTTTGTGCAAAGTTTTTATGGCTTGAGTTTGCTTCAATTTTGGTATGACTCTAATAAATTCAGTCCAGCTGCCATAGCATGTCTGGTCATATCGGTTTCAGAAATTGGAAAATGTTGAAGTTATAGTGCACAACTTTAACGAAGCTCTACAAAAGAAGTTCTGCAAAAGGCCCATGTCAGTGGGTTTGAGTGGTCTTTTTTGGTCATGCAGTGGGATGCGAACAAGTGGGCTTGTAGAGTGCAAGTTCACTTGGTATAGTGGTCACCTGTGCATGAGGTGATGGAGTATTCAGACTCTAGTAATTACAGATGGTTTTATATTTTGCACGCATACACATGACTATGTCCTAGGTTTCTGAACACTTCACAGTTTTTCTGAACCCTTCATTTTCTTCTCCAGACCTCCGAAAGATGTCAACTAAACAAATAGTGATACCTTGTAATGGCTTGTAGTTGGATATCTACTACCACATATGACTCTAGCACCCTAGATTCTTCTTAGAGAGAAAGGGAGGAAGGGACATGTTCAACAATGAAGTGACATATAACTCTGGGCAACTGTGTCTATATCCTAGATGTTATTAACTTACTTTCTGAATGATTTGTTTGCAGAGGCAACATTTGAAGTACTTCCAAGATTAAATGAAATAAAATTTGGCAGTGGTGTCATCGATGAACTTTTGTTTTTAGACTTGCCACGTGAATGGAGACTTCATTCTGGAGTAATGATGCTGCACTATGAAAAAGCAGTTCAAGAGAGTGTATATGAGCAACTTCGTGTGGTTCGTGAGGGTCAGCTTCGTATCGTATTCAGCCATGATTTAAAGGTCAATGGAAGTAACTTCAATGTATTGTACTATGTGTAGCTGAATTCCTTAAACTGCTGTCACTTCCTTGTGATGCAGATATTGTCTTGGGAATTCTGTGCACGGCGTCACGAAGAACTCCTTCCACGTAGAATTATTGCACCTCAGGTACTTATCCCAGATGATAGATTACTTTCTGAACACCTAAGCAACTAATAACCATGTTGTTTGCCTATGTCTTTTCCTTGATTGGAATTCTGTATGTGTTGTAATCTTTGTTTTTGTTGGGAGAGCTAAGTAGTGTAAGTATGGGTAATTTGTGGTCTTTTGCAATAGCAAAACTGTGCTGTCCAGCTGCAATTTTGAGGGTCATATTGACTGGGAGACTTTGAATGAAGCTTTAAAAATGAGCATCTCATCATCTATGCTAATTATCATATATTGGATGTCATTTATTGAATATGGAACTTCTTCTCAGAAATCCCTGGGGTTGTAACCTTCTTCAAATTACTAGCAACATAATTGTGTGAAAAATTTGACTCTGAGTCTGCTTTTCAGGTAAATCAGCTGGTTCAAGTTGCACAGAAATGCCAGAGCACAATTGCCGAAAGTGGATCTGAGGGTGTTTCTCAACAAGATTCACAAACAAACAGTAATATGTTAGTGTCTTGTGCAATCAAATAAATATTTCCTCCTGTTTTCAGATGTTAAGCAATTCTGTCTCAAGCTCTTTTTTACCACACAAGTTTAAAATGGCATCAGGTTGAAGGTAATCCAACTTGGCATTTATTGCCACAGGTTAATAAACATTTAACTTTGAATGTTATCATAAAAATATAGACTCAAATAGGATCCTGCTCTGGAAGTGCTGACTCTGCACGTTTGCTTGTATGATGTCTTGGCTTATGTGTGGTTTTAAGAAAGCATTACCTAACATCAGTGCAGTCCTGCTCAAATGATGTTTGAGACAAGGTTTTGCATATTATCTTCAGCATTTTGCATAAGATGCTTACTTCAAAAAAAGATTGAAACATATGAATGCTCTGGCTGCCAAGACACATGCAATTCTCAATGTTTTGTTGGGAGATGAAATCCTTTTTGCATTCCATGGCATGGATTTAAGAGTCTATTTTGTGTCAAAGGTTTGAACAAGCTTCAAAATTTAAGGTTGCACTGAGTTAACTTGGTAGTTGCCTATATTTTGGGCCTCATTGGACTTTGGTTTGCACAGAATTGGTCTAGTGACGGGTTAATGGTTAATATTAATTCAATGTCAATTCTTAATATTAATCTAATTGCTTTCCATAGAGTTTGGTCTAATGCCATTATAAGCAGGCTAATGGTTAATATTAGCTCACAATCAACCATTCTTAGGGTCTTGATGGCTCGCAGACAGCTTGCAAAGAGTTTGGAGGTACAGTCACTGAATGATTTGGGATTTTCCAAGAGATATGTCAGGTGCTTGCAGGTAATGATTGAAGCTGTTTCTGCATGTAGAATTGAGTGCTCAGTACACATTATGCTATGTGTTTTCGTTCTCATAATTTGGGATACAATCTGTGGCAGATCTCTGAGGTTGTTAATAGCATGAAGGATCTGATTGATTTCTGCCGAGATCACGAAGTTGGGCCAATTGGTATGTCCTTCATGCCTGATATGATTACAGGTCATGTATTGGATATTGACAAGCTTGTTTGGGATGAGAGATTCTCTTTCATGTGTGCTTCCCAATGTGAAATTTTTGCATACTTCAATATTCTTTCTGTACCGGAGGATCAAGGGAATCAAATTCTTGATTGAATGAAGTACCTCTGCCATTTGGAGGGTGCTGTCAATTTTGTTTGGGCTAAATTAGAATTTCCTGTCTCTCTGTCATTATTGACAAATTAAGATACCGAGCAAATTTTTTTCTATCTTCCTCGGACTGTTACTTTCATTTCCTTTAGTCTAACAGCTCTATAACATTTGGATTCATCTTTTTTTCCGGTCTGCCACTGTCTTCTGATTGAAATGCTCTCATTTTACTTTTTGTTTCTGGCAAATATTCTCTCCCTTCTCGTATCAAAGCAAATTCCACCAACCAGACTTATTTGTGCCTTTTTTCCTTCTAATTTAAGGTCTGATAGAGATGGTAGTTCACATGTTTGAACTTTGGTTATTATACTCTGTTGTTGTTGCTGCCAAAAAATTTTTGGGAGCAGCACAACATCCATTATTTTGACTAAATGTTTTCTAAGACCTTGATACTGGCTGGCCATATATGCAGAGGGCCTGAAAAATTATCCCCGGCATGCTTCTTCAGCCAAGCTCCAGATGCAAAAGATGCAGGAGATGGAGCAGCTAGCAAATGTTCAGGGTCTGCCTACTGAACAGAACGCCCTCAATAAGCTAATGGCGATAAACCCAGGAATAAATAGCCACCTGAGCAACAACCATAACATGGTTAGTCGAGGAGCTTTGAGTGGTTCAGCCCAGGCTGCTTTGGCGTTGACTAATTACAAGAATCTGCTTATGAGGCAGAACTCGATAAATTCAAATTCTAACTCACTTCAACAGGATGCTGCATCATCCTTCAGTAATTCTAACCAGAGTCCATCCTCAAACTTCCAAGGCTCAGGTGCTTTTATGTCAGGATCCATGCAGAACTTACCTGTAAGTGGCTTCTCAAGTCCACATCCACTTTCACAACAGCCACAGCAGATGCAGCAGCGTTCATTGAGCTCCACTAGTTTACTCCAGCAGAACTATCCACAGCCTTCCCAAGGTAAACCGGCCTTGGAGCAGCAGATGATCCAACGACTGCTGCAAGAACTGTCCAATAACGGTGGAGTTCAACAACATTCAGTTGGACAGCACGGTAATGTAACTGTAGCAAGGAATGGAATGGGCTTTGGAAGTACTGCTTCCTTAACACCTGCAGCTTCTGCCACCATATCTGGAGGTCTTGCGGGGCCCCCACCAAGCCGGAGCAATAGTTTTAAAGCTGCAGCAAACAGTGATTCTTCTGCAGCTGGTGGGAACAGCGGGTTTAACCAGAAGATGCCAGATCTGCCTCAGAATCTTCATTTACAGGATGACATAGTCCAGGATATTGCCCATGAGTTCACCGAACATGGATTTTTTAACAGTGACCTTGACGATAGCATGGGTTACGATTGGAAGGCATGACTAACTTGGTTTGACCCTGTGACTTATTTTTATTGAGCTTATTTTTGGCCTTACTTGTATGTACAGAAGATTGATTATGTAGACTGCTCCCCCGTTTTCTCTATAATGAAATTTGTTGTGGCATGGAACTTGCACTTCACTAGTAGGTAATTGGTCATCTGTTTTTCATTTTTCTCCGCCTTTCTTGAGGTTTTTCCCTCAAGCCTTGCAAGCGTAATCCAGTCGGAAGAGCTAGTATATAAATTTTTTTGAGTTCACATAGCTTCTTCATTCGTCAAATAGAATTTGAGATTCCAGTGAAAGTGATCCAGGTCAACCTTGTTGTTCAGCTAACAAGTCCTGTTATCTCCTTACTTCACTGTGTTTCAATCGGACACCCTACAAAACGTTTCTTTTCCCACAAGACTCTCCAAAACGTGTCTTTTCGTACAAGACTGAATCTCCGGGGTGCTTGAGATGCCCTATTGAAAACCGACTACTTCTGCTCTCACACTTACCTTTGCCATCAAAGCTGATCCATTGATTTACGGCGAGCTACAAATAATCCGCCCTAGAGATTAACTAACGTCGAAGGAATTGTTAGGTCAATACGTTCTGACAACGTATTCATTGAATCAAGTTATGATACTCAGAAATCTCGATCGAGGCTGCCTCAATGTTTGGCAGAACTGATTGCAGTTGGAACCAGCTTGTCTTATGCCTAGGTGAGTGAGTTTGCCCCCACTTATGGACTGTTGTTCCCACTTTAAAATGCCAGGCACTGAGTTAATACCGTGCTTAAATATTCGAGGCAGCAAAATCATCGAGTTGTTCCTTTTTTTACCCAAATTTTCACCCAGCCAAACAAACAGCGTATAGATTTTGACAAACCAAATCTATGTTTACTAAAGTCAGAAGTAGACTCACTTTGTTATAAACGCTTTAGAAGGAAAAAAAAAAAAAACAACAAAAGCATGCTGAATTTTCCATTGTAGTTTTCGCCGTTGCCCCTAGGGTTCTCTTTGAAGTTTGAACCAGCTCCGCTTTAAAGCACTACCTGACCCCAAGCAAGCAGTTCGCACGGCAATTTCTCGCTCTTCAATTCAGGTTTTCTACGAGTTCCTTTTGGTTCAAGACACATGTATGACTGCCAAGCCAATAGCAAAGTCTATACAATTGATCATAGACAAAATAGCATCTCTCATACAAATGCAATGCTCCCGTCAGCACCACCAAACTTTACATGGTAACATTAACATTTTTGGGGACGAAACTCGATCGATGACTCAACTGAAGCGGCATATAGAAAAGACTGGAAGAGAAAAAAGAGAAAAAAAACAAGTGAAAGGGGTAAATGGAGCTGTTGTACCAACACTTTCATGGAGTCTAAAATAAAAGCTCATCATCCGATTCGTCATCCTCCTCAGCTGCTGCAACCCCAAGCAAGGTACCAAGGATCATATTCTCCCAGCCCCTCACACCTCTCTCCATCAATTGCACAGTTAATATGTGCCAACGAGAAGACAAGCCTTTCTGGACTTTGGATGATCCATCGGACGTGCAACATTCATTTTCAGGGCTGTACTTCAGCTTGCACTTTCCAGTGGGACACAATATCTCAACGTCAAATGGCCGTGAGAGGGGCCGTCCCACAACTTGAACATGAGAGATGCTGTACCATAACAAACAATCAAAGGATGTTACATTATGAGGCGGACACGTTAACCCAATTGTGAAATTATGAAGCAAAGAAACTTGGAAAGCATTATCACAGTACATCCTGGACAAGCACAAAAACAAAGATATAGCAGATTTATGCCCTAAAAGCTTGTTTATAAATGAAGTGGTGACCACAAACTAGTTAGGGTGAATGCATGCATGTTTGTGCATAGAGAGAGAGAGAGAGAGAGAGAGAGAGAGCAACCATATATAATACAATCCATCCATGTCTTGTCTCTGAACTCTACCCAGTAGCTCAACTTGAAGAATTCCTCCAATGCAAAGTACAGGTTCTGGAAGCTTGAATTTTTGCAGGCAATTTTCCTGTTAATAGACAGTCAAGATATTCAAATTGCAAAAGGGAAAGCCCTTCAAAAGTAAGGAAAAACAAATCACTGAAAACCATGGATAATATACAAATCACTGAAAACCATGGATAATATTGCAATATGTCAGCAAACACAAATTTCATTCTGCTCATGTTCATAAATTTATGTATTCTGGAAATCAAATTTTTTCTTTATTTTTTGAGGCAATCACATTATTATCATTGAATAAGCATAACGAGATAACTCCAAGATTAAGATACTGAACTCATTACCAGTTATACTCTGAGTGCGTCAATAACCTATGTTAGAGAATACTCCAGATATTCTACACCAGTTTGTTCATTAAGATGAAGAAACTGAAGTTACCGACCTCAATCTTGAAAAATGGCTTAACAAGCTAGAAGAAAACAAGATATCAAAGACAAAACCCACTAAAAGCCCAACTACAATGACACCTGGAAAGTGCAGCTGACCTGAGCCATTGGATATTCTGGTGAAATATACGTCCAAATGAATTTGTCATCCAGTAATCCATGTCCATTAGTGTAGCTAACTATGGCATCATTCTCTGATGGCAATGGAGACTTGGTATGACCCAATCTAAATCTGACGGCCTTAGATGAATAGATAGGGCAGCCATACTGAAAAAATGCTGATAAACAGAATAAGTTTTCTGTCAGTTCAAAAGAAATGGGTGATTTCAGTCTCTACGGTATAGAAATGTTCGACACAAGAAGCAACCTTGGAATGGTTGAACATGGATTTCAGTGACGAGACAAAGATTAGCAATCAACCTATAAACTAATGTTTCAGGAACAGCAGGGTCACTTTGGCCTTTACTGGACCAATAAGAAGCTCTATTTCCAACTCTATCACTTGGCACCAAAGTATTGCGGATGCTCTCTTGAGGGTAATTATCAGTGCTAGATGCACTAATGGCTCCTGATACACAACCCTTTTCCAAGAACGAGGAAAGCCCCCGAGCCAAGAGGGCATAGACACTATGATTCCGCTTGCGGCACTCCCATTCCACGCAATCACTCTGTCTGACATCCAGTGGATCAATCATGTCATCCACTTCAATTACACGAGTAACGCTGGACATTTCAGGGAACATTTTCAAGCAGAGCTGCTTAGAAAGTTCATTCGCAATCGCTGAAAGCATAACATAAGAAACACGAATAAGCACCAATCCCCCAACAACAATCCCCGTTTAAGGCGATAACAAACGGACAAAACTCCGCTCTTATATCCCAACAAAGCAGACATACCAAATTGGCGCCAAGAGCTTGAAACGGAGCAAACGCGTGCAAGATCAGAAGGGTCGTCCAACTGCAAGAAAACCTTAATCGACATGTCGACTCCAAGCCATTGCAGAAAATCATGACAATTTTCCGAACCCGACATATTAAAGAAGCCCCTTTTCCGCAACTCCCCCTATACAAGACAATCATCAATCAAAGTGATGCAATTATATTAATGCTGTTTAAAAAGAAATTAAAAAAAAGAAGAAGAAGAAGAAGAAGAAAACTTTTAAAGTAATTTGAGAGAAACATAAAAATTATAATCACTTGCCAGAACAAAATTGAAAGGCAACTACATCAATTCAACGTAAAAAGTCAACAAGAAAATGGTTTGGAAAAACCAAAGAGAAATGGGCAAAAGGCAATAAAATGAGGCTGCAAAAGGGGGAGGAAAGTATGTTACTTTTGTGAAGACGGGGTTCTGAAGAAACTTCAAAGACAAAACATAGACAGACAGACAGAGAAAGTACCGAACGAACGCTAATGGCTTTTGCTTTCGACGACGCAGTTAAAACTGACACGTAAAGCTACGGCGTAAAGGGATTAAAAAAATTTGTTATTTTTAAAAACCTAAATCATTTTAATTTTTACAATATAGTTCTATAATTTAAATTTTTTTCATTTTAATTCTCAATGTCAGTATTTTATTTTAATTTAAAATAAAAAATAATTAAATCATTAATTCTATATATTAATAGTACAAATTAAAATAAATTCTTAAAAAATTTAGATTTTAATTTTAAAAATTAATAATTTAAGTCTAATTTAAAAATTTTAATACATTAAATATGCTTATTTTTATTAAAACGACATATAAACATTTAAGATGAAAATAAAAAATTTCTTATGCTTATCCCTGGCGTAATGCTATGATATAAATCATGATAGGAAAGAAAACGGAGAGAAAAAAAAAAAAAGTAAGAAAGAAAGTTATGAAAAAAGAAATGATTTTCTTATACTTGTTTGGATAAGATTGAAAATGATAAGAAAGAAAGTTGGCCCAAAATTATATTTTGTTACTTTAAAGTGTAAAAAAGTATATGTGTGTGTGTGTGTGTGTGTTTGTGTGTTTATGTGTATGTATGTGTAAAATTACTTTCTTGTAGCTCGTTTAAAAGGGAAAAAAATACACTTACATGAGGGTAATAGGGTCTTCTCACTGATTTGGTGAGATCAAGAATTGTGGGTCCCATGTGAAAATATATTGAGTTTTCCAATAAACTTTCTTTCCCAAATTTTATCCAAACAAAAAAAAAAAAAAAAAAACAAATCTACTTACTAACTTATTTTCCATTCTCATTGTTTTCATTTCCACTCTTTTCCACCAACCCAAACAAACTATAAATGCACAATAAAGTAAATGTAATAATGTGGGTCTCTTTCATTTTTCAGAAAAATCGTACGCTTTCTTCTGAATCGACGCGAGACAAGAGAGGCATGCGTAAGCTAACCCAAAATTATTTGGCTTCTATTTAATATTATTATTAATTAATTAAATTGAAAAAAAAAGAAGGGAAAAAAGGATCTTTCCGTTCGACCCCCCCACCCAAAAAAAAAAAAAAACAAAAGGGGAAGGTGCACAAATACGATTTAATAAAAATGATTGCAATAAATGAGGAAAAAAAAGAAATTATTAAACTGTTTCGTCCAGCTTTGTTGTTGTTGTTGTTGTTGGCAAGTGGGCTTGGTTATTCTTCGATGAAATGAAGTGAAAGAAATTATTAAACGTACAACCCCCTTTTTCAAGATTATTTTTGCATTTTATCTTTGATAATGGTCTTTTTCATTTTTATGAAGGATAATAGTAAAAAAATTTCGGAAGGTCCGCGTCCGTTCCTTTTTTTCTCTCTCTGCTCCGCCGTTTTATTGCGAACGGGTGAATTGGTCATAATGTATGAACACATTGACAAACATAAAATGGGGCCCATTTACGGGCCCAACGCCACCCTCTCCTTTTGTTTGTTGCGTAAACGCCACGGTTGTTGGGCAATCCCTCTCCTCACGCGCGGCCGCAGACAGTGTGACCCAGTGGGCCCAATAGGCTTTTCAAAAAGGTCCAATCTTATCAGACGGCTCAAAATTAATCGTACGCGGGCTTTCATCACCTGACGTAGCCTGGCAAACGGGGCGGAGAGCTACTCTGCAACAGGACACTGTTGGGGGTTCTGATTGGTGCCCATGGAACCTCCCTAAACTATAGTCTTCTACTCGGGCGTTTAGCCTTTCCTCTGGACGAAAAAATCAAAAAAATCGTACAAAGGCCGTCACCCCACCCCCTCACTACAAATAAGAAAGGCCAACCAACAGAAAAGGAAAAAAGAAAGAGAAGAGAAAGGCCAGCCAGGCTGATCTACGTTGAAACTTTGTTGTTCATTCGCTATCTATACAGGGAGTTTTTTTCTTTTTTTTTTTTTTTTTACTTCGCTTGTGAAGAAAAGGCCTCTGAAAAGGCAACCCCGAAAGAACATCAAAGAGCACGCCCATGACTTGCCTTCAAATGCAAATATTTGTGGAATGAACAAATAAAAAAAAAAAAAAAAAAAGGTAACCCACATATTCTCTTCCCCCCCCCCCCCAACTCTACGAGTAACATTTTTAACAAGCTAACTGTGCAAATATCGCCTTAATAACATCGCTGTGATCTTTCTCGGAACTCGCTCGGACATATTAATACGGAGTCCAGCGATAGACCACCTTTGGTATGAGTGCAGTCAATCTGCATCATCGAAAATTTTATCTTCATCGAGGCATTGGAGATGGAATCATCGATGACAAAGTCGCCGACATGGTAATGAACCCAATTTCCCTGTTCACGAAGGAAACATTCCGACAGAGCACATTGGCCGTTCGAGGTGGAGAGCTGGAAGCGAACTGGTTTTATGTCCCACCCATGAACTTGATCGACGTTACAGCCTCGGCGGCCAAATCTCTTTGAGGTTTTGCCTAGTTGGAACCTGAAGAGTAGGCTATAATTCCCCGGTGGAAATTCAAACTCCAATTCTCCCTTCACTTCTAACCACCATGTTTGTTTAAGATATGCAATTTCGTGGAACCTGCACATCAAAGACACAGACTTATAACCTTCATCAGTACGAATTTCTTAACCCTTTTTTCGCACTGTCCACTTCACCAATTCAAATAATCGATCCATACAAAAAGGTCTCTTAAATAGAATGAAGCTTTGTTCATTTAATTGTTCGTGTCTCGCTGGTTTAAATCAACGGAAAGTGTTACAGTGATGATATTTTCTGTGAATAACACCGAAATCGCGATTCGGCGTGTGCTTTTTTCGTCAATTTTGGCTTTGATTAAATTCAATACTATCAGTGTTGATGGGACAACTCCAAGACGAGACACGTTTTTAATGACATGCAAATTAAAACCGCATTTAAAGACAAATTTTGAATAATAGTAAGAATATTATATTGTGATATTCAAATCATGGGTTCAAGTCGTAAAAGCAATTTCTTATGCAAAAATATAACCCTCAGACTTCGCAATGGTCACCCTTGGGTTATCTATCTATACACACACGCACGCACACTCTTCAAAAATATCGCTCACATCGAACGTTAGCTATCAAGCTAATAAGCCGTTACAGCTGGGACATGCGCCCTCCCAAGTTACGACAAGTAAGTCATTCTTGGAATTCAATCAAAATTACGATTTTAGATATGGATTTAATAATTAGTATGATGACATTAGCAGGAAATGCAATCTATTGACTTGGATGACTCGTGAAAAGGACCATTTTTCGAGTAGGGGCCCCTATACTCCGGATCTTTACCATCTTTATTGGAACAGCGTTAAGTGGTAAATATTCTCTTTCATGGTGGAAGAGTAGGGAATTACCCTCTAGGGTTGTGTCATCTCACCACCACATATTCCTAATCAAACAGATTGGCAACCACTCTGAAAAGTTGTAAGGCTGCGCTGGCCATAGGATGCCACGCCATTGTCATCATTTTCCATCGGTACTTTCGGAATTATTTCATTACAAATGTCACAAACGAATGATCAGAGAATTGTGGATTTTCATTTGTACTCTCGAGTTGCTATTTTTAAAAAAATTCACTAGTGAAAGACAAAAATTTGTAATAAGAACTATATTCTTCTCCAAATTCTATAATCATTGCTTGTGTTCAAGGTAAAAATTCACTCCATACCGAGTCCCTATCATTATTTTAGGGGCACATTTCTATATATATTTATATCATATCATTTAGAATATTACTCATCCAATTACAATCAAACCAAAAGGAGTTAATCTCTTTATTAACTGCACTAACTTTTGTTGGTATTAGGCTGTTCTCACGCATTAATTGCGATTTGAGCACAAGATGGTTCCCAAATCAGTTTTTTTTTTTTTTGTTTTTGGCGTCATTTTCTGAAACAGTTTCAACGGAGCCCAGATCGTAGGCAGCATTAAATATACTCAATCAAGCCGCAACGAAACAGAACGCATTCATTTTCAGTCAGTTATTTAAACCTTCGAAATATCTGGTCAGGAAATTGGACGAAAGAAAAATTCAAAAACAAGAGAAAAAACAAAAAAAAAAAAAAAAACCAAAGAAAGAAAGGAGGAAAGAAAGAAAACAGAATATCGAGCTAGGCAAAAAGGGGAACACCAAAATAGCCCATCAATTCTCTCCTCTCTCTCCATTTCTTTTAGCTTCCCGTAAGTGTTCATTCCTGAACAAAATTAAAAGTTTCTGAGAAAATAAATTGAAATTAGGCCTCTCACCTGGATTCCTCCGATGAAATACGATTCCAATATCTCCGGTCATCTATGCCAGTTATTCTCAACGCCTTGTATGAAACCGACACATAAATCTTTCCACTGGTCTTGTCCATCCAAACTTGCTGCAAAACATCAAATAATCTTTAGTACAATTTATTACAACGTTAAATAGATTCCTCTTTCAAACACAAAGTATGGAAACTGACCTTTCTAGCAATTTTTAGTTACCATTAAATTCCAATTAACAAAAGGGATTAAAAGAAAATTGAGAAGTGGGGCCTGAGGAAACTTTAACCTTGGTGTCATCATCGAAGTAATTGGGTCGACAGAGTCTCGTATAAATCTCTTTCTTGCTCAAGCTCACTGGAGACGTTTCTCCTAAAATTTTCTTGACAAGAAACTTGTAACTGGAAGGTAACTTTGTTTCCCAAACAAAATCAGCCACAGAAGCACCGCGAAATGTGCGGTTCAACCCGGCCAGTCTACATATCTCCGGTGGCTCCAAGTACATAAAAATTGAAGAAATACAGCTCTCTGGCACATCACCAAGGCCTGGCCCTGGCCTCAAATGGGAAGACCCTCCCTGAACGCCACAATCCTCTGCAGCAAAGCCAGATAAAACAGCCCCCATGAAGAAAGAATCCAAAAAGAAGATCAAGATCGATCCTTTTTACATCAATTAAAATGGTTTAAAGGTAAAGAAGCAGATGATGGATGCTGTGAGGAATTGGGGGACAGATTGATGAAGGTACCGCCATTTTTCTTCAAGTGCAAGAATACAAGGAGAAGCGCTTCTTAGCCTTTGTGGGAGGGTTTAAAGTTTCTACAAGAGAACAGACATGTGTGGAAAAGGGATTAAAGGGAAATTCGGGACTGGGAAAATATATTGGATGGTTAAAAGGGATGCGTACAGCGAGCGCTGCGTGGAATAAATTTAGTGGGAAGTAACATGTCATGCTGTCGTATTGACACACGGGCCAATCCATGACAATAAAGAGTCGCAATATTATATAACATGTTAACATCAATGATTCCACTGTGTGAGAACTGCTAAATTGATTACTAATTTAATGTTTTTTTTTTTATGTTAATCTAAATTTAGGTTACTTGCTTAATGTTTGTTTTTTAATTAAAAATTTATATTAAATATATAATATTAAATTTTACATTTATTAATATTAAAATTAAATCTAAGAAACATGTTTACATTAAATAATAATTTTTTTAAAAAAAATTAAATATAAATATCATTAAATAATTTTTAATCTCAAATTTAATATATGCTCATAAAATAATTTTTTTTCCTTAAAAAAATAAAAAAAAACATTAATGACTTTCACATGGATCTCTATTTTCCATGCGGTTTCCTTTTCCCCTGATGGAACATAAAATCTAATTTCGTGATCTTGTCTGCGAAACTGGAAAATGACTTTTTGCAGGAAACCCATTTAGGTAGCAACTTCCACTTACGGCCACATCATGAGAAAAATTAAAAGGAAGGAAAATTCTAAAACAATAAATATGATATATTTTATATTACAATAAATCTGGACCTACATGTTGTATGAATATAATCAAGAGGTGCCACATACTCCCCGGCCATAGGAATTCAATTGTCCAGGCTATATGAAATTATTGTCTTATGAAGCTGACATTTTGCTTGCATAGGAGCAACAAGAAATTTAATTGATTCCATGACCCTGTAATCGCTAGGGGGCCTTGCCAACTCGAGTAATTGTCACACCATTTTTATAAATATTATTAGATGACATGGCAGCAATGTTTCACCACAAGGGAGTGACGATATGACGATAAAAATCAAAGCAAAAATCACTTAAACCCAAAATTGCTGTGATGAAAACTTATTCGGAGGATACATAGTTATTTATTTAATTTATTTTAAAGGGTCATCAGCTGGCTCCTTCGGGGAAGAAATTCATTTCGTATACGGTACACCAGCAAATGGTGCTACCTAAATTAATCAGACATTTCGTTCGCACAAGGTCTCTCCTTGATTTATTTTATGTTTAAAACATTTTGTTGTTTAATGGGTTGCAGTCTAGCGGTTACAAGCTAACTTGGGTACGCTTCATTGTGCAATAGGTTTACCTTGTGGCGAAAAACATCTTCATCTATACGTGCCAGCGAATAATTAAAGGGGTCTGGAACCTAGCTAGCATTTCACACGGAAAACTTTGATCTAATTCGAAGGGGAATTTAGTATAGATTGGTATTTTGGTATCATATTATATGCATGTGATTAGAATATTTATTTTAATACCTTTAATTCTATCACTTAGAGGTTATACTTTGACAGTAATTCAATGGTTTTTTTTTTATAAATTATTTTGAATTTATATTTAATTTTATTAACACTAAAATTTTAATGTAAGATGCCCATTAAAATTTAATAATTTTTTTAAAAAATTTTAACTAATAAATATAATAATCGATATATTTATAAATTATTCGTTTGATTTGTCAAAAAGACTGTGCATATGGCGTAAGTCAATGACTATCTTTGCACATGGCACTCGGAACCCTTTTTCCTCTTGTCCATATATCCATGCTGCCTTTCCGTGGGCATCACAGGAGCCATGGAGTGGCAATGCCGGTGGATTTATGTGAACATTTTCACTGCTTCATTTATCATTGACCATTTAGAAATTGTATCCTGGCCAATTAATCTTGTCTTTGTATGAATTTATTATTCATTATTTTACCTGGTCAATCACATACATATTCAATTACCTTAATCGCTAATTGCATAGGCACGAGAGAAATTATTGATTTGGAATGTCAAAGATAGTGAGTGTGTTGGTCCCTCACGCTGTCCCAGACACTCCTTTTCTCTTCAAACCAGCCAATAACAGTAATATAAAAAAGATAATTATAGAGCAAGCAATAGAATACTAAGATTTAATTATAAGGATAATTATCTCAATTAGATTCAAGAAATTATGCCATCCACTAGTTTCCACACACATAATATGGCAATATATACAGTTTTATTTGACAATATTATGAGATAAAGTACTACAAATAAAAATATTAAAATTAAAAATATTATTTTATTGGGTTTTGGAACATTGGGAGAAGTGAATTATATTGTAAATTGTTTTTTTTTTTTTTAAATTTTGACAAACTCAAGAAGCAATTTACAGAAATTATTAAAATATTGAGTTTATATAGTGATGACATTAAATAAATTTTTAAATTATTAAAATTATTTTTATCTATTTAACTTAAAATTAAATGTTGTACAGTTGTTAAATTTTTTAGTATCCTCAAAAAGCATCTCCCAGCTACTTGTTGAAATCAAGGTTCCAGAGGATATTATAGTTAAGAAACACGTTTTGAAAAAAGCTACCCAAATATCATAAAAATTGCTTTTGAGTCCTAAACACATTTTTTCACACCTCAACGCGGTTTCCACCGCAATATCGTAATTCGTTTGGAACGCTGTAAGCAGACGCGAAGCTGAGTCAGTGTAAGTGTTCGGACCATATTTTGATTTCATGCATATCCGGAACACCAGTGGTAGACAGAGAGCTGGGAGAATATATATATATATATATAGTGACTTTTTTTTTTTTTTTGTTGGGAGAGGCCGGCTGTTCCCTTTTGTCTATTTTTTTTATCTCCTTAAAAGTTTTTCTCGAGAAAATAGTTGAAAACATGGTTCTCTAGATTGTAGTTGCCTCGCTATGGTCATACACAGATGGCGTGTAAAGCCAGAGTGCTTCCTATTTCTCCATTAGGCACCAACTTTCTCGAGGTGTCTCCATCCTCCTAAGTGTTCTCCACCTGCCGCGGAGTATGAATCCGATCCGTGATTTTCAAGTTTCGCGGAATTGATACGTAGTAAGTACCAGATTATTGGTGAAGGGCGTGTTTAGTTTACTTGTTTAATAGTATTATTATTGGTTATTAATTTTTGTTGCTGATTGTTGAAAAAATTACTGAAGTATTTAGTTAATTTTGTATTTATATTTATCTTCAAATAATGGAATAATTGATTTAAATATTTAATTTATATTAATATATCATATTAATGAAATTATTTTTATATTTAATAATTTTTATTTTTAGAATAAATATTTTATAAATAATATTGAAATTCTTCTTACTCAATTTAAAATTTAAAAAAAATTATTAATATTCACTAGATAGTAAAAAAAAAATGATATTTGAAATATTTTTTTTATAAGTGTTAACATTAATAAAGTTTGATAAGAGAAAAATATTATTTAAGAGTTGTAAAAAAATATTGTATTTATATGAATATTTGTGAAATAAAAATAAAAATTTAATTCATAAGAAATAATAAAATAATATAAATATTTTTTAAAGGTCATTTGATTTATACAAATTATTTTTAACATAAAAAAAGTAAAAAATATTCAAAAAGTAATTTTAAACTACTTTTCAATTAGCTGTTATTAAAAAGTCATATAAAGGAATAAGAAGAATGTGAGAACAGTATTAAAAAATTTACTAAATACTTATAAGATTGGGTTTGATAATTAACCAATAAATAATAATATTCGAAAGATAAACCAAACTCCTCTAAACGTAGCACATATGATTATGTTCCCAAAGCCACACCTTTGGTGGGTCCAATGAAGAACATATTCAAGGCGTAGATCTCGTTGAGCGTTTTTTATTCGCCAATGCATCACTCCCCACCAAATACCAAGCCTTACACAATGCACGAAATCTTTAGTTGAAAAAGATGTTCCACTGACCAGACTGTATATTATTGACCGATTGGCTTGCACCAGTGGAAAAATGATGATCATTTCAAACATGAATCACATGGCTTTTGTTGCAAATGCTTTCAAGTTTAGTTTCGTCAACATCCCGATCTAAAGGGCTGAAATTATTATATTGGGATTAGAAATAATTGCCATATCTGTTCTCCCCATCCCACTCCTCCTGCTGAATGCGGGTGTACTAGCACATATTTATAGACATACACGCTCATTTCAGTTTTCAGGGCCAAGAATGGGGACCGGTACAGCCTGGAATTTTGACTTTTTTTCAAGGCATTGTCCCCATAACGTGGAGGAAAAAGAAAAATATCAGCACCGTAGACAAGATGTTTGTTCACTTTTTTAATTACCTCGTCGAGTTTCTTCAGTTATTTGATGTCATCCACGTTTAGCTGCTGATGGTTGTCACTAGGATTAAGAATTCACCCACTTCCCAGATTGGTTCTACTTAAGAATTTCTCAAATTTTATCTACCAAGGTGAAAAATCCTTTTTATGCTACGATCTGTCGATTGAAAACGAGCTTATTTGCCTGCTTGGAGGGCGTCAGCAAACTAGAAAAGATATCAAATTTGGAAAGGAATAAAACGAGTTGATGTCACTATCTCGCAGAAACAGGGTTGTGAACTCATCTTCGCAGGCCTCAATCAATCCGCACGCAAATGGAAAAATATATGTAGAGCAGTCAATGACCTAATTAAAATTACGGGACAAAAGAGTACACCTAGATATGATTCAGATTCAGGACAAGGAAAATTGATCTTACCAACTTCTGATTCAGCTGCGGGCATGTGCTGGAATCCGTACTCAATTTCTTGCAATTGCATGGCTAGAGCTACATTTCCTATAAAAAATGAGTTAGAAATTCCAGTCCCTGAATGCTCATTCACACCTAAGGATTGTCCCCAGTTGCTGCGTTGACAAGGACCAGTGGCCCAGGTAATGCCCTTGTTGTATGTCTGATATGACTGATGAACAACTGCCTGCAACATATTTCAACAAGACAAGCCAGATTGTTTGAAATTCTTTAAAGAAAAAGAAGGGAAATGCAATTCTGAAAAGTACCTCAATCCTGTCAGCTTCAGCGGAAAAATACTCATAAAAGACTGGGTGTGAGATTGTCCTAGCAACGTTCTTCGTCTGTTCTTTACCCCTATCCATTTCAAAGAAAAATTGCTGATACAACTCTGGATTGAAAAGATCCCTTTCTGGACCATCAGGAGTTGGACACTCATCCATTCTGCTACCTAGAAACTTTATACAAACTTAAATCCCCACAAGGTTTACTTTCAACTATCGATGCAAAGACAATTGCGGACTGGAGATTACAATTTTATCATTGGGACTTAATTCCTCCGACTTCATCGCCATTCATCCCAAGATAATGAAGATTTTCCAAGTCGCTTGGACCCTCAACAGCAAACCTTTCGACGGAACCCCACGCCGTTTTGACGGATGATGAAAAGCATCTTCGAATTCAAACATTGAGAACCGATTCGTCGGTTGTTCGAGACACCTCGGAGAGCCGACTTGTCGCTCATTGGCCCGGGATACCTAAGTCGGACCGACCTGTTAGCAAACCGAGGCGTGTCGGAAAACCGACTTGTCGGTCGGTGGGATAATCTTTCTCTCCTTTTTATTGCGTTCGCGATTGTCAAACGTTCGAGTCCAAACGCCCCGAAAACGTTTGATAAATAAAAAAAGTCAAAGACCACCCCGCAAAATTATCAATCAAAACGATGGTTTGGAAACTGGTGTTTTTTGGCCCAGTTCTGAAAGGTATGGATAATTCATCTTTTTTTTACATTTTTAAAGCAAAAACATGTTTTAAGGCCCAATTTCTTTTAATTTATTTGTAAAAAAGAATAAAAATATAATTTCTACTTTGCATAAAACCTATAATAATGCATGCACAATAAAACATTTCGAATGAAACTACAAATTATACTATATCTATTAAAAATATACTCAACATTATTTGCTTGTAAGGTCAAACAATTATTTGATCTGCATTTAATCAATTTACCCTTTGTTCTTGTTCATTTTCAAACATGCCATTACAGGATATGTATTTTGTTTCTTACTTATTTTATAGACCTTTTTCTTTAAATTCTTATATCCAAATAAATCTTAGACCATAGGGTATGCTACTTCTTTTGATATATTACAAATTTATTGTATGGATCAATACTCAAATAATTTTTACAATAATATATTCACACACAATAATGTCATTTAAAATTATTATTTATTATAATAATTATTTGATTTACAGCTTACTAATTAATTTTAGAAATTGCTTTGATGGACCACAATTTTTCTAGTTATTATTAAACAATGAATTATACTCACAAATATCAAGTTTTTAGACCATCAGTTTGTCAACCGTAAGTGCAAAACTCAACAAAATTCAAAAGAAGCCCAGCTTTATCGTTTTGCCTGCTTGCTTCACCCGCTGTGTGAACCTTTCCAACCCAAAACTGGAATGTATTCCAACGGTGATGTGTGGAGAAGTTGCACTTATTAATGCAATGAAAAATCGGTGCAGAATAATTCGGATAACTTCCATCAAATGCAAGCTTTTGTGAGACAAATGAGACTGCGCTGTCCTTCACATGGGCAATATAGCGCACTGATTAATAGCAGCTCCAGGTGCCCTGAGAAAGGCGTGCCGTGCAACGTTGTGTCTAGCAACCCCCCTGAGGCCCTGAACCATCACAAGCGCATAAACATATTGGATGCCCAAAATCAAAAGTTTTCAATCAAAGAAACAATTTCAAGGAAGCAGCCAAGGATTGGCTCCAAGGCCTACCTTCCCATGATCAGAATAATTTCTGTTGCACCATAATGAAATGTAATCACAACTTACTTCATAATGATACTAATCCAATCATAAATAAATTGCCATGGATGTTAGTCATGGGATGTTACTTCTAGGAAAGCCGCCTCAAATCTAAAGAGCACTCTGCCTCAAATAAACACAAGCATATGGAGTAAATCCCAGTACTCAAACATGGTCTAATTTCATGAGCTTAGCATTCACCAAATCAAAGGATCTGCATCAAGGTCTGTGAAGCCACGTTCTAAGAAAGAGGAGCAACGAGTTCACTCATATACCACAATGCTTTTAGAAAACCATCTCTTGATGATGAATGACCGCACTAACCAAATGAGTCAATTCATCAATCACCTCCCACTTGCCTCTTCCACGAGTCTTCCACAATCAACTCATCAACTCCCCAGTCCTCGTAGCTGTATGATCAGAACACAAACATTAGCGAAAGCGAATCAAAGAAACAACAGTGTACAAAATTGCCAAACATTGCAAGCAAACATCAATGTTTTCAGATTCCAAGTACTGCAATTTTAAGTTAAGTATCTCACCTTCCATCGGGTAAATAACGACGAATGGTGAAAGGTATCTTCTGTTCGCGAAGCTCCTTCATAGCAATCTGTCCTGCGAAGCATGAAAAAATAGTTAGCAAAGAACACTAAAAAATATTTGGCATAGTGAAGTAATTGCTGAATGAGGAAAACAAAAGCCAAGATAAAAAGAAAAGCCTCAAAATCCAGTAAAACGGCCACATTCAGGTGAGCATAAAATTTCAAAACTAATCTTTTTCCATAAAATTTGCTTCATATTTTTACGGTATAACACACAAACAAAGACAACTTCTTGATACAAGCAAATGCAACAGAAAAATACTACAGCTGTCATCAGCAGCTTATGTAGTAACTACCTCCAGTGGGTCAGTCTCACCTTCCAACTCCACCATTACAGGAGCATTCATGCTGCAACACAAAAGAGGGAAATGCAATCCCATCACTCAGACTGATCAATGCAAGTTTACTAAACTGAAAGGATTTTTTAAGGTGAAAAGAACAAAAACCTGATCTGCAAAGCACGAGTCCCTAAAATTCTAGCGCGCTCATACTTTGTCATATATTTCGATGTCTTACGAGGTCGCTCCACCGGTTCGTGCTCTCCTCTAACCTCAGTTTCCATGGGTTCCCCAGGAACGTCTTCGTTGGCATTATCGACTTCCTCCTCAGCTCTTTCCTGTCCAATCAATCCACCAACACTTACAACAGTCCAGGAGAAATGGAGTTTCAAGCACATAACAGCAAGAAAATGCAAGTGAATAACTTCTCACTTCAATCTCAGGCTCTGGTGGCTCATCCTCATATCTGCACCAGCAATTCGAGGAATCTCATGCAAAGAAGGGCCAAAAATCATTGAAAGGACAAAATTGAAACGAACTCCAAATAAAAAATTAACAGCAATTTAAATGGTAGCCAAAATCTAACATTTCACAAGAATAGCACAAAACCGTCGTTTTCTCAAAGGGCAATTCCTGAACTAAGGTTATAAAATAAAAAATTTCAATAATGTGTAAAATTCACTGTTTTTACCTAAATACTCTCACGAGCAACCATTCAATTTGATAACTGAATTACCGCAAACAGAAGGTGGAGAATAAAGGGAAAACCCCTAAATAGCATTGGTTGTCGTGCGTGTGAGACTGCGCACGTGCAAGGGAGAGACTACGAGTAGTAAAGAGAAAGGGAGAGAGTCCAAACCCTAAATCGTCGTTATAGTCGTCGTCGGCCATTATTGATCGACGGAGAAGAAGACGTCTTTTTCCTCTCCGGTTCTTTGCACAGAGCCCCGTGCACTGTCCTCTTTATTTATTTATTTATTTATTTTTATTTTTTTATTTTTTGAGTACGAAGGACTAAGTTCTAACGTGAAACTGAGAAGGCAAACAACCTGCTAAGTATACCAGGTAATTAGCACCATTAACGCAAAAATTTAATAATAATTTGTTATATTTTTATTTTTATTAATGAAATTTAAATATTTTAAATATTATTTAATCAAATTAAAATTTATAAACCAACGTAATTATAAATTTTAAATTTAATTCACAATTAAATATAAAAAAGATAATTTAATATTATTTTTATTTAACTGTTGAATCTCTTTAAAATATATTATATTGAAATATTTATAAATAATTTTTAATTTAAACATAAAAATTAATTTATGACGCATTTTTTTACTTGTTTAAAAAAAAAAAGGTGATTAATGTTATCTCTTTATTTTATTTTACACATCGGAAGATGATTTTTTTTTCGGGAAATTCGATCATTTTAAATGACCTTATTTATTTAATTTTTACTTTATTTTTTATTTTTACTTATTTATTTTACTTTAATGCGAAAGAGACGTAAACCAAATCACCTTTAAAATCGTTCCGGACAAATTCGACACGTCGTCGTCCATACCTATACGCTAATAAACCGACAAGAAAATCAACCTCGTCGCGTAAGGAATGACCTGGACCTTTGTCTGTATAGATCGATGGACACCATGTGATCGTAAGTCAGCTATTTACAACTCCGTAATTATATAATCTTTTCGCACTAACATAAGTCTTTTCATGATAAAGTACATGTTTCGCCAAAAACATCCTGTACGTAGGAATGCAAGCATAATTGTCAAATGAGTAGCGCAAGAAAAGAGTGTAGCGGTAATACATGCATGGTTGTGGACGAGCTTGGTGATTCAAATTAATTTCAATCAAACTCGTACAAATGCATTAAGCTGGCTATACGTTTAAGCTGAGATACATGCAACCCGTAGCTGGACAGTAATAGCAGCAGCGGCATCATGTAGACCGCCAGTCCATTTTCATTGCTGGGCTCAAGTCGCATTGCAAGAGGAAGATAGTTTTTGATCCGAGAGGCAGATAGTTTTTGGTCCAAGAGGAAGATATCTTGGTGAAACAGGCTGGCAAGCCTGATTGAGCACAGTAATTGCAATCCACTGGTTGCTTTCTAAGATTATTTATACACGCATCCACAGTCGCAAAGCCACGCCACCCAAATCACCCGAGGCCTCTAGAAAGTGGAAACGGATTGGGATACCCCTCCAAAAGACATGGATCGAACTGCTTTTACAATTGAGTGGGCCGACCACTCAAAGCCGAACTTGTTCTTTCTTTTTCTTCTTCTTCCCATCTCTTTCTCTGGTTCTGCATCTCTATCCAACTCAAAAGCTTTGCATCTCCATTTTCAAATAGGCATTCTCTCCCACCGGGCCCCAAGCCATGGCCTGTCGTAGGAAATATTCTCCATTTGGGAAAAAGGCCTCACGTCTCATTGGCAAACATTGCCAAAGTTCATGGGCCTTTGATTTCGCTGAGGCTCGGCACTCAACTCCTCGTCGTTGGGTCATCTCCAAAGGCTGCCACTGAAATTCTCAAAACCCATGATCGTTTGCTTTCTGGTGGAAAGCTACCAAAGGCAGTCCCTCGCGAAACCGGCGTCCTTGACCGCCTCTCCATTATCTGGGCCTCTGAATGCAGCAACCAATATTGGTAGTCCTTTCGAGCCATGTGCAAGAATGAGCTTTTTTCCGCCAAAGCATTACACTCACAAGCCACTCTAAGAGAGAAGAAGGTGGCAGAACTGGTGGAATTCCTGGGCACCAGACGAGGGAAAGTTGTTGATATTGGTGAGGCAGTGTTTGCTACTGTCTTCAATACGCTAGGCAATCTTTTGTTATCTAGGGAGTTTATTGGTTTTGAAGGAGGAGGGGGAAGTGGATTGAAAAAACTGATCTGGAGGGTTTTCGTGTCGGTAGCTGCTCCAAATTTGGCAGATTTCTATCCCATTCTTGCTGGGTTGGATCCTCAAGGTACGAAGAGGCAGGCGATGGATTGCTTTGAAGAAGCGTTTGCCATGCGGGAAATTTACATCAAGGAAAGAAGAGAAACCAACGTCCACAGTGCTCCGAAAGGCGATTTCTTAAATACTTTTCTCGCTAATGGACTTGATGATGACCAGATCAATTGGTTGCTTTTTGTAAGTAGATAAAAGCTCGTGCTGCTTCGTTGACTTAGTCTATGTGTAAGGCATGGCATCTTTGAGATAGAACAACTAATTTCACAATGATCATTTGTTTGCAGGAACTGTTCAGCGCTGGCACCGACACAACCACCACAACAGCAGAGTGGGCAATGGCCGAGCTGCTCAAGAACAAAGAGGTCAGGGAAGAACTTGAAAAAGAAATCAATGGAAACTCAATCAACGAATCCCATGTCTCTCAGCTTCCTTATCTAAACGCATGTATAAAGGAAACGCTAAGGCTACATCCTCCTGGACCGCTTCTCATTCCACTTCGTGCGACTGAGACCTGCCAGATGATGGATTACACGGTTCAAAAGAATTCTCGAGTGCTTGTCAATGTTTGGGCAATTGGACGCGATCCCTCGGTCTGGGAAGACCCACTATCATTTAAACCCGAAAGATTCCTCGGAACAAGTTCGGACCTCAAGGGCCGTGATTTTGAGTTGCTGGCATTTGGTGGGGGAAGAAGAGTTTGTCCTGGAATGCCAATGGCTACCAGGCAACTTGCCTTGATTTTAGCCTCTTTGCTATATATCACTTTGACTGGTCCCTTCCAAATGGCGAGGACATGGACATGAACGATAAGTTTGGCATTGTATTACAAAAGGAACGGCCAGTGCTTCTTGCTCCTAGGCGCATAATGTAATTAATTAACTTCAACAAGAATGTGTTGAGGCTAATTCAACTTAAAAATTTATTAGAATTACAATAAAAATTATTTTAGTTAAATTTAATTAAAATTTTACTATTTAAATAAATTTAAATAGTTGTTATTGTATAAAAATATAATTTTTATATTATTCTGTGTGTTTTTTTATTATTATTATGTAATATTTTATCAAATTAATAACGTGAACGAATTGACTTATGATGCTCAAATTATGAAAAAGGAAGAAAGAAAAAAGAAAGCTTGTCCTCTCGGTTTGTATTGAATAGGCAACATGTGGTCCTATAGAGCTTTTATTTATATGGGAGGGGACGAGAACAGCATACATATAGCGGAGTGCTTTCATTGTCCCCTCTCATTTGACAGAGAAGCAACGAGGCCGATCCCCTTTGTTTCATAGGTGTTACAGATAGAATCATATCGAATGATATCACAAAGAAGTTAGATTAACCAAACAACATCAAATACCATCCGGTTTCCGGATAGAATCATTTCTAAGCCATCTCGTAAATTTGGGTGAACTTACATTAACCATAAACAACTGTTCAATTTTATTTTTTTATTTTTTGCATGTATTAATACGTAGTTAGCCTATTAGTGGTTGAGATCATTGTACAATCGAGCACCGATAAATGTATTTAGTGCCACCGTAGGCATCCAGGCGTTCGGAATTAAATGGACGATGGACCCGCTTGGGGTTTTCATGGATGCACGCACTGCAATGGTGAACCCACCATGCCCACTACTGCGCATGAAAATTGCGGATGATGGGCTCACTTTTCCTTGAGGTATTTTGCTTTCTTGCTCTTCTAACCCAGTCCTTCTCTTCTTGACCTCATTAAGACAGAAAAGGGTATTCATTTTTTTCCAAAAATAAATGGCCCCAACCTTTCTAAATTGAGCCAATGGCCCAAAACAAAAACGTGCTCGCACCTAATCGATGTCATCCTTTTAACCCCACAGGACCAGGTCACGGCAACCTTCCGTTTATGGAAAAACTGACAGTAACCCCAGGCTCTGTCGTGGACCGAGCCTTGAAGTCGACAGAAGTCCAACCCTGTCGGTCCATGGTCATTGTTAGCGAGCAATTGCTAGTTACTAAGCAATTTAAGGGTAAGGTCCCGTCTGCTCCCTGTAAAATCCTCCTCGGGTACGAAATTGGAGCCCGTTGGTTGGACTTTGCAAAATCGACCCAACAATCAGACCATGCATACGGACAAACTTCACAAATTGATTCCGGCACACAAATTCAATGCCGGACTGGTTCGAGTGACTTCATCTAATCTATTATTTGAGATCGAGCATCAATTAAGTTGATTAATACATTATCAAAATAATAATAATAATAATAATAATAAACTAATGATATTTCAATAGGAAAAAATTTTCAAAATTCAACATAGCACTTCCCAAGGGACTAAAGAAACCATTTTAATTTCATGTTTGGTAGGGATGCCCGAGGCTCCTAAGAAAGGGAGTAAGATACACAATCGCGTTTCATCTAAAAACGGAGTTCAGCTATTAACGCACACCCCCAAACCGACGGCTCTAGAAAATCTACGATCCACAACACACGTTATGTACTTCTCGTCTCGCGTCAACCGAAAGATATTAAGTACGTGCGAAACTGGCCTGTAAAATACGGCAAAACTATAAGATACTCCTTTTTGTAGGCTTACAAGTTTGTATTTAATTAATTAGGTTCCTAGAAAAATGTCAGTATTCAAAAAACTTTTTCTTTTTATAGACATTACTCGATGTTAATATATATATATATATACCCATTAAATCTAAATTTGGGTTTAAAATTTCATTGCAATTATTTGTTGTTGCTGTTGCATTAGTCGAAGTTAATAAGCAAAGAATGCGTAATTATTCTTTGTAAAAAGACTTAAAGAGAAGCATTTCTTATCTTTTTCATAACAAAAACTTTTTTTTTTCTTTCAATTCATCAATCAAGGAGTTCATTACGCTGCAAGGCACAAAATCAGATAGCTCTATTCCAACTCTCAATTTTCTCTTAAATTGTCGCACCCTTTCTCGGCGGTTGACCAATGGTTCTGCCAGCTAGCTTGCGAAGGGCACGGAATGAGTATGACGACAATTGACATCAGCAAGTAGCAACGTTGGGTTAAGAATGAGGAAAAATGAGCAACTTCACCGCAGAAAAATGACTCGAGGCCATTTGAGAGGTTGTTGGGGACGGTGCCAGTTTCCATTCCAGCTCCAGCGTTTACGAGAAATTTTAACAAGTTAAAAATAAAAATTGAAGACAAACAGGTTGGAGATCCTTCAAATTCAAATATTAATGCTCATCAACTTTCGTGATCTTGATAATATGGACAAACCCGTTCCACTCTTAATTTTTCGTAACAAAATATTAATTTAGGTTTAAATTCAGAGCCAGCCCGTGCCTCAATGCATCTACAGCAAGACCCTCTACAGTTAGATCGATGGATAGGATAGCCCTGTGTTTGGGTAATTTTTTAATTTTTTGGCAATTAAACTCCACATATTGTAAGAATTCGAGGGAACTTAAAATCATAACGTCTCTTGTTGTTCAGCAGTTATTAATATAAAGACCATCCGATGAAATGAAATATCTAACATTTTGACCCGACTTATCGGCCAACGCCTAAACCTCTCCGAAAAAAATAATTTCTCACTTTGTGATTCTTTCAAACTCACTTTTAAAAACACATAACATTCCACTATTCACTAAACTTGTTTTAGATAATAATTATGATGGTATACTTTTAATACGAAATCATTTCCCTATACTCGTTTATCGCAGAATTTTGAAAGGTACATTACTTCATCTCAAAAGCTATTTCGTTCATTCTTCGAGGGTTTGATCTATACTTGCACTTCATCGCAAAGAGAATCATTATACTGAAAATGGTATACACTGTTTTTCGCGGCTGAATCTGCCCATTGATTAAAAGATTTGAGAGTAATCAATCGGCCAGCTGCAATGGACACAAATTTCTTGCGTCCATGCCTTCAGTAATAATATTGCGTTTTTTTTTTTTTTTTGGTGACATTTGGCTATTCCTAATTCTAATATCATTACCCCTTTTTTTTTTTTTTCTATGATCGTTAATATCATACCCATTTGATTAATGCTAGTTTTGTTTTTTAGCCTAAATGCAAACGCAGAATACGAGTCTGACACTACCTCTGATTTGCCAATTTTGGGTGGATTTTGTACCCAACCGCCCGACCATGTTTATATGGACTAGAGTGTGAGGCCTTCGAGCACGATCCAATTACACTAGTTGGTAGCGTGGCTAAAAATTACTTTATTCTCTCCGTAATTTGATCCTTCTCGGAGCATTCCTCTCTCCTTTCGTCTCTCTTTTACACGTCTTTCTGGTTTCTTTATTTATTTAAATCTTTTTCCTAATGTAACCAAATGGAGACAAAATGGTGCCATAAGTGGGGGATAAAAAGCAAGCATTCCCTTTTTGCGCGTCAACTCAAAAGGCAAACTGAACTTCAAGAACACGGTGAATTTATTCATTTACCTAATACAAACCAATAGAGTGACGGAGTGACTGAATTAATGGTCCAACTAGAATTCAATCCTCACCAGCTTTATTTTGGGTGTCCCAGAAAGACCTAAAAGTACCCAACACTAGAAATTATACAGACACAATATAATATGAACACAAGGATGATAAAATATGATCACCCCTTGATCAACGGTGGAGATGTTTTCACATTCGCATCGAATTGAAACTGGTAGCCATACGCGGGGAAGCAAGGAAATTAGGAAAAAAATTGTCACAGAAAGAACTAAGATGGCAGTAAATTAAATTACAATTAATTAACATGCCGCTGCAGAGGGGAAGAAGGGGATTGTGCATTTCCTCCTCGTAAACTTATTTGGCAAGATTAACTGTACGGGTATACTTTGATTGGAATGCCAACCCAACGCAACCCATCCCACTGTTCACCACTCTCTAAACTCCTCTTATATGCTAATATACAGCCATCTCATTTTAGTCCCCATTTAATAGTCCGAATCTGACGGTCCCCCTTGGCTGTTTTTGCCTCTTTAATTGTACTTGTACAGTGGGTGTCCCCCCGAGTCCTCCCCCACCTTCTTTAAAACCGTGGCCCTACCCTCTATTTCTCTGCGTCTCTCTGGCCTACATTAAAATCCCATTCTGTGCAGTAATACCATAGTTTTTTTGTTGTTTTTTTTTTGGAACCTAAACTCGTCACCCTTGTGAGCCACATGATCAACTTGATTGAAAACCCGTTTCTCCTCAACCCTCTGTCCCAAATCACAAACCAAGATAAAAACTGAGATTCACGGGGTTACAAAAACCAAGAACGCTAAGCAGCTGCTATAGGTAGGGGGGACTCCATAGCCATGGCTGGTAATGGTACTAATGCACAGTACCATGGCACAGCGAAACCCACTAAAACCCTCACCAGTACCTTTTTATCTTTCAAAAGATCCAGTCTTTTTTCTTCGGTTATTGTCCTCCTCCTCTGCACCTTCTCTTATTTCTTCGGCGTCTGGCAAAACGACGGTTCTTTTACCCTCAAAAGAACCGCCTCCGACGTCGCCACCAACACTGTCTTTTGTAAGCCCAGAAATAAAGACAGCACCAGCACCACCACCACCACCGCTTTAGAGACGGGTCTTGATTTCTCGACCCACCACGCGTCGAACGACGGAGGAGCGACGGTTACATCGGAGCCCAAAGCCTACCCTCCATGCAACGTGAGCCTCAGCGAATACACACCATGTGAGGACGCCCAAAGATCGCTGAAATACGACAGGAACAAACTGATATACAGAGAAAGGCACTGCCCGGGGAAAGGCGAGTTGCTGAAGTGCCGCATTCCGGCGCCGTTTGGCTACAAGAACCCTTTCCCGTGGCCGACGAGCCGCGACTTTGCCTGGTACGCCAATGTCCCGCACAAGCACCTCACGGTGGAGAAGGCGGTGCAGAATTGGATCAGGTACGAGGGCGAGCGCTTAAGATTCCCTGGTGGAGGGACCATGTTTCCCAAAGGTGCAGACGCGTATATCAACGATATCGGGAAATTGATCAATCTCAAAGACGGGTATATTAGGACCGCCGTTGATACTGGCTGTGGGGTAACTAAGTTCAATTCTTTCCCTTCTTCCCACAAGTATTTTATCTGATCTTTGGCTGATTATGTTAATCTATATTGTTTTCTTTTACCGGAGACGTGGGCAAAGTTTTGTTTTAAAATTTTTTTATAAACCTTCTTTGTTTCTTTTTGGGTGTGTTGGTGGTGGGGATTCTGGCTGTCGCAATACGTTCATCATTAATTGATGTTAAAAGACATTGATTCGTGAGCCCTGATAGAAAATTTATTTTAATTTTTCAATTCTAACGTTACCAGTCATTTTCCCTGTGTGGACATTAATCACTCATAATTAAGTTGTGGGAAATTTCAGTAAAGAAAGATCAGATTTTTTTCCTTGCCTTGTTCAACGGTTTTATTCACAATAAATTAGTGGATCATTAGTGTTTTTGGACAGTTGAATTGAAATAGATATTGGAAGGATTGGTGCAGATTTAGCAAAGATACGTTAACTTTTTTTTTTTGGGGTGCATTTGGAAATATTAATGCAAATATTACAATATCAATTGAATTATTTCGAATCCGCATTATTAGAATATCTAGAAGATTTCGGATTCGTCTACCAAAATTTCACTATAATTGAAGTGGGAGAAATTAGGAGAAATATCGGTCAATACTAGGCGTCCTAGACAAGGGAAAAACGTATCTCATTCCTAGTTTACAGGCCGAGTAGTACCTACCCCAGAGTAGTTCACCGTGCCAATTTCCTCCTACCCCCCCTATTTACTTTCCAGGGACTCGGGTAACTTTCTTTCAGTAGTTGGATAACTGGGTGGGACCACATTTCCCTTTCATTTTTACTTTGGATCCCATCGCATCGCACTGCACTGATTGATAATTCTATGTATTTTTGTGTATGTTCAACAACTTCATATAATATTGTAACCTTTAAAAAAAAAGAAACGCTAATAGAATAAGTGCTGAAAGTTTCCAATGCAACTCTATTCAAGTTTGTTTTAGTATTCATGAGTATGATATAGACAGATATTATAGGACAAAACAAAAACTTTGTAAGCTAAATGAACAATAAATCATGATTATCTATTAATTTAAAAATGCAGGTTGCGAGTTGGGGAGCTTATCTTCTGTCCCGCAATATCCTCACGATGTCGTTTGCACCAAGAGATACCCATGAAGCCCAAGTGCAGTTCGCATTAGAACGTGGGGTTCCTGCTTTGATTGGAATTTTAGCCTCCAAGAGGCTTCCTTATCCATCTAGAGCTTTCGACATGGCCCACTGTTCTCGCTGCCTCATTCCGTGGGCCGAGTACGGTATGTAGATCAGTGGATGTCCAGAACCAAAATTCAAGTTCATTACGAGACTGTTAAAATTAAATTCTTTTTACCAAAATTATTAATTTGTTCCTTCTCCGTTGGGCAGATGGGCAATATTTGATTGAAGTGGATCGGATTCTGCGGCCTGGTGGGTACTGGATACTGTCGGGTCCTCCAATTCACTGGAAGAGATACTGGAAAGGCTGGGGGAGAGCAAAAGAGGATCTGAATGCTGAACAGAATAAAATTGAAAGTGTGGCCAAGAGCTTGTGCTGGAAAAAGTTGGTAGAGAAAGGCGATATTGCTATTTGGCAAAAACCTATCAATCACTTGAACTGTAAAGTTAACAGGAAGATTGGTCAAAACCCACCTCTCTGCGCTGCTCAGGATCCAGATAAAGCATGGTACGGTGCCTTAAATTTAGTCCAAAAGGTTGAAAACTTTTCGCCTGATGTCATGACTGGGTGACGAATTTTTAAGTTCTACGCTTATTAATTCAGGTACAAAGACATGGAAACTTGTCTGACTAACTTGCCGGATGTATCGAGCAATGAAGAAGTTGCGGGTGGCAAATTGGCAAAGTGGCCTAAGAGACTGAATGCCATCCCGCCAAGAATCAGCAGAGGAACTGTTCAAGGAGTGACCGCTGAAACTTTCCGGAAAGATGGGCAACTATGGGAGAGGAGAGTTTCTTATTACAAGACTGTGAACAATCAGTTAGGACAAGCTGGAAGGTACCGCAACCTGTTGGACATGAATGCTAATTTGGGTGGCTTTGCCGCTGCTCTCATCAATGACCCCCTTTGGGTTATGAATGTGGTTCCAGTGCATGCCAGAGTAAACACTTTGGGAGTAATATATGAACGAGGATTAATTGGAACATATCAGGACTGGTAAACTAGCACTCTTATTAATTTGGTTTCATTAGGCTGGTCATTCTAATAATGGGCCTTACAGTTTTTTTTTTTTTGCTTAATTTCGTTTTCTGTTTAGGTGTGAAGCTATGTCTACTTATCCAAGAACTTTCGACCTAATTCATGCTGATTCGGTGTTTAGCCTCTACGATAGCAGGTAAATGATCACCAAGTGAAATGTTATCTCAGCAAATTTAGAATGTCAATGGGACCAAGAACCTCAGAATGGTCAAAAGGTTGTCTAATATCATGGAGATCTGTGTCAGGATACCGAAGCATACACATGACCTCACGTGGGGTTGCCCCGCATGATATGGGTCTTGACTGTGTGCCATATGAGTAGCTTCACATCTGTTGTAAGCTAGCATTGTGTAGAATACATTAAAACCTTTGCAATAACTGATATGAACATTGGTCTTGCAGATGTGAAATAGAAGACATTCTGTTGGAGATGGATAGAATTCTGAGGCCTGAAGGAAGTGTAATCTTTAGAGATGATGTTGATGTGTTGGTGAAGATCAAGAAAATAGCTGATGCATTGAACTGGGACAGCCAGATTGTTGACCACGAGGATGGACCCCATCAGAGGGAGAAGCTTCTTTTTGCAGTGAAATCTTACTGGACAGCGCCGGACCAAAATGGGTCTAAAACTTCTTAGGAAACTCCCTTTTAGTTTGGTTTTTTGTTTAGATTTCCTGTCTCGCCTTTTCTTCCCCTTTCTTGCTCTGACTGATTCTTGGTCACATTAACTACAATTCAATTGGCCGGATTGGAGATTGCAGATCCATGAACCACTGGCTATACATATACAGAGAACTTGCTCTGTTACATTTCTTGAATTGGAATTTTTTTGAACAACTCTTGAATTGGATATAGGAATTTGGCTTTTGATATTTTGTATTCGTCTTTGTGACAAACTCATTTCATATTGGAACATAATGGGAAGAAAATATTCATGTAATTGAATTTGGGATTAAAAATTCATTTTTTTTCTCCCCCTTTCTTCATGTATTCATCTTTGTCATAAAAATGAGCAAATGAGCATCCGCGGAGTTGATTTGGCCTTTTCCAAGACCATATCACTTTTTACTGTACATTGAGAACATTCCATGTTGAATAATTTTAGAATTTACACACAGGCGTGAAATTGTCCTGGCACATCTAATTCCAATTATATAGTTGTAATTGCAAATTAAGTTCCTAAAAGCGTCACTTGATCCATAACAGTGTAAAGGTATTATACCCGAATCAGGTAATTAAGCACATTGAAATAGAAATTTATGAAGTTAGTGGACGTGCTATAGTCCAATGAAGAGATGTCTCTTAATAATCAATGTGCACGTGATTCCCACATGGATTTGAATTGGGATGTCTTTTGCGTTCAGCTGAAACTTCACGCTAATAAAAATTATGTGCTTCTCCATCTGGATCAATGTGGGGCTTGAGCAATTTACTTTTAGTAACTGCAATCATACTGTCTTTTTTCTTTTTCTTTTTTTTTTTTTGGAGGGTCATGGATCATATAGTTAAATTGTACATGGAAAACACAGATCATTTAATAGCCAGTTATTATTGACATAATTTGAGAATCAAAACTGAGCGCCACGTCGTGAATTGGATTATTACTGTATTCAACTAGAATTGTAAAAGACGCTGATCAGGTTGGGACATGACAAACTAGCATTTTCACATGTGGGATATGTCAGCATGAGAAGGTATGTAAATATGATATACGGAACAGTTGACCTGCCCTATGTAAGGACAAACGTGATTAGCAAATCCTACTTGGCTCTTCACTGATTTTCTATTGCAGAAGACAGCAACAATGGTATAATCAGCCTACGACGGATTTGGATCATCGTATGAATAGATGGCTTGTCTCCGTTTTTCCTTTTCTTTTTTCTTTTTTCCTGTGAAAGGCTTGCGCAGCTGTCCGAGACAGGTTGAGGTGGTGGGGTAGAGTTTGCAGGTTTCATCTCCTTTTGTTTTTTTGTTTTTTGTTTTTTTTTTTAAATAAAAAATGTAATTTGATATAATTAATTAAATTATATATATAGTTAATAAAATTATGCTAGTTATACATTATTATTATTTACGTGCACATTATTTTACTTATTTTTATATTAGATTTTTTTTTAAAATAAAAATATATGTGGAACCTACATGATCTAAACAAAAAAATTAAAAAATAAATAAATAATTGTTCAAACTTGTCAGAGGCGACTTCCAGTTAAATATTGGAATGCTATCAATTGCCGGCAAAAAAATCGTTCTTCATATTATATTGAATAAATAAAATGTGGATTTATAAAAGAACAGAGATTAGGTAAATCACAAGTAATTCTCTCAAGCCAGACGAACTTACTCAGGCAGCCTCACGTTCATATCAAACCAATTTTCTGAATAAAAGGGTTACGTGCAAGTGCTTATTTCCTTTAAAGTTTGATAACTCAAATCAACCACCCAGATAATTTTTCTTTGTAATGAATTAAACTATAATTCGATCAGAAGTTTTCATTTTTCATAATTTTCAAAAAAATTGTTCTAGTCGACCCATAAATAATCTTCGTTAATTAATCTGTTTGTTTTGGCTAAATTTATTTGAATTTTAGTCATAAAAGAAAACAGTTTTTTTTTAAAAATAATTTTTGGTTGGCTTCGAAATAACAATAGACCAAAAAAAAAAAAAAAACGATTAAAAGGTCCGAATATTGCGTTGCGCTCAAGCCCTCGAAAGTTCGGAAATTTCACTTGGATCCCGTTTCAGTTTCCGAAATCACATTTGCCCAGTGTCTTCCAGACTAGCGGAATTCGGATCCTCAATTCAGACTTATCGGGATCCGACCGGCCACCCATTTTCTTTCTGTGTATGATTTCCGAGTGCTCGAGGATTATAGAGAAGTATTTCTTTAGCTGGACCTCCAAGTTTCTGATTTAAAATTAAAACTGCTATGCAATGGACGCCAGGCTGTGGACAATTGTTTTGAGTATTGAGTAAATTTGCATTTCCCACTTTTAGCTCTACAGTCTTTATTTTGGCATTCGGCGTGAAGCCAGCGAGGGAGATTCCAGAGAAATGATTGTATCAAAAATCACTAATCAAAAAATAAATAAATAAAATTATTGTATAAAAAACTCTTTTTTGGTTTTCATTCAAAAGAAACACCAATCAATAAAAATGGACGGTTCTTGGCTGGCTGGCGCGTGTTGTTATGTAATAACCGGAATGCACTGGATCCAGCGATGAAGTTACTCAATGGGTTGTGAAATTTATGTGTAATTGCAGATCAAAAAAATTGGCCAAAAGTCTATGCCTTTTTGTCCGAGCATTGATTTACGTGGTAGGTGCATTCACGTTGTATGCATTTATTATGATTTCTATATCATTTAGCTGTAGAATGATGGAGTTGTCTATGGAAAACTGTAGTCAATATTCTTTTTCACAATTGCTATGATGTTTTACCTGTAAATTATGGCTCAGCGAAGGCCAGTGAGTGCGGATAATAATGACTTGAGTAGCCCTTGTGATGAAAACATGGAAACTGAAGTTCAAGCATCCGATGATAGGTTGGATTTGGACATAGATCAGGAACGTGGCAGTCCAAATGTGGCCCAGGTCAATGCAACCCCTTTAAGCGATTATGCCGAGATGAACATGCTTATAAATTTTACAACAAATATGCGCGATTGGCAGCATTTAGCGTGCGAAAACATTGGGGCAATTGGACCAAGGTGCACGGTCTAGTGGTTTCTAGAAAGTTTACTTGCTCCATGGAAGGTTATCAATGGAAAGACAAGGGAGATGTTAACTTGAAGAAGCATCGGAAGGAAACAAGAACCGTTTGCTTGGCCCGCATGATCATAACTCGTCAGCCTGATGGTAACTATCAGGTTACACATTTTGAATCTGAACACAGCCATGTTGACATAAACCTGGATTATGATCAAGCATTGCTGCTACAGAAGGAGCTGTGCATTTCACAAGCTTCTGAAACTCAGGTACCTTGTAATCCTTGGGCAGGATCCAGTCTACCTTTTGAAATCACTGACAAACAATTTGAAGTACACGAGCCTCTAGATTTATCTAACCATGGGGTTTGACAATTTGAATCCCTTAAGGGGCTACTTAGTACATTTATAGAGGCAATGTCTGGGAAGAAACCTAACGTTGAAGGTGCAGAATTGTTGAAGCAGTCAATTCGGTCTTGCCAGACGCTAGTCCTTGTATCTGTGTTTGGCCGATGCACCAAAATGCTCATAACCACCTCGGTCCTGCTGTCAAGGAAATTGAATCTCTTTCCAATGATTTTAGAGGTTGTACATTTACCCACCAAAGATGAGGACAGTATTGGTCATGTGCGGAAGGCTTTGTTTGGATCAACGTGCCCTCCAGCAAAATGAATGGCTAAGATGGATGCCTAGAGAGAGAGAGAGAGAGAGAGAGAGAGAGAGAGAGAGAGATGGGACGTAGTGTATAGGAGGAAAATCCCCTTATTATTGATGCGGAAGGGCCATTCTATAGTTTTACCGTCACGAAGGCAATTCCCCTTTTGAAAAGGTAAGAGAGAATTCGTGGAGTCAGCCCCATAGGCCCAGACCATGAGTATAGAAAGGCTGAACGCAAAAGTCCTACAACACCTGCTCGGAACTCGGGACTTGGAGCGCCATATCGTCCAAAGTTTGGTAAAGGGTGTGAATCACCCGAGGGGACGGGTGTCCTTTACAAGGTCAAGGAGGCCACCAGGTTTTGTTCTTTTGCTTTTCCGATAAAAGAAGAAAAAAAAAAAAAAAGGTCCCATTCACAACTAAGTCTTACGCTAAAAAGCCTAGCATGCTTTAGCGGTGTCCAGGTTCGCGAGTCTGCTCCACCCCTTGCCGCTTTACGCATATGCCGGGCAAATAAAATAAATAAATAGAAAAATAAAAGTAAAAGAAAACACAGAAAATAGAAAGAAATATTGGAATAAGCATAGAAATGATTCTAATTTTTTTGCAATTTAATTCTTTATTTTTGAAGTTTTTATTTTAATTTTAAATATTTATATTTTATTTCAATTTAAAATAATTTTAAATAAAATATGATTAAACTATTAACTCTGTATATTAATTATATAAAATATGTCCAAATTAATAAAAATATGTACATTTAGTATATATAAAATTTTAAATTAGTATTAAAATTTTTAAAAAGTTCTTTATAAAATTGATTGTTTATTTTTTTTTTTCAAATTACCTTAAATTAAAGCAAAACATAAACATTAAGGAAAAAATAAACAAAATTTAAAAATATAAAACTAAATTATAAAAATTAAAACTAATTTAGTTTTGCTTGTCCCAAGAAATATCACGTTTCAACTGTCATGTCAATATTAAAAAATGCGCGGTGCGCTGGGCGTACAACAACAAGTCCGCTCGCGCGTGTGTTCTACACCCAAAACGAAAATCTCCGTTGCTTATTTATTTATTTATTATTTTTTGAAGAAAAAAATTCTCCTCTTTTATTAAAGCCGAGAACTCCACTCTGTTCTCTGCACATTTCGTCCACTCTCCAAGTCCCGAAAAGAAAGAAAAAAAAAAGAAGAAAAAAAAAACTCCTTTTAGAGCTTTAAGCCCGCGTTTAAACTATGAAATATGGGCCTTTTCGGGCGACTCTTCGGCGGCAAGAGGTCCGACGCTTCTTCGCCGGCTAAGAAGAAGGGAAGGAAGCATAGCTTCGCTGGATCTTCCAATACCGCTTCCTCGCAGCTCAAGTCCAACAAGCGCGACGCTTTTTCAATTCAGTATGATGATAACTTAGATGCCAATAAGCACGCTATAGCAGTGGCGGCGGCCACGGCGGCTGTTGCCCAAGCGGCACTCGCGGCTGCCCAAGCTGCCGCCGAGGTCGTGAGGCTGACCAGCGGTGGACCGGGCACTGCTGGCGGTAGACGTGCTGTATCGGAGGACTTCAGCGAGAGCCGCCGGCGATGGGCCGAGGAGCTGGCGTCGGTGAAAATACAATCAGCTTTCCGTGGTTATCTGGTCAGTGCGCTTCTCCGGCCTTCTTTTTGTTCGATTTGGCTTTTTCACCTTAAATTTTATTTATTTAGTTATTTTTCTTATTAAGTCGTAGCACAACTAACTGCTTCCACTGCGTCCTCAGTCCTAACTGTTAAAATCATTTTCACCTCAGTCAAAGCAACATGTTCACCTAGTTCCTTAATATTTGTAATTTCAAGTTCATAACTGGGATTTTCAGTCGTTGAGTCTCCGACACGAGGGGGTTTTGTTTTGTTTTTTGTTTTTTTTCTAATTTTATTTCTTCGGTAAAAATCAACTACTCCTGTCTGCTTTTTTATTTTTTATTTTATTTTATTTTTTTGTTTGGTCCACATATCATATGAACAGAGCCAATAACAAAATAACACGAGGAAATAAAAACAGTTGGATGGCTGATAAATTGCGCCGACAGTAGTGAGGAGGGGTTCCAATAATTTCGTCATCACCCCAAGGAGAAACGATTTCTCTCTGCATGTTGCGAAGTGACAGAGAGCGACGATGTCACTGTCTTGAAACTTAAAAGACTGTTGCATATGTCATTATTCTGTCATCCTGCGGGCACGGGTCGCCCGATCATCACGCGCTCGGCTCGCCTTTTCCTTTTTTCTGTTCTTTGGTCCGTCTCTCTCTTTCTACTCTCTTCTTTTTTCCGACTTAATTTAAATGAAGACATAAACCCCAGGGGTTTCGGTTCAGAGTTGGCGATTGTGTAATGCTTCCAAGAACAGACACGAAACTCGCTGAATGTGATGCGAGCATATTCTCAGCCGTGGTGGTTTGTAAGCCCCACCATCGAAAGAATTTTAATTCAATTCTTACCAGGTCAGGTCAGCAGAGGGAGCCACCTCTCGATTGCTGGTGGATGATATGCGGGGGGTGTCTTTTCCTCGCTGTGTAGCCGTTTAGGCTGGGGCTGCCCTCTTTTTGTTACCATAAAGGGGAGTAGCCCGTAGAATAATGATGGTCACGGGTGAGCCGCAATATAGAAGAATCACTCGCTGGCCTAACCTCTTGTCAGGGCACTAATTACATCCAGCTTGATGGGCCAAAGTTACTTGGCTCCACCTTTATTGAAACAATAATAATTGGTACCTAATTTTGTGTGCAAATATTCTATTCTAGTTTACTCTTCAAGTTCTTTTGGGTTTGTAAGGCAAGGCAGGTTTCTCAGTAGTTTGCATACCATCACACATCCAAATATCTTCCATTTTGCTAATTGCATTGGTTTGGCCTTCTCGCCCAAGTTCAAAATATCCTGCTTTACTTTATTTTGTCCATGTATATATGACAACAATGATTCGGTCCACACAGGTTTGTGCCTCGTGCTAACCTGGCCAGAACATTTTAAATCCCTGCACTGTGCCAAATGAACACGAACTCCGGGAACTTAAAACAAATCTTTACTGTTGGATATTTCGTGTAGTTATTTTGCTATATCTTAATCCACATGGTTTTATGCACTGCCCTGGGATTTGTTTTGATCTGTTTACTGAGGGTGGGTTTGATTTCATTATCCTTTTTGTGTTCCCTTCCCCTCTTTTCTTCTTTTGGAATTGGCCAAAATTGAAGGCGAGGAGGGCTCTAAGAGCGCTGAAAGCATTGGTGAAGCTTCAAGCCTTAGTGAGAGGTTACATTGTTAGAAAGCAAACGGCAGACATGCTCAGGCGCATGCAAACATTGGTAAGATTGCAAGCACAAGCTCGTGCCAGTCGGGCTCACATGGCACAATCTTTTCGTTCTACCCACAAGTCCTCCCATTCTCGTTATAATGTAAGTCCACTTTTGTGTTTGTTCCATTTCCAGTTCTGGTTTTTGATAGGCCAAGAGTAGATATATTATATAGCACTTCAAATGACTTCCATGAACTTGTGCAATTCCTAATATGCATGCATTTTAGTCACTGGGAGCCTCTGTCCATGTGCCAACTTCCAGCCTTTCACTCAAGCAGTTTTGGGGGTTGGGGGTTGGGGGTGGGGAATATAGGCACATTGTGAAAGTGCTTCATGCCTTTTGCTAATCTCTCAAGGCTGAAGATCTTTGGAGCTACAGTCTGACTACACTGGATGTTGCATAAAGATACATCCCAAACAGACTTATTCATATATTCCAGAAAATTGATTTGTTGATCATTTATGCCTAAATTCCTTTCAAGAAAGCTTTTTCATTATGCTCTCCGCGCCTATAGTACTTAATATGATGGGCTCTCAATCCTTGAGGTATCACTTGATTGTCTTGCGAAACTGTCCTTGTCCAATGGTGTTTGGTTTTTCCGCTGAGTTTTGTTCTTACAAGGGGTGAATAATAGTGAAGGTGAGCTGAATATTAATCTTCCAATCAAGAGAAGGTGATTTTCAAGCTAGGCAACGCTCTGTGAGCCCCATGCACATTCAGGAATGAACTTAACTAGAAATGTTATTGCAGGGTAAGTTTGAAAAATTTTAAGGTAGTGAGTATCAAATATTACTCCCTCCCTCTCTCCCAAAACAAAATTCTGCTAAGGAGAATAAGACAATAGCTTGATGTGAGATTATTTGTTCTGATGTGCTTGGTTATGCTTCTGCAAACTGGTCTTGGTGCATCAATTTACTGCAATTTGATATGAAATTCAAATTGTATGTCTCATTTTTTATACTCGCAGAAATCTGGTTCAAACGTTAAGGACATCATTGACCAAGGGAGAGTAAATATAGGATCAAATTGGTTAGACCGTTGGATGGAAGAAAGTTTATGGAACAACCATAACAATGCTCAGTTAGGAAATCAAAATGCTGATGATGAGAAGAGCGACAAGATCCTTGAAGTGGATACTTGGAAGCCCCACATGAGGTCCCAAAGCAACATAATTTTGCAGAAAGCACACCACATTTTGGCTTCAGAGCATGCCCAACAAAGCTTCGTGCCTATGAAACCATCAAACCCTATGCTAAATATCTCCTATGCGGATGTTCTATCATTAAACTCTCTTAAATTACCTCTAGGAAAAGGTGAAGCAGTGGGTAGCACTGCAGGAAACAGCCCTAACGAGTTTTCTTCATCATCAAGACCAGGAAGTAGTTGCAAAAGGGGCCCTTTCACACCCACAAAGAGCGAATACTCTTGCGGATTCTTTAATGGGTACTCAGGTTACCCCAGCTACATGGCCAATACAGAATCTTCTCGTGCCAAGGTCAGGTCACAAAGTGCTCCCAGGCAGAGGTTGGAGTTTGAAACTTACGGTTCAATCAGAAGATCTGTCCAAGGTTTTAGGGATGGAGATACTTGCTCAGAAAGGAGTTTTGGTCGCCATGCCGACTTCAGTAAAAATGTTCATCCAACATCTGCGCCTGTGAATAGACTAGGGGCTACCGATTTATGGTGACAACTTCGTGCTTTTCCACTGTTTTTCTCTTGGCTTTACTCAGTGTCATGTTGTAATTATTGGATTATGATCTCAAGAACTTTGCTCCTAAAGAATTGAAAGAATTGTCTTTCATAAGTGTTTAATATGAATATTGTACCCAAACTCGTGAATGTATCTGCGTCGTTTCCAACATTGCGTATGTGTCGTTATACTGCTTCACTATTCAAGTTTATCGAGATTAAACTTTAGGTCATATATGAGGAGAATTTGTACAAAGCTCTAACAATGTGTCGATCCTTTGTAATTAAAGGGATTGTTGGGTAGCATAATAAGCTGAAATAATTCTAAGCTAGCTTAAAATCTTGCTTTATAGGTAGAATCTGCCTCAAACCACCCTCGTTTTCAACTTCACTCGTAAAAAGGAACATATGGAGGTTCAAACCCCGACAAGAATTACCATCAGCGTCTTTGTCCACTTGTGCATTCAAGAGGGTCCATCCTTTAATTATTTTTCACTTTATTTGTATTCAATGTGGACGGTGGCCCCAATTGTCCCGTCAATCATCTGTCGAGTGAGGTATTGTAGTGGAGTACAGCAAAGACTTTCAAAGTTTGTAAGATGTTGGATCCTTGGATTTACACGTGTGCGTTGATTGGACTTAACGATTGTGTTCGATAGTTTTGTTTTTACTTCGTCCTGGGTTGACGATGGAAATATAGGTGATGGAATTAGGCTTGTTAGAGATGTAATGGAGAGAACTGCCTTGGAGATGACTGAAGGGTATGTTCCGTTATTTATTTTTAACCTAAATTTTCCTTAATTTTCATCTTGGAATTTTGAGTTTGAAGCTCGAACGAGTATTCAGGTATGAAATGGAATGTTCTCTCATCAAATGGGTTTTTAAGGCTAGCTTTAACAGCGTTAGCATGTTGAAGATAGATTAGTTATGAGATTGAAATTTGAAACTTGCTTTCTAGTAGGATTGGCGATTCCACCTTCAAACCTGACTACCGTCACTTTCAATTTTCAATGAAATCACAGCAATAAGGATAATGAATGTAGGTTTAACGTTTAAACCCGACCGAGTGCCACATCCTTTCAGTTTCAATTGACTTTAATGTCAAGATGGCCCCAACAGTCCCGTCGGTTACCGGCCTGAGTTGATTGCAGCTCCAAATGATGACAAAAATCGACCCATCTCTTTCCATTGATAGAAGCATACAGGCCGAACCTTTTTGGTGATGTGAAGGCAATTACAGAAAGGTCGAACGTAATGGGCTAAAGGGCCATGGCCAGAAACATCAGACCATGGTCGAATCGTGCTAATATGGCTTCTTTCTCTGATAATTTGACGCATGGGCAGGTATGCACTGTTCTTTGAAAGAAAGACTCGTCTTTTATGCATTATTTTTCAGTAAAAAAGATAAGAGAAAGAACTAAAGAATCCACCATCAGTGATAACAAGCCAACCGAAAGACGCATATAGCTATTTAACCATCAGCTCATCGTTTATAAAAGCAAGCAAGATCTACGGACTACAGTACCAGGAGTAACAACTTATTTTTGGTTTTAATTCAAGTGAAGACGGGCTTCTTATTAGGCCTCCCGTGGATGAATCTACGTCCATCTCTCTGACCCGACTCCAATCAACGAAGGCTGCAATTAAACGCTAATCGTATAAGCATTAACGTATGATTAATAAAGAGGCAATATGAGCTTCAAACCTAGCACTTACTCACATATATTAACGCCCAAGCTTTAGGCAGCCAGTAGTTTCATTTAACAAAAAACCATGTCAGAAATTTTAACAGTAGTTCTTACAAGCGTAAGGCAAGTCGGATGGGCTCGAAGAAAATAGTCAAGGAATACTTACAAGGTGCAATCTGCACTGGGGTCCAAGGCAAAGCCCAGACTTACGCCACAAAAGCCCGGCAAGGTGGCGAGGGCGGTGGCATTATGATTGTAGAGAGAAATGAGGCCCATGAAGCATCTGCAAATGGAAAGCCTATCATCGTCGGAGTCAGCCAACACGTTGAGGCTTGTCATGGCGTCACAGCAAGGCGAACCGGGAAGTGGGTCCGGCAAGCCATAGTTGATAAATGAGGAGCAAGCAGAGAGGAACTCAGTCACGGTGGTGCATTCTACGACGGAATATGCCACTGCTACGGCCCAACAAAGCAAAGTCAAGGCTCCCAGGAAGACTCTTTGGGCCCCCATTTTCCGCAGCTTCATTAGATGTAACCTTGTGCTGTTCTACACTACCTGCAAGAAGTTAAACAATAATTTAAATAAAAGAAGAAAAAGAAAAACACAAAGAGGTGGGCAAGTTCGACAGCGTGGCTAGTTAAAATTGGTGGTGCTTTGTTGATGATAATCTGGATTCGGTGCGCAACCACCGATGCGTGTGCCCTTCCATGCTCGTTGAATGTGGCCCTATTCTCGTATTTTCTGAAAAGAAAATCTTCCGTGTGAAGAATGCCCCTTCAGCAATGGGCTCAGGCTCTGAGAATAAACCTGGGCCTTCTACAGTCCAGGTCTGGCAGCCGAGTCAGTGCTCAGACCGGTGATCCACCGAACCAAACTCATCTCGGCACCAACTAACGTGACCACAGACCTGTGATTCCGTTCCGATCTGCGGCAAGTCTAAAGGCTAACTGCGGCTGATGTTGGTGGAAAGGCCCATAAAAGCCGCGCTCCCCAAAAAAAATCTCTTTGGGCCCTCATTTCGAGTAACTCCATTAGAGGAACCTTTTGTACACAGCTGCCGCGAGGAAGTTCAAAGCAACAGATAAGCTTGTATATACAAGTTAATTTTTATTTTTATTTTTACTAAATTTATTACTCATTTTTAATTTATTATAATTAAATTAAATTATTTTAATTTAATTACTATATTATTATACTAAGTAAAATTTATAATTTAAAATATATATTCTTATTTAATTAAATCTATTAATCAATATATTAATAAAAATTAGATTAAATTTTTAAAATCAAGATATTACAATTATTAACAATATTAAAGAATTTAAATGTTGTAACGAATATTTTAAGAAAAATTATTGTTTTATTTAATAATTTAACTATTTTAAAAATAACTTAATTTGAAATATAATCTAAAAAATTAAAGAAAAATATTATAAATCACATTATATTTAATGCGTTGAAAAGTTTAATGTGCCACATAAGAAAAAAATAAAAAAAAAATTTAAAATTTTTAAAGAAGTAATTTTTATTAATATTTTTATAATTTTTTTAAAATGATCTAAATTTAATAAAAAGAACTTATTCTTTCAAAAATTAAAAACAAAGATAAAAGCTTTTTTTTTTGTTGTGGTTCTATAGTATATTAGATATTATATAATGTATGGTATTTTTTTAATTGTTGAATCATATTTTAAACTGATTTACTTTTAGAATAGGTGGACTATTAAACAAAAAAATTAGTCCTTTTTAAAATACTCACTAATATTTCTAAATTTTTTAAATTTATCATCAGTAATTTTTCAATTTTAAAATTTTAATTTGATTTCTATTAATATATTATTAATAAATTTAATTATGTAAAATTTATTTTTTAAAAAGTAAATTTATTAATTTTTATTTAATCAAATTATATAATAATTAAATTAAAATAAAATTTAAATTAAGTAATGTAATTATAAAAAATTAAAATTAAATAATGAAAATAAAATTAAATGATAAGTTAAAGTGACTAAAATGTAAAATTTTCTACATATACATGCTGCGTCTTGGGTCGTCCCCGATCATAATACACACAGCAATCTAATTGCTTCCCAGGCTACGCTAAGCATTTACAACGTGTAAAAACTAAAACCCATACAGGTGAAATGAACTCGGCAATGAATTTCCTCTCCGCCTCCTAGAGTTGGAAATCATCACACTTCCATCTGGAGGTCGGCACACAGCTCAGGTAGTGACACCAATTGCAGTGATGATTTCCATTCTCTCCACGGAACAACATCACCAATGCAACTGTTAATCTGAATTCCAGAAAGCAAGCATTTACATTTGTTCAGTCTAACAAACAGAAAGTCTTGTAAAATACACAGGAGAAGGACCATACGACTACAATTAGAGATGATGATTGTCTTGACCAACTAGACTAATTGAAATGCACGTGACTCACCCCACAATCAACAGAGCCACTGAAGTAAACCATAAAGCATATTGGGAGGCCCTATACTTCGATTTGACACCAACTTCACCGGGGAGATTCTGGCGGTCTAACCATGCATCCTGAGGCCGTGGCAGCAAGATATAGCCAAGGAGGAACCCTGACAGAAATCCTCCGATGTGGGCAAAATTATCAGCATGAGGCAGAATTCCAATTGCAAGGTTAATAGCTATGATGAATATAATTGTAAGCAATGCTGCAGCCTGTGCAAACCACAAGGGACAGGAATTAGGAACGGAAGAATTTTGCAACAACTTCAGCTTTGATTCTTCGACACCAACATCCATCACCTTGGTCCGCCGACAGAAAATTATGTATAGTATTGAATATTGTAAGAGTAAGACTTAGAAAGCACTTCAATTTTTAGCACTACAGAGCACTTCAAACTGCGAAACAACGTGCTAGCATCACTGACCTTGTTGGAATAAATGGTCCAATTTGTGATTAGTTCTGAAAGCATTGCTCCGAGAAGCCCGAAGAGGGCACCAGAGGCACAGACAGAGATGTTATCTCTAATAAAGAGGGCAGAAAGCACACTCCCACCAAATCCTGACAAGAGGTAGATAATTCCTATGCGAACTGCAATATGTTACAATAGAGGTCAGATCTTAATAAGACAATTAACTAATAACCTAAATTAAATATGAGATTCTTGACAAGGAAAGATAAGATTACTAATGGGGATCCGCGTCAAAGAACAAAATACTGTGTTTGCCCATGTGTGCTATATGGAAAGTTTCAACATGAACTTGAAGGAACGCGTAATGACATACCAAATCCAAATTGCTGTTCCAGGCGAATACCAATCAAGATCAGGCTCAGCATGTTTGCAAGAAGATGAATAATACCAGCATGCAACCAGATACAAGCAACTAGCCTCCATCCTCGGTGTTCACTCACAAGTTTGGTCCATTCAAGGCCTCCCAACTTATCCAATCTACGAACATTAACAAAAACAAAAGATAGAAAGTTTCAGCTAAATCATGTTTCTCTACTTTTCTGAAAAATCATTTGGAAAACTCGCGTGACAACACCCCCAAAAACACCACGAAATACTCACCATTCACTAAATAAAATATAAAGTACTATGAGAATCGATGTTAAACTAGAGTCACTAAACTCCTGCGTCAAACATCTAGCCAATCAAATAATCGGGAAAATCAAACACAGAGTAGATCTTATTCATCAGTTCACACCAAGAAATGCAAATTTTCGAATTCCCAACAATCACCATACAAGAATTTTGATCGGTTCCTTCCACCATAAACAGAGTTGACCCATCAACAGAACCTACAAAAGCTGACGAATACCAATCACTGAAAATCCCAACCAACACTTCAATGTCAAGAAAAGGAGAGGGAGAAAGCAAATTCAAAGGAAAGGAGAAAAAGAAGAAAAAAAAAAAAAAAACAGAAGAAGCAGAGCAGGACAAACTTTTTTTTATTTTATTTAAAAGAAACAAATTGAAGAGGGAATCCTTGAAGAATAAGAAATTACGTAATAGAAGAGGGACCAAGGAGAGGATTGTCTCTCAAGGGCTCGAACGAGAATCTTCCAAGAAACCTGGCCACGCACTTCCCTTCGAACCGAGAATGGAAATGTTTCGGACAGTTGTTTATGTACATGGCAACAACAAAGACAACAACATTCGCCATCACAAACATGGGCACGAGCCACGATGTCCATGGGGTCTCTGTCTCCTCTATTAAGTACGACGGAGATGAGCTGTGGCTGTCGTTTTCGCTACCATTAACTCCGCCGCCGCCGCCACCACCACCACCACCTCCTCCTCCTCCTTCTATGTCTTTTCCAGGCATGTTTATTTGCTGTCCTTCCAGGCGTTTCTCTCTCTAACAGGAACTGTTTTTGTTAAGCTATCTATGATATTTTCCCTCTCTAGAAGTGGAGAGATGGGCAGGTTGGGGCTGGGGGAGTTGAGAGTTGGTTAATGGTTTTAATGGAGTTTTTTTTTTAAGAGAGAGAAAGTTTAAAGAGCGTGAGCAGAATTGCAATCCGGTGCTCTGCACCCAAGTTTAAGCTCTATCTCGCAACTACGCTCGTTTTCTTGCCACGTAGGATGACCGGTAAATTTACACCGGCGAGGTGAATCTAAGTATTCTTTTGCGACGCGTGGCGAAATCTGAATGGCCCTACAGGAGGATTCATAGAGAGAGTTCTGGAAACAGTAGATTATCACTGCTTCTACGTGGCCCCGCTTGCGGTTACCATCCATTACCCAGTGACCGCGAGCTCGACGTTTTTGCGTTTATGCCAACCTGTTACCAGTTCTTTAAATGAGGTTGATTGAGAGCAGTTGGTCGTTTGGTTACGCCCAATAATAATAATAATAATAATAATAATAATAATAATAATAATAATAATAATAATAAGAAGAAGAAGAAGAAGAAGAAGAACAACAACAACAACAACAGTCAAAACTAGAGAAAATAAATAGTCAACACTGAGATCATGTTAGTGCAGAAGCTAAGTTTTAAATTATATATTTTTAATAGTGCTTGTTATATAAATTTATTATATTTAATTATATATCTATGTTTTTATTTCAATTAAATTTGATTTAAATTTTTTATTTTTTATACATAATATTAAGTTAACTTAATTTATGAGTCAAATTAGAGTAAATATTATAGATGAGAAAATAAGGAATGTAATTCCATTTGTGTGATATCATTATATTTAATTATTTATGCTAATAAGGATTAGTCGATTTGATTTTTAAAAAAAAAAAGAGAGAAAAGGTGTCAAAAATAGATGTGTTTTCCGGTCCGCTCACACAATATTAAATAGATTGCGTTGATTGGGCTATGAGTAATAGTTGCGAACTGGGCCATGAGTCATATAATTTATAATATATATATAATAAAAATTAATATATATATATATATATATATATATATATATATATATATATAATAAAGATTTGAACGTTTGTATTTTCTTTTTAACGGAAAGGCTGTAGGCCTTTGGAACTCAGAATTCTTGTTTGCACGACAGTTGACCTAACGTATTCCTTCCCTTCCCCTTAGAAGAAGAAACAACGCGGAAAGCGTCGTAGACTGAAATATCTAGACAGAGGAAATGGGGAATGCTTTCGGATGCTCGGCCTCCGGCGAGAGGTTAGTGTCGGCCGCCAGAGACGGCGATTTGGTGGAGGCGAAGATGCTTCTGGATTGCAATCCCTGTCTCGCCAAGTACTCCACCTTCGGCGGCCTCAATTCTCCTCTCCATTTCGCCGCCGCTAAAGGCCACAACGAGGTTTTTCTTCTTCTTCTTCCTTTTGTTTTTTTCTTTTGGGGTTGCTCTCTTCGGTCCATCCTTTTTAAAATTTTTTCATATTTTTATTTCGTTAATTGCGATCATGTTTGCATAGATTGTCTCGTTGTTACTCGAGAATGGAGCGGACGTGAATTCGAGGAATTACTGTGGCCAGGTAGCCGCGTTCTTTCTTTTTTTTTATTTTTTGTTCTGTCAATTTCTCCTCCGGAATATGTGTTCTTAGCGACTAATCTATCAGATTATTATCACGCGACTGAATTGGACTGCGATTTGACTGATTTTGTTCTGTTTCGAGTCTTTTGAATGTATAAATGAGTTCAAGTTGGAGGCAATCGATTTGGGCACAAGTGAATTGTGATTTTGGCAATGCAAATGAAATCCTTTTGGGGGGGTCTGGAACGGAAATACAAAGAAAAGTAAGAAATGCCGTAAAAAACCACTAACAGTTGGAGGTGAAATTTGTTGCGCTAATGACCCAGAATTTGAAAGCTGAGCCTCATACCAATTTGATGCTGCCTAAGTCCGACCTTTGTTATCCACGGATCATGCACACTCTTTACTCTGATTAGCTGAAAATTTATGGATCTAGCTCCTACTAACTGCTTGATCATCTTCATGTGGTTCCTTTGAAGACGGCATTGATGCAAGCTTGTCGATATGGGCATTGGGAAGTTGTACAGACCCTGCTGCTCTTTAGGTGCAAGGTAAGTTTTGTTTTCTAAGCCTTTTCATTCTTTTCAGTTTTTCTGTTTATGGTACTTCATTGTATAGCTAGCAAAGTGGGAGTTATTAGCTGTTTAACTGGGTGGCTTTTTGAATTTTTGTGTCTCGTGTTATCATTCTATTTGAAAGCATTTCTTTGGCGTAAATCAATCCATATGACTATTTTTGTTTACACAGGTTACACGAGCAGATTATCTGAGTGGAAGGACCGCTCTACATTTTGCAGCTGTAAATGGCCATGCTAGGTGCATAAGATTAGTTGTAGCAGATTTTGTTCCTAGTGCTCCTTTTGACGCCATGCATTCTCGGAAAGAAGGCGATGTATGGGATGGTTCCTCAGCGAACAACAGGGTTGATCAAAGGTAATGGTTCACTAGCAGCTCTAAAGTAATGTATGCCTCATGGCAATCATGGTCTATACTTCCCCCCCACTTCCCAAATGAAGTATTCCCTAAGAAGAAAATCCTTGTGTTTGTTTTTAGTTGTGTGCTATCCTCTGAACTATTTTATTTTAATGCAGTGCACTCTCCAAATTTGTAAATAAGACAGCTGATGGTGGTATCAGTGCTCTCCATTTGGCTGCCTTGAATGGCTATTTTGATTGTGTGCAGCTTCTGCTTGATCTTCAAGCAAATGTGTCAGCTGTAACATTTCATTATGGAACAACAATGGATTTAATAGGTTTAACTTCTGTTCGATGCCTCATAGATGTAATTGTTTTCCTGAATCCTTATGTCATGCATTGTATTACTGACAAATCAAATACATCTGATTGTAGGAGCTGGAAGCACTCCTTTGCACTATGCTGCTTGTGGTGGAAATTTAAAATGCTGTCAGGCAAGAGTAACTTTCAATCTAAACTGATTCCATACTTACCTATATACATACATACATACATCTATATGTATATATATAAAGTGGTTCTTCTGATTGTGCAGATACTTCTTGCAAGAGGCGCCAGTCGGGAGTCATTGAATTGCAGTGGGTAAATTGTTTTGAGTGCATTTGAATGTTCACTGTTTGGCTGATTGGCTCAATGGCTCTGCTGCCTATGTGAAAAATAACATGGAAGTTCATGCATTTTTTCAGGTGGTTACCCATTGATGTGGCTAGGATGTGGGGACGTCATTGGCTTGAACCATTGTTGGCTCCAAATTCTGATGCTGCCCTGCCAAGATTTCCCCATTCTAATTGCTTATCCTTGCCTCTTCTGAGTGTACTTAACATTGCAAGGTATTTCCTACAAATTGATATATCTTGAGATGCCATAAAGAAATGCATATGTGCGTAGATGCATACTGTATTCATGCACACACATGCACCTAAGGATAATTAGTTGCAGACTGAAGGGGATTTTTCTTGTTACAATGAAAGGATGGTCACTCGCATTCCTTAATTATGTGCCAATTGTAATATTGAGTAGTTGACTTTGGAGTTTGACACTGCGAACTAATAAGTGGGGGTTCATAATGCTGAAACATGAAGTAATAGATGGAGAGTAAACAATAAAGATCACTTTTTTTGTGAACTATTGTCTGCAGAGAAGGTGGAATCCAATGCTCAACAACCTCATCCGATGAACCTGATATCTGTGCTGTTTGCCTCGAGAGAGCTTGTAATGTAGCTGCCGAAGGTTTGTTCTTCTTCTCTTCTTCCTTTTATTTTTCAGGTTTGCCTTGTGTTTTTCTTCTAGACGTTGAGGTTTGGCTTTCATGATTTCGTAACCACGCAAAACGTTCACCAGTCCCTGGTAACCTGGGGTTGACTGCAATCTTCCTTTTAATTAAAATTTTTGGCTTGGCTTTATGGTTCTGGATACTGTGTCAGAGCTCTTGGTTTAACTTTAACCCAGGTTTTTACTGCTTTTTCCCCCAGGATTTGTAGTTGATTAAGTCTTTTCACCTCTGCAGGGTGCGGGCACGAGCTTTGCGTAAGATGTGCACTGTATCTTTGCTCAACTAGCAACATCCCTTCTGATATGATGGGCCCACCTGGTTCCATCCCATGTCCTCTTTGCAGGCAGGGCATCGTATCTTTTGTTAAATTGCCTGGTTCTCTAGCAAAAGAAATAAAACTTCCTTTGTCCCTTGGCCTCTGTAACCCATGCATGCTTCACCCTACTGAGACAGATGGAGAATCTCCGGTTTGCCTGCCAGAGATTCGAAAGAATCGTGTGACTGCGGTTTCATCTGATTATCTCTGTCCAGTCACTTGTAGCCCATTTCCTTCTGTTGCCATCCCTTTGTGCACTTGCAATGATGGCCCATGCCCATCTTTTGAAACCCGAGAGGTAGAAACACAAGATGAATCACCTCGTCATTCACAGACATCAGTAGACCAGGACAAAATGGAAGAACCAAGACTAGAGAAAACAAGCTGTTCAATCATGTTTTGGGGTAGAAGAAGCTGCAGCCGAGAGCATCAGTGCAATTCAGAAATAAATGCATGACTGTTCTCGTTCTGAACGGCAGGGATTGGATATTTGATTGAGATTTACGTGCTAGCTCAAGACGGTGATATTACATCACAAGTCTCCCACGCTGGAATTATTCAGACACCATGTGTGCTTCCTGTTTTTGTTTGGCTGGCTTCATGGTGAGGGATCCAGGTTTTGAAACATGGCAATTTACTGCCTTTGGGTGTCTTAAAAGGTTTGGTGAGTGTTGTAAAACATGTACTGGGGCTTTAGAGATTTAGTATAATTGACGTTAAAATTGTAGTAGGAAAAATTCTTAGTTTCTTTCTGCATTGTCAGTTGCGGGATGCGCTCCGATTAGGTCAATGGTTAATATTATTAAGGTTTTGTGGACGAGTAACCTGCCCTCCTTCTTTCCTCGGGTTCTGAAAATGAAAATCAAATATGTTGACGAACATCACTCTGAAGCTATATTTATTAAAATACATGATAATGACCAGAAAAATATCAAAGTAATTTTATTATTTTAATTTTATTTATTTGTATAAATAAAATAAATATGATTGTTTTGTATTTCCATTAATTATATGTTTACTTAATTGTGCCTCTTTTAAACTTTTCTTTGTGTATTTTAGCAAAATGAACTTTTTTTTTAATTTTTTTTCCCTGGAGCTGAATTTCTTATTTGTTTGCGTTGCATAGAGAGCACTATCGAGGTCAGAGATCATATACTTGTAATCATTTTTTTAAAACAAAAATAACAAAATGGGTCTGAATCATTCTTGGGCTTAATTAACAAATTTAGCTCAAATTGGGTGGTTCAGTGCCAACAGTCCAGCCCAAGACGTGCCTATCGAAATGATACGACGTCCTGGGGGGGTTCCATTCACCCGGCTCACGGGGACCATGGAGTAATGCCACACCATTTATCCATTTATTGAAGATCACACAAGAGACACCAAATTCAAGAATCAATGAAGCAAACAGTCAGTAGTAAATTTTGGCTAGCTTGCATTACCCACGCAAATGTCTTTTCTCAGCCTCTCTCAAGTCTCAGTCTCTTTTCTTTTTTCACGCAGCTCACTCAACCTCCCATTCTGGGCATTCATTTTCAAAAGCCCCCATAAGGAGGCCTTTTTTTCTTTTTTCTTTTTTCTTTTTTTTTGTCATATCTGCAAAACTGTAGCGGTTTCGCTATTTTAATGTCTTTAAGCGTGCACGCAGGCCTCTCTCTCGATCCCCAAAAGAAGTTACCAAAAACCAAGGCTTTCTTTACTTTCTTGACAGAGCTTCGGTTGAACTGACTCTGAAAACTGCATGCCCAACCAATCCTCTTTTACGATTACTTTGGCGGAGTAATTCTCCCATTCGATCGACAGCTATCACCATTTTGAAACTACAAGATAAATGGGCGTGATTTGCTGAAGTAGAAAAGATTCTCAAAATATTCTGACCCAAAAAACAAAAAGATTCTCAAAATATGAAAAACATGGGCCCATATCTTCCAGTTGCACCCTCTACGCAGCACATGGGAGTCTGACATTTTACTGTTCTGTCCAGTTTTACATCAACTTTCACGTGACAAATAATATTCCACCGGAAAATTAATCATGCGGTAACTATTTCCTTAAGCATCACAGTAATTTAATATTTACCAACTTTGCAAGGAGCAGTCTCCTGTACTGAAGCTTCTATACTAGCGGGGCTTGCATGCAATTAATAGGGTGAAAACTGAAAGCATCTTGATTGGGCTCGCCTTTAAACCCGCTTACCACTCTTGTGATTCATGAGAGAGGTCTAAAAGGTCCTCAAAAAAGTACATCAGATGGATGGCTGATGAATACCGAAAAAGAAAAAGAATGGGAAAAACAGAGAGATAGCATGATGTAATATGAATCAATGAAATTGCAGGTGCAAGTCAGAACCAATAAAATTCCCATTCTGGGTTTGTTGCTTCCTTTGAAGAGACCGCTCGTGGCCAGGTCCTTTCTTGAGCGGGTTTACTAGCCACGCAACGCCACCCTCCTCGTTGCCACTCTCTTCACGTCTCATCGTGATCATCTCTTTCCCTTTGAGCAAGTCAATATCATCATCGATAATAGAATTTGCAAAGACCCATACAGCCCCCGCCCCCTTACCCCTCGGCTATACTCTCCGGGGTACCACAGAGCCGCTGACCCAAACAGAGGGTTGCTTTAAAACACCCTTAATTGCTACTTTTTTTTCCCCCATTTGAGGGGCCGGTTTCGTTGTGAGTGCCCCGACCCGGATCTTGATTTTGGACTGCTTGGGCGAAAATTGCATGTGGGTCCTCCCTAAAGGCTATTTAGGACCCACTTATTTCAAATAGTACATGCAGACCAAAATTTGAGAAGTGCTAGGGGAACCAACCCCCGGAATCTCTGTTTTGGTTTTTTTTTTTTTTTTTTTTTTTAATTTTAAGAAAAGGTTCGCGAAATCGTATATATACATATTTATCATAATAATGTGACAAGAAAATTAGTTGAACTTCTATACCGTAGTTCAAATCTTCTTTCTCAATTCAACCGATAAATTAAAAAAAAACTAAAACAAATGAACAATGCCCGCTCGGGATCGTGTTCACAGAACATCGCTGGCATGGGCTGATCAGCATGCTGATAGGGTCTGTATGTAAGCATAACACCTACTTTCATCGGCTAGGTAGCATCTATTTCTTTGGTCCATGTAACCACAATCATAAGTGATGCGAAACCAGACCAAAAACCCATCAAGGACTAGCCTAGAATTTATTAAATCAACTAATCCAGCAGAGCCTATGCAGAAACGAAAAAGCTAAGAGATGAAACGATGAACAAAGTTGGGCTTGGTGAGAGAGACAAAAGCCGGATTCTCAGAAGCAGGGGGCCCTTTATGTACCTCACAGCCATGATAATCATCTAGTTTTTTTATTCTTGGGACGTAAACTAAAATCAAATGAAACAGAAAACGTATTTGGCGGGGCCCTGAGGAAAAGGGAATTCTCAAAGTCAACAGACGGCGGGCTTCGTTTCTTTGTAAACCAAGACAAAACAGAATTGCCGTTACAAAAGCTCAGGTCACGTGAGTGGCGTGTCGTCCTCTCGGAGACACATGAACGTCTCCCTCTCCCTCTAAAACGACCATGGCCTCTCAGCTTCTCCATTGCCATTTCGTGCTGCTTTAGCTCTTTCTCTTTCAAAGACGTCTCCTTTTTCACTCTGCAATAATGGACATGGCGTTTAAGCTTCTGCTTTTCGGCCTATCTTTGTTAGCCCATCCGTACATGTCAGTCCCAAAGTCCATTATCATGGCAGAGAAAGAGCAAAACCCAGAAAGAGAAAGCCTTTTGTCATTCAAAGCTGCCCTTAAAAACCCAGAACTCCTCTCTTCCTGGAACCATTCAACACATTACTGCAACTGGGACGGCGTCGTTTGCCGTTCAGGCCGAGTCACCTCGGTGATCCTCACTGGTGCTTTGCTCAATGGTCCCCTCTTGCTTTCTGTTTTCTTGCTCTCTGACCTCAAAGTTCTCGACTTGTCGTCAAATGTTATCTACGGTCAACTCTCCCCACGCATCGCCAATCTCAAGCGGCTAGAACAGCTTTGTCTCGGTGACAATCAGTTGTCGGGTGAGATTCCGGGTCGAATCAGTGAGTTGGCTCGTCTCCGTTTGCTGAAACTTGGTCCCAATTGCTTCACCGGAAAAATCCCTCCGGAGCTTGGGAGGTTAACTCTACTCAACACCCTCGACCTCTCCGGCAATGTTCTCTCCGGTGCGGTGCCGAGTGAACTGGGCGGGCTGGCTCAGTTGCAATTTCTAGACATGAGCTGCAACTTTTTGTCAGGTTCTCTCCCTCTAAGTCTACTCAACAATTTGCACTCTCTAACATCTCTAGACATATCAAACAACTCGTTTTCTGGTCCAATCCCACCCGAAATTGGCAACCTTAAAAACCTCACTGATCTTTATATCGGCATCAATTCATTTTCTGGCCAGATTCCACCAGAAATCGGTTCCCTTTCACGCCTTGAAAACTTCTTTGCACCTTCTTGTTCTATAAAGGGGTCATTGCCTGAAAGTATCTCTAAACTGAACTCACTAGGCAAACTTGACCTTTCTCATAATCCTCTGAAGTGTTCAATTCCAAAGTCTATAGGGAAGCTGCAGAATTTGAATATATTGAACCTCGTTTACTCTGAGCTTTACGGCCCTGTGCCTGCCGAGCTTGGAAACTGCAAGAATCTGAAGACTTTAATGCTGTCCTTCAATTCTCTTACTGGGTCTTTGCCGGAGGAGCTCTCAGAGCTGCGCATGTTAACCTTTTCAGTTGAAATGAATGGGCTCTCCGGGCCATTGCCTGCCTGGATTGGAAAATGGGATCAAGTGGACTCTCTTTTGCTTTCGAGTAACAGATTTAGGGGCAGGATACCGCCTGAAATAGGGAATTGCTCCACTTTGAAGCATATCTCTTTGAGCAATAACTTGTTAACTGGCGAGATACCGAAAGAGCTCTGTAATGCTGGATCGCTTATGGAGATTGCTCTTGATGGGAACTTCCTGTCAGGCACTATTGAGGATGTGTTTATGAAGTGTACTAATTTGACTCAGTTGATTTTGTTTCATAATCATATCAAAGGGTCAATACCGGAGTATTTAGCAGAGCTTCCTTTGTTGGTTTTGGACCTCGATTCCAACAATTTCACAGGTACAATACCTGTGAGTCTTTGGAACTCCACCGGCTTGATGGAATTCTCTGCAGCAAATAACTTCTTGGAAGGTTCTCTGCCTGTGGAGATTGGTAGTGCAGTTCATTTGGAGAGATTGGTGCTTAGTAGTAATCAGTTGAAGGGCACTCTGCCCAAGGAGATTGGAAATCTCACCAATCTTTCAGTTCTTAACTTGAATTCTAATCTGCTGGAGGGGAATATTCCTGTTGAACTAGGGGATTGCGTTGAGCTGACCACACTGGACCTGGGGAATAACTGGCTGAATGGATCCATCCCGGAGAAACTTGGAGATTTGCCTCACTTACAATGTTTGGTTCTTTCTCGCAATAATTTATCTGGGGCCATCCCATCGAAGCCTTCTCTGTACTTTCGTGAGGCCTATATTCTTGATTCAACCTTTCTTCAACACCATGGAGTGTTTGATTTGTCCCATAACATGTTGTCTGGTCCAGTACCTACAGAGATGGGAAATCTTGTGGTCGTTGTGGATCTTCTTATCAATAACAACCTGCTTTATGGTGAAATTCCAGGTTCTCTTTCCAGGTTAACAGATCTGACAACCTTGGATTTGTCAGGAAATTTGTTGACGGGTTCTATTCCTCAAGAGTTGGGTGACTCTTCCAAGCTTCAGGGCTTATATTTGGGGAACAATCAGCTCTCAGGAGCCATCCCCGAAAGTTTGGGTAGTTTGGGCCGTCTGGTGAAGTTGAACTTGACTGGCAATAAACTGCACGGTCCAGTTCCACAGAGTTTGGGTGACTTAAAGGAGCTTACTCACTTAGATTTAAGCCACAACAAGCTTGATGGTGAGCTTCCCCCGTCTCTCTCTCAAATGTTAAAGCTTATGGGGCTTTATGTTCAGGGAAACAGGCTTAATGGGCCTCTGGATAAGCTGTTATCCAACTCCGTGGGATGGAGGATAGAAACTATGAACTTGAGTAATAACTTCTTTGATGGGGAGTTGCCACATTCAATGGCCAATCTTTCATCCTTGACTTATTTGGATCTTCATCAAAACAGGTTTACAGGACAGATTCCTCCTGACCTTGGGATTCTGATGCAACTAGAATACTTTGATGTTTCCAGTAATAGATTATCTGGGATAATTCCAGATAAAATATGCAATTTGGATAATCTGTTTTACCTGGACTTGGCGGGAAACTGTTTGGAAGGCCCTGTGCCCAGAAGTGGCATCTGCCAAAACCTGTCAAAAAATGCACTTGCTGGCAACAAGGAGCTCTGTGGGGCAGATATGGGTTTGGATTGCAGGACCAAAGGCTTCAACAAGTCATATTTTTTAAATGCCTGGAGGCTTGCCGGGATTGCTGTTGGATGCATGATTATTGTTCTTGCCATACCCTTTGCACTCCAGAGGAGGATTTCACGAGGCAGCAGGCAAGGTGATCCTGAGGAGATTGAGGAAAGACAGCTAAACAGTTTTGTTGATCAGAATCTTTACTTTTTAAGTAGCAGCAGATCAAAGGAACCTCTGAGCATAAATTTAGCTATGTTTGAGCAGCCTCTTCTGAAATTAACCTTAGATGACATTCTTGAAGCCACCAACAGCTTTAGCAAAACAAACATTATCGGAGATGGAGGTTTCGGTACTGTATACAAGGCCACTCTTCTTGATGGAAGAACAGTTGCAGTCAAGAAGTTAAGTCAAGCCAAAACTCAGGGGGACCGAGAGTTTGTTGCCGAAATGGAAACCTTGGGCAAAGTGAAGCACCAGAATCTCGTCCCATTACTTGGGTACTGCTCTTTTGGTGGGGAAAAGCTTCTTGTTTATGAATATATGGTCAATGGGAGCTTAGATCATTGGCTAAGGAATCAAACTGGGGCACTTGATGTCCTTGATTGGACTAAACGCTTCAGAATTGCAACTGGTGCCGCTCGTGGGCTAGCTTTTCTTCACCATGGATTCATCCCTCACATCATTCACAGAGATATCAAGGCCAGCAACATCCTGCTCAACGAAGATTTTGAGCCTAAAGTCGCTGACTTTGGGTTGGCCAGGTTGATCAGTGCTTGTGAAACTCATGTCAGCACCGACATCGCTGGAACACTTGGTTACATTCCCCCAGAGTACGGACAGAGTGCAAGGTCCACTACAAGAGGGGATGTTTACAGCTTTGGTGTAATTCTGCTTGAACTGGTTACTGGGAAAGAACCAACAGGACCAGATTTCAAAGAGGTTGAAGGCGGGAATTTGGTCGGTTGGGTGTTTCAGAAGATCAAGAGGGGGCAGGCTGCTGATGTTCTTGACCCTGCAGTTCTGAGTGCTAATTCGAAGACGATGATGCTTCAAGTGCTGCAGATCGCTGCTGTTTGCCTGTCTGATAATCCTGCTAACCGGCCCACCATGCTTCGGGTATTGAAGTCCCTTAAAGGCATCAAAGAAAACATGTAGAATATCCTTAGTGAGTATAACAGGTTGGCTGTAATAATTCCTGTAAAGTAATAGGAAGAAGAAATGTTATATTAAGCTGTGTTTGTTTCGGATTATCTATTGAATGGCAAATTAAGGGTTCTGCCCTTAGTTATCATCAGTCATTGTTTCAGAGGGTTATAAAATGGGTTCAGTTCGGTGGCTAAAGTTTAGAGAAAATGGATTTTACCCCTACTGAGCGTAGTACATTTAAGTCATGTCTAGCAGATCTTGAGTCCTTAGTTTTCTGGGACTGCCTGAAACATAAGGAAAAAAAAATTACATATTTCCCAGCAAATGTTGTGGTAATTAAGTATTACAATGAGTGAGAGTTCTGCAACATGCAAGCTGCAGAGTTAGGAGACAATGCGGATCGGCCACAGAAAAGTAGTTTATTTCTGATGAGTTCTTTTTCGCTTTTGCTATTTTCTCGGTTGCAACCCACAGAGCGAGAACACGACCAAAAAAAAAAAAAAAACTAGTTAAACACTTAAAACTGTTATCAACCGGTGAGGTTGTTTAGCTTTGCAAATGAAAATTATTTAAGGAAACCAAATGTGGAGCATTGCTCTTATTAGCCATTCTGCAGTTTGTCCTTTCTTTTTCCCCCAGGCAGCTACAAATTTGAATGTCTGAAAAGGGGTTGGTTCTCAACTTCCCATGACGCAGCAGCAGCGAGGGTTCTGCACTAATGCCTTTTTTTTTCTTTTGAAAGTTATGGCTAAATACATATGGTAGTATGTGTATATATATATATATATATATATGTTACGTTATGGCGATCGATTTATTCTTAGCAGCTCCGAATTATGAAGTTGTTGGGCCGAAATAAGCTTCCTACCATTACAAAACTCTACCCTCTTCCCTACTCCCCATCCCAGATATAATAAGGGCCTCAGACCCATATTAAAAAAAAAAACAAAAAAAAGAAAGCGAGAAAGGGGAGGGCAGAATACAATGATAATGTCACATGTTATAAGTTCGGTGTTTATTTTTAATATAATACATATAATTTTTTATTATATAAATTTATTTTTTTATTTTAATTAAAATTTACTTAAATTTTTATTTTCACTTCGTTTCAAATAAATTAATTGTATTCTTTTTTAAAAATTACTCGATGAACTATCTTGCAATAACATATACTTAGCCCTTTCTTCCTTTAATTATTATTTATTTTCACATATCGACCACAGACTTCATGATCCAAATAAAGTAAAAGAAAAAAATGAAAAAAATCTCTCGGAAGTCGGAAGAGAAAAAAAAAAAAAAAGGTAATAAACCTCCTGATGTTCAAAAGTTTCTCAAAGCACGTGATCGCATTTAGCACGTGCATCTCCTCGTCCGGATCTTCGGATCCGGAGCGCATCCACCCCTGACCAGCAACACCTCCCTCCCTTCTAAACTAGAAACATTTTATCCAAATTTCCAATTTAACTTATTTAAAAAATAAATAAATTTAAGTTAATATTGTATATAAAAACACACAAATTTTTAATGTAATTTAATTTAAATAAAAATATATAATTTAAAATAATAAATTTATTATATTAAAAAAAACGAATAAATGTAACAAGCCCTTATTCCTATTTCTAATCAGTTACACACCATCTGATTATCCCTCTGTCATTGCTTAAGCCGCGGCATTTCCTGATTATAATCATTGGGAGCATCGCTCGGACGATCCGGCGGCTCAGATATTACGACGTTGGCTCCCGGTTGATGTAGCTTCCAACTGCGCCGATTTATCTTCCGCTGCCATCGCTACACCTTCCCCTTCTCTCCCTTTCTTCACACCAATCGACACACCGAACAGCCTCGCGCTGGTCTCCACATCTTCGCCGGAAAACTGCTTAATTGGCAACAAATCCAGCGCCTTCGCAGCCAGCCAACCGTCCGCCGACACGTGCTGCCCGCTCTCTGGCTGACGGCTTGTGTAATTGGATACCAAACTGAAAATATTATTGCAAAGATCCTTCATTTCCGTCAACTCCTTTGTCAGCTGCACGTTCTCTTTCCTTAATCTCTCGTTCTCATCCAAAAGATTGGCGTTTGGTCCAGTACCTTCTGGTAACGTCGATATAGGAGAGTTCGTTGAAGATACTTCCGCTTTCATAGCCGTTGGAACCGCCGCAGCCACTGCGGTCACAGGCGCTGGCATTCCGGCCGGAGCTGTTTGTTGCGAGAGTTTCCTTATCTGTACATCGCACAAAAGCCGCTTCTCGCCTCTGCGAAAACAGTCGTTCGCGAATTCCCATCGATCAGGTACTACCTTTCTGAATCCCTGCAATTAATTGAACAAGAAATAATAAATAGATATACACACAATATTCAATCGAAAAAATAATTTTTGTTTATTATTATTTTTTTAAAGAACATAATAATTTGATCTAAAACTCACGTGAGTGTTTAATTGGCGAACAAAGCTGGAGAAGTTATTGTGTTTAAAGTACTTGGGGAGTAGATCTCTGGCAAAAACCGTAGGGTTCCAAACGAGGAACGTAGATCCGTCGTCGTTCCACGATATCACATCGTCTATTGTTTTATCATCCACAAGCTGGTAAGTCTTCGCCAAAAACGGCGTCGTTATAGATCTCTGTGATTCTGCCGGAGTCGGTTCTCCATTCTGCTCCACCGCCGGCGGCGGCGCCATCGCCGTCGATTTATCGAAAAGTATGCAGAGTCGCTAACTAGAGGAAAACGATTGAGAGAAAAACGATGCGGAAGATTGATAATGGTAATTCTAGAAGGTTCGTTTTCTCGACATAATCCAGGAAGAAAAACGGACGAGAGAAAGAGAAACGCTAACGAAGAAGAAGGAAAGAGAGAACGGGAAGCACTGTGTTATGTCGCTTCCAGAAAATTCCCTCTCATTCTTTTTTTTCTTCTTCTTCTTTTTATTTTTCCATATGTTATTCGTGAAATAAACGGATGAACAATCCCCGTTGGCTATGCTGAAAGACAAGAATGCACGTCCAGAGGAAACTTTGCCAGGGCTTTTCCTGTCACGATCGAATAATTCGAATCAACGGTCCAAATTGTATTTACATCGAGAAAAAACATGTGAGTACAAAGATGGTGACCACAAGCAATTTACAATAAAATAAAATAAAAAATAAAAAAAATTATATATATATAAAATAAGACCTAATAAACAAAGTAATAATGTCCACAAGAGAAAAACTGTTGGTGTTGAAGGGTCTAAAAGTTTTTCTTAAAGATCTCTATGTTATTGTTATTATTCATAAGTCATTTGTACTCTCGTGTAGAAGATAAAAAATCTCAACATAGTGGGGAAAAAAAACTTTTTGATTCTTCATATAATTCCACGATGGCTATTTTCTTGGCCTAAGTCTCTTGTTAACGAAAAAGCAACAAAAAAAAAAAAAAGATGTTAGAGGAAAAGGAATGAGGCTTTTCCAAATCAAAATCCACTAGTTGCATGATTGTGTATGGCTGGGCCGTCCTTTTGCATGGACCCAGATTATTATTATTTTTATTTTTTTTCTTTTTTTGGGTTGCTTTTGACCAATATTGTTTTATACCAATCGCCGGGTGATTGCCATATATCGGCGTTTAAACTTGGTCATCGTCGGCATGCCAATCTGGAGCACCGAAAATTTTGATACTAGAGAAAAGCTACCCACAAGCATTTGGTACTTCTATTTATGTTAATAGTTTCGGCGTGGGTTGACATACACATTATAACAATTAATTAAGATAGCCTCGAATTGAATTGGAAGTCCTTTGAAATCAATCCGAAGGTCTTGAAATTGTGATTAATCCGTAATTCTATGGGTATAATTCAATGAGCAAAGTACATCGCTAAATACACCCATACTAAAAGGGCGCGGTGATCCTATATCGGTGGCTAAATCTTCAAGTTGCACTGCGTGCTACATTTTGGGAAGGGTGAAGGCTCAAGCCTGCAACTAGCCCCCTGCCGCCTAGATAAGTTTCGAATGAGACATCAACATGGGTGTCTCTTTGCTCGTCCCCTCTCTCTATCCTTTCTATCCCCCCCCCCACCTCTTCATCTTTTACCATTAAAAAAATGTCAAATAGGCCCAAGAAGAAAATTCATAAATAACAACAAAATCTGGATTCTCAAACCCATAAAATATTTCCCATAAATCGCCCGTATTTCCGAAATTTCAATCGATAAACTGAAGATAACAATAAAGCGAATTTTCCCAATTACCCCTAGCATCATTCCAAAACGGATGGAATTGAAGTTTTAGGCTTTTTCAAGGGTCATAAGTAACCCTGACACCTAATAATTACTAGGCAATTTTGGGCCATTCGAGCAACAAATGCAGCGTTGTCCCGAAAATCAGATACCAGCTAGCTAAGGCCGCGAAACAAAAGAGGAAGAAAAAGATTGGAACATGGAGGGTGAATGGGGTATGGGTTAAAAGTTTTTCCATCCATTTGATCATTGTCAAAGAGTCAAAAACTCCCTCTGCCTTGAAATACTTCCCGCAAAAGTCAATACTTCCAACAGTACATAATAAATGGTAAACAGCAATGGTGTAACGAACCTGATCTTGTGATGGATCGTATCGCTGAGAGGATATTCTCCTTGTTCTCCTGTCTGTCCTGCCGTCCTTTCTGGTTCTTGTGCCGACAATATCTGCTGCCAACACCAAAACACTCAAAACCAAGACCAAATTAGTGCACAGAAAAAATGTCCACAAACAAAACAACATAGAGTGAATATGCCCTGAAATAAGATATCTTCTAAAGCATACTCGGTATTTTCCATGCTCTTCATTGTTGTTTGAACGGCGGGGGATTCCTTTTAGAATCCTCCTTGCACGTTTAGAACCCAGCAGCGGCATTCATTGGCCAATTATATATAGCATCAATTTGCTCATAGTGCCTCCCACATCCGAAAAGATCTTCCCATTTAATTTTCCTCAGTCCCTCGAGAAGTCGCATTGTAAGTGTTTCAACAACGCTTTCACACCCTCGAAAGCCTTTGAAATTGTCACATTCGAATAGACAAACTAAATCCAGAGATCGTTGTTAATGACCTAATTAGAATCTAAAAGATAGCTCTTTTTTTTTTTTTAATCATAATAAGTCGTTATCGGAAGGTACAAAAACATGCGTCAAAGACAGCCTCAGCAAGCCAAATATCAAAAGGGTGAAAACACTTAAAAGGTTACCAAATGTCAAAGGAATTTTATTACCCCCAAGATAATTAAAGAAGGGGATTCATCTCCCACAAAGCCATGAAAAAGTTGTTCAAACAATGGTCAGACATAAAGCCAACCAAATTTATGAAAAGTCGATGCCAAGATGGGCATTTTAACCCCAAAAGGCATCACGACTCGCGATCCAGATCGATTAAAGCCACCGAAAGCACCTTAATATAAATAAATGGGTCTGTAGTGGGCAGAAAATGAAATGTGCGCTGCACAATCTGCACATTGGAGCTACTGTAGAAACCTCCCTGAACAAAAAGTTGGCTCATGAGAATAAGAACATGGTTATATACATTACCTGACTTGCCGGCGCCATGGTTTTCATTACGTCCCTGAGATTTCAAGTCAAGGGTCGATTCCGAGCTGCTGTCTGGCAAGAAAAGATCGAGGGGGATGAGGCGGCTGTTATTTTCTCGCATTGTACGGACGAAGGAGGCCTCCACTGAGTTCAGGAAGTGCACGTGCTTCTCGTTCGTCCATCGGCCCGTCTGTCCATCGGGCACGTGCGGTTCCATGCCACCGGAAATATGTATATGTATATATATATATATATATAAAAGACTTTTCCTTGCCGCCGGTCTACAGCTTGCAGGCCTTAATCAGTTCATATGGGCTTATGACTCAACTATGTAGCCGGAGACTTTTTCAGGCTTTATAAATCCCGCGGCATTGTGAGGATTTCTTGGCTTTTACTTAATTAAATAATGAATGTCTAAGGATTTTTTGGCTGGAGAAGTCAAAGAACAAGTGGATGGAAATATCAGAGGAGGGTTATACAAAGATTAGATCCTCCAAGCAAATAAAGAAAGATAAATTTTTGTGATCGACGAAGAATCCGTGCCCGTTAACTTCCAGAGAGAAAAAAATGCCAACAAAAAATCATGTGTGCCGAATTTGACGTGTATTTAATTTCTGGCAATATAGTTTTTATGTCTTGCCCAATTATTTTATTTCGTTTTACGTTGTTTTTAGATAATGTGACGATATAATTACCCACTTAGATGCCGGTGTCTCAGCTGTTGTGCAATAACCTCGTAGCTTTTTAGAATTTGCTTACGGGTCTGAACGTTGTCAAAAGTACTAAAATTGACCATCGATTTGGTGCTTTTGGCGATTGGCATGGATCCTGCGGGAGAGCGGACGAGCAAGTATTTCGTTGGTCTTCATGAGTTTTATGGATTCATACTGAGCACGTAAAACGTTCAACATGCCCGAAAAATAATTTGAATAGTATTTTAGACTCTCGGCGTCCTGTATTGAATCCAAAAATGCTTTTAGGGTTTAAGCATAAAGAGGGGCAGGAAGAAGCCATTGTGCTGATGTTCACTTGTTGTTGACTTCCCCATATTTTTCCATTTTTTAAACCAAAAAAAAAAAAAAAAAAACGTTGCAAGTATTCTGATTAACAACAGCAACACCAATTACATGACGAGATCCAAACATCTGCCTTAAATCAAATGTCATACCATATGATTCCCTTTGTTCTCACTCAAGATTGGTATGGCGAGATCGGATGGACTCAGGGCTCTGTCCCAAGACCTCACCCAACTTATAAACCGCAATCTCGAACAACACAAACAACGCCCCCTCATAAACGCTTCCCATCGGCATCAACGGCCTGGAATTTGCCGCCCCACAATCATCGTCGTCATGGTCATCCGCCATGGTCTGCGCTGGGACATAACAAACTACGTTGGCAAGCTTCACGGCCGATCCCGTTCCAGGCTGAGCTGTCAACAGCAACACTATGGCACCATTTGATCTTGCCACGGAGCATATCGCATCGACGGTGGAGAATCCCCCAGGTCCTGCGGAGGCGATGAGGAGGTCGTTGGAGGTGATTGGCGGAGTGGTCATGTCGAAGACAAAGTGGGCAGAGAGTCCTAGGTGGGCCAGTCGCATGCAGAGTGCCTTCAGCATCAGGCCCTCCCGCCCGACAGCGTAGAGGAAGACACGGCCGTTCTGGGCGGCAGTAGCGGAAAGGTTGGCGACCAGGACGTCCAAGGGCGGTGGGTGTGGACCCGTGGGTCTAGAGAAGATGGACGCTATTTGATTGCATATTTGTGAAGCTAAAGAGAACACTGAAGATGTTTCGGTGGCCATTGGGTTGGGGGATGGGGGGAAAGGGTTCCGAAGTATTGCTTTATTCACTCGCTTGGCCATCCATCTTGTGATGGTGGTCGGGCTTTCATTATTTTCACATACCATACAAGCCAAACCTTATCCTTGAAGGATGTAGACAAAACTAGGGGCGTGGAACATTTTAGGTCCAGTGATTAATCATGGTTAGGTAAACCCAAAAACAAGTGTTTCATAGTTGGGGATTTAGTTTCCAGAGGGTACGGAAAAAAATAGCTAATGGAAGCTGCTTCTAACAATTGCCAACACCGCTGCAAATCACAAATGATTGACGCACCTCTCTTAAGAGCAGAGTAAATGATAAATGAACATCCAGACGGGAGGTTTTACTGTTGTAGAAGACGAATATGCATATGGTCGAGAGAGATGGTCACTCCACAACGGAATGAGTAAAGCCATTTACAAGCAAAATTGCAACCTGAAGCGGTGGTGGAACATTTTGTATAATATAAAAAACATCATAAAAATGCTAAAAAAAAAAAAAGATGCCAGGACAGTTGAATGTCAGATTGGCTCAACGGCTTATGCATTATGTCCGTTAGATGGTGCCAAAGAACCCTATTGACACGAATTTGCAGTACCTTCTTCAATGTCTATACCTTGCACACCAGCACTTAATGAAGACGAATCACATGACCCATTCTTTTCCATTCTACGACCATTTTCTTCATCTTCATCCTCAAGAAATGAACCCTGCTGCCGAAGTTCCTTTACCTTCCGAAACTCATCATAATGAGCTCGTCTGTGCTCCCTAAAACTGGCACTCCTTTCTGTTCCAGAATCTGATGATAGCAAACCAAAAAGTTTCTGTCAGCGAGCCTAAAGACTGAAGTGATGTAAGCAAAATAACTGAATAAACAAAAATGATCACATAGAAAGATATTAAGAAGAATTGGAGAGGGTTAAGATGATCAGATTCTTTAGTCATGGCTAGTGGAGGATCTCTCTCTCTTCTTTTTTTTCATCCTTTCAATCTTTCAGCAAAAGAAGATTTAGATAGTTTAGAGGCATCCCAGAGGATATTAGATGTATGCAAGCTTATCCTTTGTTCTTACAAAAAGACCGCTTCAGGGGGGGTTCAAACTTGCTCCTTCATATTATAATGGAGTAATCTTACCATTACATCAAAACTCTCCCAAATTAATATTGTCTATAAACACAACAAATTGTTGAAGCCAAGCAAAATATGAATGTGATAAGAAACCACACAGGCCAAAGAACTGGAAATACAACCTTCGAAAGAAAACCACACGTGGTAATGGTGCAGAAAACTAAGGCAGATCCTAACTAAAAGCAATTCACGTGAGAATCAGAAAGGTTTGCAACCAAATGCAAGAGTGTTTCCAATGGCCAATAGGATAAACAATGGTAATGAACCTTAAATCTCATTTAGTAAGACAACGTGACAAGAAACAAATGAAGCAGTAAATCAACTGTGCTCGCGGGAAAGCTTTTATACGTTTCTGTTCACTTTTATGCCACAAAATTTGAATCAGTAAATATAATAAAATTGCTTGCTGCTATGGTGAAAATCTTGGGCTTGCGATAATAGGGTGCAACTTTGAGTTTTGAGAACTGCTGCAACAATTGCAGAAGGTAGGGTTGCATCCAGATTCTATCTTCCAAGAAAAATAATTTGCTGAGACCATGATTGTTGAATGGCCTCCGTATGCAAGCAAACAGAAAAGAAAATATAAAACAGGTGCCATACCTTCTTCATCTTGCTCCATGGGATCGGCCTCATCCTCAGAAGATATCCAGCCCCTAGGTTGCCTACTGGTGTCTCTACTTGAAGAGGCCACAGTATCCAAAGCAGTCCGCAATTCCTCAGCATGTTTTGCATCACCAACATGCTCCTCAAAGCTACCTCGGCGAGGAGAGAGAGAACCTACAATAGTCATTGAATAGGAAGAGGATACACTTTTTCAACAACCTCAAAACTAGACATGAAAGAGGAGTAACCTAAACCAAAAGCCATAAAAGGATCCTTTGCAAAAGCAGTATACCCAACATGAAGTTGGAAAAGAAGACTGATTCAAAAATGGGCAGCAATGTAGACACAAGGCAGATAAGCATACATTCAATACTAGTTTAATTGGCCTTTCCAAAAAGGAAAATGAGAAAAACCACTATACCATCATCATCAATCATGGGATGATAAGGTGTCTTGGGTTCAGTGATTTTCTGCCTTACAGGCTTATTAGCTTCAATTTCACCCAGACTAGCCTCGTCCCACCGCACACGTGCTGCCTTACGACCCCTGTGAAAGTAAAATAAACTACAACTGTCAGATAAAATCTTTGAACAGTTAACAAAACATACTTCCTTCAGCAGAAAAACTGAATATTGGTACCCTTTTCCTTGCCCCTACACACAAACCCCTACACTAGCACCCAGCCTATTATGTTATTCATACCTCCAATTGCATCTGAAAACACTACTCTTTTCTGGTTCACCATTCCAATCTTGCCAGTCATTTATACTACTTGAAGAACCTGTTCATTGTTTCTCACTGGGGTTCACCCAATATCCAATCAAATTCTTTGAGTTAAAACCACATGAACAAGCAATATTAATCTTTTGAACCGCTCTTCCACTAATCAAAAAGCTGAATTTCTTATAAAAGAAATTTCTTATGAACAAGCATCATTCACACTGGAATTGGCGTTCATGTTCATTTCTGGCACATTCAATTTCACCAGAGCATTAATATGTATTTTCAACAGCAATATCTATATGATATTGGGTCTTAGCAATTCAAAAAGAATGGCAACTTTTTACAGCTCCAGTCACATTATCAATTAAATATACGGACAAGGAATCTAAAACAGAGTCCTGAAACCAGGGGAAGAACTTCTGCACAATAATGCCTTAAGAAAGAGCAAAGTATAAAGAGGAAAATTGGCAAGGAAACTGTAAATTACTTCATTTTTCTGAACTCTATATCTTCTCAACCCCCAGCACACGGAAGCAATTGCTGATTGACCAGATTTCCTTCGAAAAATACAATAGACAAGGCACCCAGTTAACAGTTACGAATGAGGCACAATGTCCCAGTCAGAAAGGCTTTATTCACCACCATTTTCTTTGTCACAAAAATCTAGAATTTCAGATCTAAATGCATCTACCAGACAAGTAATGAAAAATGTAGGAGGTGTTATGCAACCAAAACCACCTGAAATCTAAAAAGTAACTGCTAATTAAGGGCAAAGATTTAGGAAAAAGAATTCTGGCGAACCAGAAAATGAGCCACATAATGTAATTATTGTAAACCATGAAACAGGTAGATGAACTTCCAAAACCTGCGAGGAAATTTAGGACGTGTATCTTACTAGGCCACAAAAAGCAATCCAGGAAAGGGCAGCATAACAGAAAAATTTTCACCCATATAAACATTGTGCTCATTAACAGTTTCAATTTTTTCCCCCAAAGTCACAGAGCTCAGTAACCTGATTTGAGAAAGGTTGGAACTGCAATACTAGAACAATTATATGCACAAACAAGGGGCTCTAAACACTTCTAGAGAGAGTTAAAGCACAAAGTATTAGCAGTCAAGGAATCGGAGCCACAATGATTCACGACGAAAGAACATAAATAAATTACACGACATTTTAACAAACCACATGCTCAAATGCTACCCGATTATGAATCAAATTCAAACAACATCAAATTGCTTTTTCTTTTTTTTTTCCCAGCGAAAATGCGAGAAAATTATAGAGCATAGCGAAATTTGTTAACCAACCCAACCGACAATTTTGCGAAATCGATGTTTCCGTTGTTCTCCCTCTCTCTCTCTTTATTTATTTATTTTTTCCGGGATACTCGTTTTCCTGCGGTTTCTCGGGAATCAAACGCAAAAATAAAACGAGACATACTATAGAAAATTCGAAATCGTAAATAAAGAAAATTAGATGAGAGTAATCTCGTTACCTGCTGGATTGCTTTCCTCTTTCAATCGCCGTTGCGATAATGCCTTTCGATTTGCGCGTTGCACGTTTGCGGCTTTTTCTTGACTTTTACTATATTTTTAGTTTCCAATACTACCCTTCCAATCCTCGCGCAATAACAATTGAGCCCCCGCAGACGGTTGATTCCAGATCGAGCGATCAAGGCCGCCGCTTACATTATGGGCGCGCGAGATGTGGGCATGGTCGTCGAGAGCGTGGGTCCTACCTAAACCAAAATTAAACCTTGCGAAAAAGAAAAAAGAAAAAATAAAATACCTCAAAGGAAGGGCAATATTGGAAATGAAAAGTATACGTCAAAATTACAGGCGTATTTTTCTTTTTCTTATTCGGCATTTTTGTTATATATTAAAAAAAAGAAGAAAAAAAAAAGAAAAAAGAAAAGGACATTAAAAGGAAGCTTCCACAATGGCAGGGGAGCTCTCTACGTTGTCGTCATCATCTACTAGCAGGCACCTTCGATTTGGACGAGGGCGTAGATTTTTGTGCTACATGCAAAATCTGATGTTGTCTGGCTTTTAATTTTACGGTACCTGACTAGGTAGCGCTTAGTTATGATCGTATGTTTCTTGATCTGGGTGGTGTTCTGTAGCCCTATTCAATTATTCCACGCTGAAAGCAGCTGGGTGTTTGTCGATTTCGATTTTTTGCGTTCCATTTGTATTTCGGGCCACTTTCCTTTCATGTTTTTCGGATGAGATCTTAACTGTTTATTCTATCAGTTTCTTAATTACATCGAAATTTTGATTGTTTCGTCGGAATGTTATGTTGTCAATGAATTTGTTCATAGAAATGAAGAATTTTAGTTATCTGTAATGAAACTGATAGTGAACTAATGGTCTTTGTTGAAAAAACAGTTCACGGAGGATGATTCTTCTTCAACTATCACAAAGGATAATCCTCATGCCTTTCATTGATTTGCATTTTCTTTTGGGAATGGTATCGTTCAGCTCGTTGGTATTATGAATTTCTTGATGGACGGTGTCTTTGTATTTGGATATAAACTAGACTTGTACTAACATTGGCATTTTCTTCCAGGTGAGTAAAATCTTTGGTTATTGCATCTCGGGGAATTGTCTCGCATTCCACATTTTTGTGCTTGCTGGGATATGTTAATGATGTGTTTGTCTATTAGTGTTGGTTTTGAATAATTGCTAGATCTGTTAGTTCCACAAAGGTAGTAAAAAAAAAAGAGAGAGAAAAATAAAAAAGGACGTCCTATGCACGAGGATCTGTGCTGTGAATCTGGAGAAGTATCATATGTATGCAGGTTTATCACTGTTTTTACAAAGTTGTTTTCATGACTCAAACCTATGACTTCCGGTCACAATGGACTTATACTCACCTTAAGAAATATACACTTTTAATAAGAAAGTAACAAGGGAAATTCAGATGTAGCAGTTTGAATCAGACTTTTTTTGCCAGCATCTCTTTAAGGTGTACCTTTTTATCATGTGTATATCATAAGGTTGATTATTGCTTCTTTTTTTTTTTTTTCAGGCTTTAAATTAACAAATATGAGAGAGATCAAGTTAGAATTATAAATTTTGTTTGCCATACCCTCCAAAGCTTGGAAGGAACAATAGTACCATACAACACAGAAATGTTCTCTTTGTTTTATGGCCTTTGGGAGTACCTATTTAGTAAGACAGAGTTCCATGTGCTTATTCTTGGAATCGACAAATCTGGGAAAACAGTAATCCTTCTTTTTACCTCTGCTGTCAATCACCGGAAATTTTTATCATGCGGTTTACAGACCTTATTTTCCTTGGCCCATGAATGACTTATCATTTTGTTGGCTTCATTAATGCAACACTTTCTCCATATAATTTACACTCATCTTTCTTCCATCTGTGAATTTGTAGACTTTACTGGAGAAGTTAAAATCTACGTACTCAAACTTGGAAGGCCTCCCTCCCGATCGAATTGTTCCAACTGTTGGCCTGAACATTGGCCGTCTTGAAGTATCAAATGCAAAACTTGTGTTTTGGGACCTGGGAGGTCAGGTATGTGGATACAACACTCATGCAACCTCTCAGCAGTCCTTAGGCATAATATTGTCCTTAGTTTGGCTAAAACTTTTAGCCTGGACAGTATGCAGCTGATCCTAGCCAAGTCCATATTCTAGAGAGCACTTTCCAAACTTTGAGAAATTCTTCACAAAAAGGTTGATTTTCAACATTAAGCAATAAAGATAATTACACTTAAGCTCTTTCTTGTTTAACTACAAGTCATAAGGTGATGCAGCCTACTAGCTTTATTCAATAAACTTGCATTTAAAGTTCAACAATTGAAGTGTCTGTTTCACTTTTTTCCCCTTGTCAGCCTGGCCTTCGCTCAATTTGGGAGAAATATTATGAAGAGGCACATGCCATTATGTATGTAGTTGATTCTGCCTGCCCTTCACGGTTCGAAGATTCAAAATCTGCTTTGGGTAAGTGAAGTTACTAGGATAAATGGTGCTGCAAACCACAAGATTGGCTACAGTTTCAAAGAATTTGATTTAGAAGAGAATGTGAGTTGCTAATGCTCTGTTTCTAACAGAAAAAGTTCTTAGGCACGAGGACTTGCAAGGGGCCCCTCTTTTGATAGTAGCACACAAGCAGGTTAGACATGCTGTACCCTTTCTATGCACAAAGAATAATACAAATCTTGGATTGGGGTTCTCAAGAACCTAATCCTAAATGTTGTATGTAGGAAGTAGCTTATTCAATGCATATCCCTAAGCAGAAAGCATCACTCTGTAGACCTCATTTTAATGGCAGGATCTTTCTGAAGCTGCATCAGCTGAAGAACTTGCTCGATATCTTGATCTCAAGAAGTTGGATGAAAGGGTTCACATGTTTGAAGCTGTTTCGGCATATAATGGGTGAGTAAATGCTACCCGTGCATCAGGCCCAAGCAAGTGGTTTAGAAAAGATTATATACAAACAATGTATCAATGTGACCTTTTGTGGCACAAAGGTTGAATAAGATATGAAAGACACAAATATCACACATTTTGGACTTGATCGCAGGATGGGGATCAAGGAGAGTGTAGAATGGCTTGTGGAGGTAATGGAGCGAAGCAAGAGAACTGAAATGTTGAAAGTTCGTGCAGGTATCACTGGCCGTGGTCCCTAGAGGAAACAATATGGAATTGCATTTTTTTTCCGCCTTACTCTGCTTCTTTGATTCTGTGGATAAACAGTGTTTACATTAGATTCTACATGGTAAAAGGCAAAATCAATTTATACATATTCTGGGTCAGTGTTACTGGCATATTACTTGTCCAATGCCTTCTGCTTTTAGCTACAATGTTCTGCATCGGTTCAGATTGATGGAATTACGACGCTATTACCTCAAAAGCCTGTACAAGCATTGGAGTGTTTCTCATTCACAATAGAATGTATCAAATGTTTTGTGGTATTAAAATCATGTTCTATCTTGAGGATTTGCCCAAAAACGTGTAGAAAGCTGCAGCAATGAAGTCTTATTGGAAACCCATGATGACGCTTTCATGCAGTATGGCTTCATCGCTTCATACATGTCCATTAGACAACACCGCCGACATTCAAGCGAACCGATCCAGGCATGTGCGACGGTAGCGTAGGCACCAAATTAGCACCCAAAAAGTAAATGATTTATGCTTAACACAAGGCATAAAATGCCCACAGAGGAGACGACTACTAAACACAAAACACAAGCCCGCGATTAAACAAAACAGACACATAGACAAATTGAAAATAGTGTAAGATTGTTTTGCGACCAGATTCATATAACCCCTCCACAATCTCTTGCCCAAAACTCGTTTAATTCTCCATTGGATGCTAAATCACTTTTCGACAGCGAGACCTCCAGCGTTAGAAGCTCTTTCCTTCACCAACGGTTGTGGTTCTGATGAAAAAGGACGCATGGCCAAAAGAAATAAGAAAATTAAAATGCACCAGAAAGAAAAAAAAAAAAAAAGGAGAAAGAGTGAGAAAATATAACGAACTCACTGGATATAAGGGCTTTAGGTCTGGTCTTGAACAAAATCTTGTGCCGTATGATCCCAACAACTTCCAATTTCACCTTACACAAACTGTTGTTGTTGTCGGCGTCCATGAATTTGACTTTCTTCAACACCAACAATGGTTTGTTGAGGATCACTTTGGACCCAGTAAGTTCGTGATACCCAATTGTGAAAGTATACACCTCCTGCGGATCCCAATGCAACCATCTAAAAAGTGTTAATCTTGAAACCCGGAAAATGGAAATCTAGAGTAATATATTATCAAGAGAGTAAACCTGAGAAGAAGGGCGGCATAGGTGTCCGATCTCGAGGTTTTGGAGGCGATCTTGAAATGCGGGCTGAGCCTCAACCACGCCTTGCAGTTCTACGATTGCCCATTCCGGGCAGTTATCCGCCCCACAGCCACACTTCACTTCAATCTGCATCTCTCGAATACCTTCTTTTTCTCTCGCTGGAAAATCTACCACTCGATCGAGTTCGGTGGGAGTTGGGCGGCAGAAACCAAATGCAGTTTCGCGCCTTCCTCGTCCAGGACTAGGACTAGAAGGACTAGAAGGAGGAGGAGGAAGCCTTGGGGCCTTATTTTTCTTGTTGGGTCTATAATAGATCCAGGCCCAGTCCAGGTGGCTCACTCCCATTAACCAGCCAGTTTGATCCAATTGGTATTCTGTATGCATGTAAATGCGTTTGCTTATTTATTGATGTATTTATTTATTTTTAACACTTCCTTTTCATCTGGACCTCAAATTTCCAATTTATTTAATGTCGAAATGATTTGGTTTGGTCATTCTCTCAGGTTTATTTTGATGAATGAACTTCAAATTATATTTGTTTAGAGCCCCTCGGCTCTCGGGGCGTGCTTGCCTGGCGTCTACTCTCTTTCTCTACGTAAACGAGTCTGCAAAAAACAACCGGAGAAAACCCGGGAAATCCAAATACCAAGAGAAATATATAAATACTGCTATGCTCAAACACAACTTTAAAACAGATATGATCATTAGACTAGCCAAGCTACCCAAACAAGCAAATAACGAAATTGTTCTTAAAAATAGACTCGCATACAACACAAATTTCGGTTCTTTGTCTAGGTCTGTACAATTGAATCGCTACAACTGATTGGTTGGTTATCTTTGGCAGAGCTGCTTGATATAAAAGAGGCTGCTCTGAGGGGCCAAATTGGTGGCACAAAAAATTCATCTTAACAGTGGTCATCCGCATTTGGCAAAAGTGGAGCCACCTCTTTCTTGAGATTGCGAGGAGCTTGCTTGCTGGTGATCCTGAAAAATCATATTGTAGTCCAGTGGGATTGCATCCGTCAGAGTTTTTATCGCAAATTCAATGCTAGGGTCTGCCCATGAATCCATGGAAGGGAAGTCGAAGGGAGAGTCCGGTTGTTTATCACACTTTTGAGTATGTTTAACTTCCATTGCAGGTTCTTCTGGAATTGTCAGGTTGCCACCGCATCCTTGGTTGAGTTCACCTCCATCCTTGGTTGAGTTCACCTCTCTCTGAGCATGCTCTTCTGAAGTACCAAAGGCCTCAAATTCACAATTGTTTGACCCTTGAGACACTTTCATGCTATCAGAATTGTCGTCAAAGGACATTCCCGTGAGAGTTTTAATTGCAAATGCAATGCAAGGGTCTTGCCATAGCTCCCCAAAAGGCAGATCAAGAGGCAGACCGAGCTTCTGATCAGAAGTATTGGCTGTTTCAGACTTCACAGCACTTTGTTCTGCAGCTAGATCCATCAGAGGTGAAATATTTGCAGTTTCATGCTTCTTGCAACCCTCATTGTCTGTTTCTCTCTCTAATGCTTGTTCATCTGTGGTAGCCACATTCCTAATAGATTGGTTGCCTTTATTTGAATCTGGCAAGATGACTGCACTTATAGGGTTGTCAGAAGAAGAACCTTCACTCGTACTAGCAACTGCCTCATTGGACTCTTTAACAGCAACTGTACTAGTCACTGCCTTGTTGGACTGATTAATGGCACCCATAATGACAACTGCCTTATTCAACTGTTTATCTGCAGCTCGACGTGCTCGATTGCTAGTTTCCAATTCTGGCACAGGATCAAGGGGAATCCCAGCAAGTCGTTTTGAAGCCCGGCGAGGCAAGTCAAAGTCTTTTTTCTTCTTGGATCTACTCAGTTCAGGTCTTTTAGTTTCATTTTTTGATATCACACTATCCACAAACCCTACGCTTTTGGCAGAATCACCTGTGGCTTCAGCTTGAATAGAAACTCTGCCCATTGGAAATTCTGAGCTGCTCAATGCAGTTCCTGATCCACCAGCATCATTAGAAAATTTACATTACACAGTTATTGTTAATAGAACAATAAAAATCAGTAGCCCCAAGAAGCCCACTCCAAATACCCATAGTCAATCACACGTTATACAGTACAGTTGTCAAGTTTCAACCAGTTCCCATTAATGCACAGACACGTGTTGGCACAGAAACAAATTGCCCAGTAAATGAAAAGTAAAGGCAAAATTTAGAGCTACCAGAAGCCTGATCTGACAGCGGTATGCATTCTCCTGTAGAGGCTGGATTAAGTATCTGTTTGTCCACCACATTCCCAGATAACTTTGAGCTATGATCACTTGCAGCCAGACTACTTGTTTCATTGACTGCTGACTTTAGTTTCTCAGCAACAGCTGGAGACTGAAGGAGAGGGACAAAAGAAAAGGAGAAAAAAGTCCAATCATTGGTATCAAAAAATAAAAATAAAAATAAAAATAAAAATAAAAATAAAAAGAGGCATTTCATGGAATCATGGAATTGAAGTTGAAAAACGTTCTTTTGCTGACAAAAGCATCGATTGATGCCAAAAATTTTAGACAAGGCAGCACTTAGCATAACTGCTTTATGCTTTCTTCAAGTAATAATGAAGCACAAGGTGTCAATTTAAGATGCAATATCAACAGATGTAACCTTAGATGATTGAATTCATTTGGAGACAGAGGAGCGCAAATGCTAAATGGTAATCCAAGGAGAGCAAGATCATTTCTCTTACGGTCAAAAGATACAGCAAAAATCCGAATAAACTACAATATAACTAAAAAACTTTAATCATTGGTATACACCCACACAAGTTTCATCGTCTTGCAATGTCATGTCGTCATTGCTTCTGTCCTTGTGCTTGAATGCTTGACTTCCGAACTCCCCAGTTTCAAGGTAATGAAGAGCATCCTTCATAGAGCGGAAAATGCATCCACTAATAGGATCAGTGTAAAAATGCAGAAAGTAGAGTTTAATCCAAGTATTCATGAGTCTCCAGTAGTTCAGATGGGCCAGCAACTCATTTGCTTAAGAACAAAATTAATTTGGAATTCCCAGTTTTGTAGTCAATCAAGTAGACAAAAAAATTGCACAAACAAAAAGCACAGAACCAGACTTTTTTCAATGACGGCTGGTTAGCACTTTTCTCCTCCTGTTCTGATTCATGGCGGCAATTATTGAGATAGCGAGCTACCTCCAGCTTGGAGTAGAATTTACCTCCACCTGAGGGAGGAAAGTAACACTGCAATAAACATATGTGACCACAAAAGTTCCAGTTATTTTTCACTGAAACACTTACAGTTGCAATTAATCCCTTTAACATTTCTTCATTGTTATTATGCCTACATTAACAGAAAGTAAAAGAAACCTAGTTAAACATCAAATTTGTGCCATGGAAGGAGTATTGTCAGATAGCCGCAACCATAAATAGAGAGCACTTAATACACAAGGACATAGCCGCAACCATAAATAGAGAGCACTTAATACACAAGGACGAAGCATAACATTAAAGAAGCTTCTGCGTCCCAGAAGTTCTGAAAAGGAAAAGGCTTCCCTTTCATCCCAGATAAGCTTTTCCCTTACTTCCGACCGACCCATGTTCTTCAATAGCGAGATGTAGGCAAATAAACATAATTTTCTTGCAAAGATGGAAAGCAGAATAATGAAATCAAATGGCACGATATCGCCAAGCAAAAATACTAAGAAGTATAATAAAAGCATATTAATAAAAAGAAGCAACTAAATTTAATTGCCAAGAAAAAAAAATGGCAGGGAAACGTCCCAAATCGGAAAGAAACTTAACAGTACGGGGTAAGATCCTAACTAGATGAATTTTATACCCTAAAAGGAGCTAAACCGAGTCAAGAACTGTAAAATCATTAAATTAAATGACTCATTACCTTGTCTTTTCTACCATTCTTTCTCGCTCTAACCTCCACGCTCCATCCCTCCGGTAGCCAGTCATCGGACTTATGGTCCCCCATGGCCGGAACCCCTTCTATTTCCGGCGGCTACAACCGGAAACTGAACAAGCTTTCCTCTCTCCTCTCTCTCTCTCTCTCTCTGAGGGTCACAGAGAATAAGTAGGAAGAGCTAAAGGATTAAGCGAATTTAGACAAAAGGTTGGGAAATGCAGAAAACACGTGTTGTCACTTGTCAAACATTACGGTTAGGCAACGCAATTAGCTTTGGTCCAAAGCCCAAAGACTATATGTATATATATAAGCAGAGCTTCTTGAGTTCTATTCTGTTACGAAATTGACGGGTTCCACTTCTACTGCACTGTTAATGTTATCCTAAGCCTATCTAATGCGCCAGAGAATGAAGTTTGATCTTCAACTTCAACCGAGTTATTTAGCTAAAGAGGCTATCACTGGAGATGATCAATGCAATAATGCTCTGAGCAGGGTCGGTTAAAAAAGAAAAAAAAAAAAAAGCAGTCCAATAAATGAGCATGTGGCTGTGGAGCGTGGAAGAACCTTTGAGTCATGTTTTCTACTTTTCTTTTCTTCGCCCACCTTACCAAAATTCAACGTGGATTGGAGAGTCACACGCCGCTATTGTAATGCATTGGCTCCACCACAGGCCACCTGAAAAAAATGTAAAATCAACGCAACATACAGAAGTAAACAACTTTTTAAAACTCGAAAAGAGCCAAGATTTATGTTATCGTCATTGTGCAAGCTGCTTGCGCAATCGTGAACAGTTTATAGATGAAACTGGCCGGCAAGACCTCTGGGGTTGCGAGGGCTTTGACTTTCGTGCCATGATATCATGTAGGCGATAAACCGTGCTCCATGTACATCCGTAATTGATAAAAACTCAAGACTGAAATCGCCTAATTCATGAAACGCTGCACCCTCCTATTTTATAAAGATCAAAACCTCTTGGCAGTCTAATAGTTGGATGCCTTGCCTTTCAGTGCAGATAATTAGAAAAGTTGAAATCAATTTATTATGATCTATTTATCGTATATAAATCTTACACCTCTGATCCTGTTTGAAATGGAATACAAGAGTTGCTCAAAATGTTCCGGTTCAGCACGAGGATCAACAATTTTGCTAAACACATCGAAGCAGATTGAGAAAACTAGGAAAAGTTACAATATCGCACAGCGAAATACCTTAGAAATATAGCAATTCGAATTCATATATGTATTGCAGTTCAGCTTTCATTTGATTAGCATCAAACCCTGTAAATCTGCATATGCAAATTCATCCCAGAACTGAAAAGTATGGCTGCTGCTTAATCTACAAAATAAAAGACATTTCTAAATATTGCAGTATGTCTAAATCATTCGAAAAAATTATTTTATTACATCAATCGTGAAGTGGGTTCGGCCCACATGGAACTAGCCGGGGGAGACGGTGTGAATTGTGCCGGTTTTCTTGTAATTAGTGGAACCTACTGCCCTGAGAATGGCAGAGAGGCTTCGTTGAAACATGGAAGAAAACTTGCTTTTCGCTCCTTGTTCTGTTACTATATAGGCCATGGCCCGGTTTGCATAGCGGCGAGTAGTACCATGGACCAGTGCTAGAACTATCAGGCAAATAAGAATGGGCTTATAATTTGTCGTTTCCATGATAGGAATGTTGAGGAAAAAGAAATAGGATAACAGTGGTTTTAAAGCTAGATAATATTGGGTTTAGAGCTGTATGTAAATTGTGCTTTTGTTGTTCAAGTTTTGGCTTTGGGGGGATTATTTATAGAGGGAGCAGCACCACGAGGCCGCCAGTGGTGTGGAAAGAATGAAATAAGGAGACTTTCTTGTAGGCACATCCCAAAAAACAAAAAGGTTGAGTTTCATTACGAGTCATTTTCAGGAATTAGCCTGAAAATGTTAACCCCATTAGAACGCCGCCCACCGTTGTGGACCTTCAATTTGTAAGTCTCGGCTGTAAATTCCGGCAGAATAAAAATCTGTATTTGGGGTAGGGTAAGGTGATGAACAAGATACAGTGTTCAACTATCTTGAGGAAAGTCTGCAATTTTTTCCTGACCAATCACCTATGCATTGCATTTTCAACTGATTATGTTATTGCAACAATTTTGAGTTGTCCATTTGGAGCTTTGGTAGAGCAATTTCAAGATCCAAACGCCAAATTATTCTGGACGATGGAAATATTTTTGTTAAGCAAAAATGTTAAATGAATTATGTTAGCATCCCTTTTGAAGAACAGGTGCGATGCTTGGGTGTTCATCAAGTTTTTTTATTTAGCCGACCCTAGCCAAATGCATTAATATAATATGTGAGACAGAGATTGATACGAAAAAATAAAATAAAATGCTACCTTATGCCTTGTCAACAAGTTGACTTGTTCTATTTGTCCATTATTCTAATGCTTTTTGTTCTTTTGCCATTGACGTGTCCTATAATGTAGTAATCAACAATGGATAGCGCAAAACTTCATCGCTGGCTGACAAATTTATGATCTTGGCTCTTTAAGCATAAGCTGCCATTTGGAATCTTGAAGGAGCAGGAAGATGACTGCGAAGTTGGTGGCAACAACTAAATTGGATTGTTGCATTCCTGAAGGAAATACGGGGAAAGATCCTGATGAAAACTTGTCTGCTACAATATTATCATAGTTGGTGAACTATGTCTAGGATTATTCGGCACAACCTTATTCAGCAAAACCTACCACCGCATGCAGCTCAATTGTTGCCTCCGTAGGTCCTTGTCCTCTTATCATGATGTCATTCTGCACTAAGTGTAGTCATAGTTTGTTGTGTTACAATTCTTGTTGTTCACTAGACCTTGTGTTCCAGGGGTTTCTTTGATTAGAATCAAAACCTCTTCCTTGACTTCTGTCTAATGATGTTATTTTGTAGTGTTCACAACGTGTGGCCAGCATTCCCCGTCAAATTCTTGAGTGTTGCATTTCAGACGAGTTTTGCTTCTTTTTGGAAAAAGCAAATGATTGCTTGCCCTCATAAATCATTTTATGAGCTAGTTGACCTTATATCCCTCATATTTCCACTTAAAAAAGAGAATTCATCGAATGACCGCCTCATTCTGCAAGATAATCCGACACTTGTTCTTATTTGATAGTTGTTTCCACGGTAGAGTAGGACTGTATACATGCAGGACCCTCTCAGTTGAAAGGGCAAAGGAAAGAAGAAGGAAAAGTTGGAATCTTTCACCAACCAAGTCAACCGACCCCAGACTAGTTCTGTGGTTTTTGGTCTCTATGCCCAGTAGTTGTTATGGGTCTGTTTCATTTGGTAGCAAAATTCTTCTCTGGAATTATTGATAGCAGCAATGAAACACTGGACACTCACAGACGGGGACTCTGTCCCAAGAACTAAAAAAGATAAAAGTTGTGGCATATACAAAAATGAGCTTACATTTCCCTTAGAATGGAGACTATTTCTCTTCTTCAGTATACTAACAAGGTATTTTACCACTCAAACTAAGCCTGGTTCGCAGAAAGAATGAGAGAATTTACATCCTCCATTTAAGGGACTACATTTTGATCTCCCTTGTTTTGACTCTCTCTCCCCATTCTTTCCGAGAACCGAGCGGATGTTCCGCCTCCAAAACCACAGTAAATATTTCAACCTGAAATGGAACAGAAAAGTGCAGAAATCTCGAATCCGATCAATTGTGAAGTGGGTTCGGTCCACTAGGCACGAGTCTTTGTGATGCACTAAGTGCACTGGTCTTGTCATCTTTGAATTGCACAGCATGAGAAATAGCAGACAGATGCTGAGAAGACGGAGAGAAAATCCTGGTGTTCGCTGTCAGTACTCTTCCTTGATAGGTACCCATGTTGATAGGCCGACAAGTAGCATGATGAACTATAAGCAGCATGATTGTGATTACTAGAAGTGGAAGCAAATGGCTGTGAATTCTCATGGTTTCAGATGATATATGAGAAAGAGCTCGAGAATTTTGGAGTAGAGGGATCAGGATCCTTGAGTTGGGGCTGTTGTTGGGTCTCCACCTCTACTCTATCTATTTATAAAGGGGGTCAGGTTGCCTTTTTCTAAGAATGAAGAGCTAAAATTCACGATGGATCATATGAATATTACACAAATGCCCATTTCCTAATCTCTCTCTCCCTCTCTCTCTGCCCCACCTTCATATAATTAATTGATAATAGTCAAGCATGCCTCAAAACAGGGCAGGCAACAAGGCATGCTTCTGAGAGAAATGGCTCAGGTTGACTCAAACTGCGCAGAGAATTAAGATTGGCCTACCATCAATTCATGTCTCCCGAGCCACTAAATTAATGTGCTTTTTTTCACAATTAAATCGCCGTTAGGCAACTAATACGTGTTCATACATCTAATCAGTTTATGATGTGTCGGGGCACAGCCCAACTCACTTCTCTGTTAGTCGGCAAGGCAAGAATTTGTGCGATTTAGTACCGGAAGTTCAAGTGTGTCGCGAAGAGCAAATTTATGATTTTGGGCCTAAAAAAAAAAAAAAAAGGATATTTTGTGGATTATAATTTGAAATTTGTCGACAAGAATGGGAACGCAGGGGACAGGGAGTACCTTTGCGTTACGGCGGCTGGGACTTGAGAGGGAAGTAATCGCGCTGGAATCCTGACAACCAAAAACGGTACGTTTTGATATTCGGCCGATGGGCCTCTTTTTCTAAAATTCTTGTGTCTCTCCTTTGGTAGCCGATATTTTCACTATTTAAAAAATATATATTTATTAATTAAAAACTAAAATTTTTATTCTCAAGATCTTAAAATCTAATGATAAAAAATAAACGTAAAATTTATAAAAGAAAAAAATTTACCATCCTTATATCACTTAGATAGGTTAGACCTTCTAATGAACCGAGAAAAATAAAAATTCCCAGCGCCCTTTCTTGTTTTTTTTTTTTCCCCCCGGTTTTTGAGAGTTCAGGTTCTAAAAACTTTCTTAAATAAGCAACGCGTTAACACCTGCCAACTCAAATTTTATTGTTTCTTCAATTATCAAGTAACTTGCCGCGACTGAAGAGAACTGTTGTTTATAAGCTCACGATGCAACTTGCAGCTTGCTTACAGGACCCGATCAAAATAAACCAGGTGCATTGACGCCACGAGTTACTGTCTAAATCTCGCAATAAAGCATTACAAATTTATTGTTTAGCCAGTTTGTCGCAGCTGTATTCTGAGCTCGGAAATTAAACTAACAAGCGACTGTGGAGCCAGAAGATCCGACTAAGATGCATCCAAACAAACTGCCACTCTCCCATCAACGTTTTTACCCCAAAGTCGAAATTGTGCACCCTAAGCTGAATATTATTCCGCCTTGGATTCTCCACCTGCAGGAGTTTCCACAACATTGCCAGCCGACGGAACATCTGCAGTAGGCCTAGCTGACGGACTGTCTTCAATTGGCTTAGCCAATGGATCATCTTTAGTTGGCTGAGCTGACGGACCGTCTTCAGCTGGCTTAGCAGCATCACCCTCTACAGCATCCCCAGATTCACCAGTGGAAGTTCCTTCTTCGACTGGAACAGTCTTCTTGATGGTTCCAACCTTGACATACTTGCTCATGAACTTATATTCCCAATCTTGCAATGCTTCCAATTCAAATGCACCAAGACCAGAGGTATCCCCATTTAGATCTTGAGCCTCAAAAGACATCTTTGCAAGAGCTCTGCTAGCATCCTTTCCTGCAAACAATGCATAAGGTCCACCAGGTCCATAAAACATTCTGCAATGATTGTTTTACAGAAAAGAAGACAATCAGTAACCAATATTTTGACTGAAAATAATTCAAGTACTGGAGAGGAAGCTGACTCAAACTAATTTAGAAATCCTAGTAGACAGACCTTGCTAAAATAAATACCAAGCCTCAGCCAAAGAATTGATTCACCAACTATTCTAAAACCAATCAAATTTCAGTATCATTTTAACAATTGTCAGCTAATCCTTTAAGATGCATAATAAAATGCATGCAAAAAATGGTTCTGGAACGATCCCCATCACACTTTTTTCAGACCAGAGAATGTAAAAAAATGCATTAAATTTTTCCAATGCTAGGTTGATAAGCAAATAAAATGACATATGCTCAAGATACATAGGTCAACTAAATAAAAACAACCAGAGAAGTCTTATGAGTTTTCAGGTGCTTATTACATTACGTTATTATCATATATCTAAGAAGCAGTTAGCCATGTTGAACAGGTATGCAAAATTGGATGAATAAAAACAAGCCAAAATAATCAAGCAGATATTGCTGAGGAGGGAGTTACAATTCACGCCCCAACCTCACCTATCAAGCATAAACATATAAAGCAAAGTTACACATACATAAAAATAGGGAGGCAAGACATCAGATCTTTCCAGCTTAATAGCAATACATTGCTAGCGTGCATTACATGACTCTTGGCTAGCACATATTGCAGTGTCATCCAGTTTGCTGCAATAAACTAAGTATGCCATACATAGAAGGTAAAATTTCTCCACTATTCCTAGGATCACATTTATAGGAATCAGTGCATCCTAGGCCAATAAAAGAAAGTTGTAACAGGTCTGTGGTACTCGTATCAGTGATCCAGTGGCGAGAGTAATCAACCACCTATGTTCAACGGCAATCAGCAATGCAAAGTCTTCCATTCAACTTAAAGTGTTACAGAAAGGTAATGAAAATAACTCCCAAAATGAAAAGGTTTTGTCCCATTGATTACCCATGGTTGAATGTCTAAATGATGGATCGCTAATCTTATTCCATGAATTACCGTCATATTTTTGGTGCCAAAAAGCGCTGCACTAATTACAGTATTACATTGCATTGGCATTTTCTTTTTCTTTTCTTTTTTTTTTTGGGTGCAAAAGCATCGACATCTTATTGCCAATCAATTACCCAGACCATTAAACTCACATCTTAATCAATCAGCAAGAAAAGCAAGGAAAAGTTTGACTCTATATGACGTGTCTCTTGAGAAGCCCTATAAGAACAACGCAAAATGATCCGAAGTCTGCAATCTTCCATCGGCTGAACTCGGAAAAGAAGCAACTTTTATCAGAGATCGGAAAGTAACTGATAGTAGGTTAAAAGATGGAGAAACGAAAAAGTTGTGATCCAGCAAATAAAGAACATCAAAATTCAAAGGGGAAAAGTGAAAGAAAAAGTCACTTTCTGAATCAAAGGAAATATCAGAAAAGATAAACGAAATTCCGACACAATTTTCCCGAAACATCCGAAGAAACGAAACAAAAACAGAGGTTGACCCAAAGCCAACAGACATAAAACAAAACAAATCGAAAATAACTAACGAGATTAACAAAACAAAACCCTCAATATATCATTAAAAACCCAACTCCATCTAACAGCTGTAAATGATCAGGGGAGAGGGAGAGAGAGAGAGATAGAGAGAGATAGAGAAGGGTGGGTATTTAAAACCTGCCCGGGGAGACATCATATATCTGGCCCTTGATGGCCATGAGCAAAGGCTTCTTGGGATCGGAGCCATCGTACTGCTTGAGCTCCTCCTCGGTGACCTCCCCGAGCTGAACTGGAGGCGGCAGGGGCTGCATATGCTCTTCAAAGCTCCTGGGCCTCTGATGGTGAGCCGGTGACGCAAAAAACCCGGAAATTACGTAGTAAGAGACCAGCACCAGAGCCACAACCGTGAAGAAAGTCGCCGGAGATAGACCCGTGTACGCCGTGATGGCTTCCTTGAATGTCTCCCACAGTTGCAAAGCCATTTTCCTCTCCCTTCGGTCACGGCACCAGTACAGAGAGAGAGACAGAGAGAGATTATCTCGGACGAGGAGTTTAATGTGGTCTTAAAGCACGATTTTGCAACAGTCCGTCGCCGATCGGTCAATCTTGTTGCTAGGGCAAATTTTTTTCTTTTTAAAGGTTTATTTTCCTTTTTCTTTCATGATTTGTGTTATTCATCATTATAATTTTGGTTGAATTACAGAAAAAAAAAGGAAAAATAGAAATTGTTCAAAACAATGTTCACAAGAAGATTTTTTTTTTGTCCATAATCTCTGCTGATTGTGATACAAAAATAATGTTGCCAACAATTTTGGTTCAAATAAATAATAAAAAAGGATTAGTATTCATTAGATTTTAATTTTTTACCCTATTATAGTATCCAGAAAATCTCTTAATCTTGAGAGTATTGAATGATAATAATTTTTTTAAGATTTATATTAATTTTTTATATTAAAATTTTAATTTAATAATATAAAAAATTATTTTAACTTAATAATAATCGGATCGACGGTGATTGTATAAAAATTAAATGAAGACATACGCATTGTCCCCGTCTTTGATTTTACGTGATTGGCTTTGATGGTAGGTGGACCGCCTTATAATCGTCCTTTTTCACGTCAGGTTACTTTCACTACCTACCCTCTGTGAATTCATGAATGACGGATGCCGAAAGGGACATAATAGGCAGTGTGCAAATGGCAGACGTTTGATGAAATAATCGGAGATCCCACTAGCCACCTGCACTAACTTATGTCAGAAAAATGGCAGGCTGTACAGGTGTGTAATTTATTATCAAAGTTGATAATATGTGTTTTAATTTCTAAAGTCAAATTAATAACTAATTTTTATTTATTAGAAGGAAACATGTTATACACGGGTCTCATTAACTAGTACGTAGTAATTAGAAAAACCCAAAAAAAAAAAAAGGACAGCGTACATATAAAAGTGAGAAAACCCCGCTATCTAATTGTCTATGTTTTTATTAAATTATCCGAAAATATTTAACACGGTGACGTTCTCGGACTGCAATGTGTTACATGCAATAATTACACATTTATATCATCTGGGCACAGACGGCAACATTACAAACGGATTAGGTATAGGTATCACTTGAGCCCCGTTTTGAATAAAAAGAAAAAAATTTTAAATCATATAAATATACACTTTAATAGATTATTTTTTCTTCTAATACGGCAAAAAATGAGTGTTATTACTAATTAATCAAGGAAAGTTCATCCTCTGCTACAAAGTTATAATCAGGCCTGCCAGATGGGCTCAATACAGCTTTAAATCTCTGATGAAAGCCATATAGCTTCACCGAGCAAAGAGATTACAATAGAGCTACGGGATTTGGCATCCAAAGAGCTATAGTAGGCGGACCGTTATGGCCCCCCGAGTAGTTCGGCTGGGCTAAAATACAGCATGTCTCATGAGCTAACTAGACAGGACCAAAATAACAGAGTATCCACAGCCTGAAATCATAATTTCTTATGAATAAAGAGAACAATCTCAGAACCACACAACAGGCTAATCTACATTTATATACAAATAATACTGTAACGAAACATCTGCTAAAGCAGATCATCGAAAATTCCCAATACCCCATCCACAGCTACCCACAGAAGGGACGTCCTTTTATCGCCACAACAAAGGAGATAATACAAGCTTTGGATTTTACCCATTTTATCATTGCCTTAATCTATTTCTAGCTAAGCACAGAGGAAAACAGTAACCGAAAAAAACTACACATGACTGTAGCTTCCAGTCCATCTAAATACCCACTAAAAAACCGTCCAATCAAAGAGCGAGAGAGCTGATCTCATCTGCCTTCCACAGCCCTTCCTCGTACTTGTACCACCGCATGAGCCCTTCATCATTTTTTGTCCGCTGGCACATGATGCACGAAGGATCCATGCAAGTCAAGAATTCACGTAACCTGGAAGCCTTCTCCAGGATAGTTTTATCAAGCTGCCTAATAATTCTTCTATTTGCAGGAGGTGGCTGGACATCTATCAGAAGGCAATGGGATATATTCAGCACTTCTAGGCCTTGCAAACCATCCAAGATCCGGATCAATGCGTCCCTAATTAGCATTGAGCATCGGAGGCTCAGAATCTTTAAATTTGGTAGATATAAAACCAGTGTTGATGCAAAGAGACTGTCAAAAATGCCCATGACCTTGAGTTCACTGAAGTTTTTGCAATTCTTGGCAATCTCCTCAATGACACAAGGATAAATTGTTATGCTAGGCATTGTCAGGGATTCAAGATCTCTCCATAAACGAATAGCTTTGCATATTCCAGTCTTTTTTATTCGGTTCCATGCAGGCAGAACAAGTCTTCTGAGACGTGGACACCTGGAGGACAGGAAATAGCAGCTTAGACTAGACTCAACACCAATAAAAAAGGCATCCTTATTTTGCTAATACATTGTTCACAGAAGGAAGCTTTGTCCAAAGTACATGTTACTACAAAGATTCTGCAACAAAAGTACAAAACAGAACACCTTTAGTTTGATTCTAGTGGGCATCTGCCTGCATTTATTATAAGTACTGCAACAAAGGTTTTATTTATGGTTACAATTCATAAACAGACAGCAGAAAGTAACTACTAAGGAATACATTATATGGCATATTATGCTAGTGCTAAGCTGAATGAAAAGTAGAACACATATCTTACATCATTGAATTGTTAGAATGCACCACACCAAAAGGCACAAATAGTATCCATTTCTGTCCCACTAACAGGATTGTGCATGACATTTGTCATTTAAGTTATGTTGACACAAATTTTACCAAAAAAATAAAAGGATCAAGAGATGTAGCTTTTGAAAGTTTGCTGTAAGATAAAAGTTTCTAGATTACCTTTCAGCAGTGTAAGTCAACTGATCATTGCTGGCATACAAATTGAAGTGAAAAATCAGAGATGTTGTGTTTCCCTGGCTGAGATTCAAGGATATCTTTAACACACGGGTCAATGTCTTGTCAGATCGGCCATCTACATATACATAAGGCTCCAGAGGGATTTTGATGAAATTAGATTTCAGCATTGACAAATCAAGTGTTTTCCAAAGTAGAGGATCGCAGCAGGCCAATCGCCATGCACTGCAAACATGAGCAATGCCCGAAGTTAACTCAAAGATGTTAAAAGACTGGAATATTTTAACCAAAATATCAGTGTCCATATCCTCCCATCTCCTTGAAACTGAGTAACCCTCTTCCATGGTATCTCTTAGAGAGCCTCCACGTATAATAAAGCCTGCATTAAGGAAAAAAGAAGTCAATATTATTTCCACTGCACCACGCCTATCAATACCTGTGTTTTGTAAGAAAAAAAAACAAGAAGAAATAAAAGGAAAAGAACTAAAAGCTCCTGGCTTATTTTTCCATGGTCCATCTAGGTTTCACAGGTAACAGGAACACATATGGTGTTTGATGGTGTTCTTTTCCTTCTACCGAAACTGATAATATGGGGTCATGTGCATAACTGTATTTTTTGCACATCTGGTTCTCTCGTAATTCTCAATTAACTAATATGTATGAACATGATGTTCATAACAGGATATTTCAATTGTGATTAGTAGAGTTTGGCATGTTATGCAAAATACTGAAGGATGCCCATGAATGGAATGCAAAATGTTAAGCAAGTTAATAAATCAGCATAAAGCTAATATGAAAACAATGCATGGATTGTAAAAGAGCAAACGAATTTAGAACAATCGCACACATTCCAATTATACTAACACCAACCAATTTGCCACCCATCTCTGAGTCAAATACACACGGCGAACACAAGTATTAAAAATCGAGGAACCAAAAAATAAAAAAAAAGCTTTTGGCAGAACCAGTCTACCGGATGGCTGTAGGAGCAGCCAGTAAGACTGGCATGTGCACCAAGTGCCATCTTAACTGAAGTACCGAGAACCAGAGACAAGCAGGTCAAGTTGCACCGGCTAGACCAACAGCCAAATCGATGGTTGGAACCTACCCAACAATCATCATCAACACAACAACAACTAAAAAGAACTTTATTGATAGCCTGATTACGGACCAAGCAGGAAAAATGTATCACGGCAAAACGGTCATTAAAAAGAAACTGAATTCCTCGAATATTTCAAGAATCATAGAGACCCTGAAACCTCAACAAACATGGGGTTTCGATAAAAAATAAAAAATAAAAATAAAAAAACTAATTTGGATTTTCATTCACAAAGCCAGTCGCCTAGTACGTTTGGCTGAGAATGACCCAACGGAGATACATTCATGACTAGCATCCAGAGCCGAGTTTCCAGGAAACAGAATACACCAGTCTAGCATAATTGTGACTTTCCATAAACAAGATCGTGAAAAAGGAAGGGCCCAGCAGAAGATTCGATATCTCAATTCATTAACTGCTAACGAAAAATGAAAAGAAAACAAGAATCAAATATAATTTCAAGAACAAGAAGAGGACGAAAATAACAGCAGACGCGAAAATTTGAAATTCAATTAACGTTTTAGGATTGATTTCTCAACAGATCTCTGAGGTGACCACATCACAGACGCCAAAAATTTCCAATCTTGATCCAGGTACATCCAAAATTTCACCTCAAAGATACACACACACGCGTACGTACATATTATACATATATATTATGAAGACAGAGCGACGGCATGTGACCTTTAAGACACGATTCACTCATAGCCGATGGGACCTTCTTCCGGCGACCAGACACAGAGAGAGAGAGAGAAAACTTTAAGGGGAAAATCGAAGAACAGGAAACCGGAGTCAGAAAAGGTGATTTTACCATAAAAGCCCTTCCTTTTATTATCCAAGCAAGGTTAGAATAAGGTATTTATCAAAAAAACAAAACAAGACGAAGGGTTTGAAAGGCAAATGTGTTTTTCTTGCATCGGATACATCGTACTCATACGTAGAATGACAAGTTGAGTTACAAAACTGTACCGTTCAGATTGTAACGTTACAGAGTCAGTCGACGACTGGGAAACTTTGACTAGTCAAAGTGTAAAATGACTGATAAACCGGAAACCAAAGAAAGAGAGTGAAATGGTTCCAGACTTCGTGGGGGTCCCATCAGATTTTTTTTTTCTTCTTTTTTGTCCGTTGGGTTACAATCAGGTTTTTCGTATTTGTGTTTGATTTTTCTCTGGATTTTTTTAAAAATTTTTTACATCAAAGTGGTAGTGTGTATCCGTATTTGGATAATTTAGGAGGTATGTAACGAAAAATCGTCAATTTTAATCATGGGTATTTATAATTGAGGTGATCTTTTGACGCATATCATTTTTTCTTTTAATTTTAAAAACAAATTTGAAAAAAAGAGTTATAAAGTACACAAAATAATTATGAAATAATTGTGTATTTGTTTTTAGTTTAAATTTTTGCATGAATACAATACATATTAATATCAATTTTCTTTTTAATTCGACGACTCTTAGAAATGCTTAGGAGAGGGAGAAGATCCGCGCAAACAAACAAAAAAAAAAAAAAAAGCTTTATACAATCAATTATCCTTGGTCCGCCTGCAGCCGTTTCCAGCTTTGAGGCCATGACGATGGCCCGTCAGATACATGACGAAAGGTAGTGCAACAGAACATAGAGCGCCCGATTGACTTAAACACCCAAAATTAACGCAACCGAACAGCTGATCACAAAAATTAAAAACGCGAGTACTAAGCAATCTTCAAGGTCAAACACTTTCTATGTCACTGTATGAGGTGATAATTTGGATGATTTATCGATGTGTTTTTATTTAACAAATTCAAAATTGAATATTTGTTGCATAATTTTTTCATAAGTTGAAATATACTGAACATTAATAATTATAATAAATTGAGTAATTTAATTAAAATATAGATATTAGATTTTTAATTAAATAATTATTATAATTAAGTGTGACAAAATTTCACTTAATATATAAATATTCAAGTAAAAAATTATGTTATGAGGTGTTGAATTTGAATATTAATAAATGACTCTTTGATTTAGACGCAATGGGTGTAACTAACAATATATTTATTTATAATGTATCTTTTGGACCTTTTGATTTAGGTGCCTGAAGGAGAGAGAAAACGGAGGAAAATTAAATGCAAGGGAAATTTTTATAGCCAGCGATCTTATACGTGTGAAAAAAAACAGCAATTTAAATGGATTTATGCAGCAATCTATCACGGTATCACGGGTGCACACTGCCCGACTCTCACATCATTTTACACTTCAATAAGTTACCTCTTAAAAAGAAAATAATCACCTTATAACAAGTAGTATTAAAGTTTATCTCTATACCGCTGTGAGACTCTTGACTTAGTAGTAAGTGATTCTTAATAGATAATATTATCCTAGATACACACTACCCAGCACATCAAGAATATATCAACGAGGACATCGATAAATTAGGTGTGAGAGATGTTACGAGTACATACTATCCGACTCCCATATCTTTGAACAAAAGGGGAACTCTTCGAATAAGAGAAAAATTTTAAATCATATAAGTATAAATATTATACATTTTAATAGGTTAATTTTTGAAAAAAAAGTAATAAACGAGAACGTTATGAGAGATGACATAGGTATATACTACCCGACTTCTATATTTTTGAATAAGAGAAAAATTTTGGGTCATATAAGTTTAAGAAAAAAAAATCATGACAGTTATTTTTTGAGAGAAAATAATTACAATGTGAGAAATCGCTCGATGAAAATATCGTAGCAGATAATGCCATCAAAACGGCAAAGACCAAAACGAATGTTAACGGTTCATTCATTAAGTTAATGAGCTACATAACAGGAAATGAAAGTCCTCCATCCGTCAATGGCTTTTAATCTTAAGGATATTTGATACGAGAACTTTGAAATTCAAAAATTTACACAAAGTTTTGCATATTTCGAATCTAATCTGAAGATTCTTTCCTTAAAAATATACTTGAAATCCATTTCTTTCCTTCCCATTTTTAAATGGATTTCAAGTATATTTTTAAGGAGGAACAGTAAGTGGTAAGATGGAAAATAGTCCGGATGTAAAGGAACCAATATAAAGTTGAAGGAGTTAAAGTTTATTTTTATTTTTTATTTTTTATTTTTAAATGTTTCTCTGGGTGAGAAAGATGGGGCTAAAGATAAAATACAGGAACTTTCGAAGGGCCAAAACTATGATTTGTAAAAATTTCACCAGTACTTGAGTCGGCACCATTTATTTTTTGGGGTCAGCCGACGGCGGCCCAAATGCATATAGGTCAATGGCCCAAAACGCGTCCGAAACCCAAACTCATTAACTCGAGACACAGCGCGCGCACATGGCTCACCCGCGGCTGTAGACCTGATCGAGTGGGCTTCTCAAAACTGTGAGGTCCGTTCGATATGCCAACCAGCCGGACAAAATCACTATAAACAGAATGTGTAATTTGGACCGCTTCGTTAACTTGTAAGAGAGGCAGTTACCAAGCAAGAAAGGTTAGTAGCCCACATCCCTTTTTAAATTCTTGAATTTGTTTTCTACTTTGTCTCTAAGATCTCTGAAGTCTTTCTTAGGAATAAGTTGATTGTTCTAAGCAAATGCTTCAGTCATGGTATTATTATTATTGTTTTTTTAGCGGGGAGGGGGGTTTCTGAATATTGAACAGAAGGAGGAAGATGGTGAGCTCGCCGGTCGTGAACACGTACCCGCTGTCCAGTTACACCTTCGGCACCAAAGAGCCGAAGATGGAAAAAGATACCTCCGTCGCGGATCGCCTCGCTCGCATGAAAGTGAAGTATGCCCTCCCTCCCTCCCTCCCTCTCTCTCTCTCTAATTAATAGTTAAATGCACAGGTGAAATTTTCAGAGGAGGCTATACGTTTTGAGAAAATTGAAAACCCTAGATGAACCCCAGCGGCCGTCCATTTGGTTGTTATGGAGATATAGCCCAACCGGACATAACAACCTAAGATAATATTTACTAGGTTTCGGAGGGCTACAAGATTAGGGTCCTTAGTTATTTGTTTGTCGAACTTTCTGTTTCAAGGCGGGAGATTCGATTTTCTTTTTTTTTTTTTCTTCCCGGCCTCAGTGTCGCTTCAGAGCTAATAGCTCGACTTTTTTGGTCCACGGATGCTTGAAATTGTCGTCGAAAATGATTGTGGTTGTGCAGCATGACAAATATGATTTGGAAGATCTCTGATGGTCTTTTTTATTCCCTGTCTAATGTGCTGGAATTTGATTGTTTCCTGCTACAGCTATATGAAAGAAGGGATGAGGACAAGTGTGGAAGCAATTTTACTGGTATGTTGGTTTTGCCCCGGGTGAATGTTTGTGCGAGCCAATTGCTATATGAACTGATTCTGTTAAGGTCTGCATCAAATTAGATGCTGAAGTAATTGTTTCTCTGAGACACACTCTACGCTTTTGTGAAATTATTTTTCCCTTATGGCAAATGTTATCGATACAGAAAATTTGTTCATGTCTGTGTTTGGAGTTCAATTATGGATTTGTTAGGCTGAGTTGAGACATCCAAATTGGTTGGATTTGTTTAACATTGGGGCTTCGTAGTTGGACTTGTTGTAAAGTGAAATTTGGGTGGCATACCATGCAGAGTGACACTGTAATTGTTCTTGGTCTGCATGATGGTTTGCCTTCTTACAGGTACAGGAACATAATCATCCCCACATACTACTTCTGCAGATTGGAAACACATTCTGCAAACTCCCTGGGGGCCGTTTGAAGCCAGGAGAGAATGGTATATTTTCAGAGTTTACTTAAATGCTTATCTGTGGATGTCTTAATATTTCCTCTCTATGTTTACTCTAAAAAATATATTTCATCTCTATATTATGCTTGCAGTTGACGGAACACTTTGTATATCTAATGATTAGGATAATTTGTTTTTACTTATAGTTTTCATGCATTTGTGACAGAAATTGAGGGTTTGAAAAGAAAGCTGACCAGCAAGCTTGGTGCTAATTCACCTGCTCTTGTCCCAGACTGGCAGGTACTGCTCTTTTTATATGTTTGGTTCTGGATTACATATATTGTGTAGGAGAAAAGCAGAGACTCAGTGTGGCATAAGAGTTAAAATTTGGTATGAATATGAAACATATGCATTAATTCTCTTTGGGCTGTTATTAGATGGCATTTTTTCTCTGCTTTCTGCAAGCTGTCTTGATAGTTTTATTGTATAAATCCTTTTATTTCTGACGTGTGTGTCTTGTTACTTGACATATTCATGCAGATCGGTGAATGTGTGGCCATCTGGTGGAGGCCGAACTTTGAGACCATTATGTATCCATATTGCCCTCCTCACATAACAAAGCCTAAGGTTACCAACTAACCATGGATTCTGTGATTGGTTTTCTTCTGTGCTTTTTACTTCATTTAGCATAGCTGTAATTGCTTATACATATCCCATTTATCGGCATTGTTGATGGTGCAGGAGTGCAAGAAGCTTTTCCTTGTTCACTTGTCTGAAAGAGAGTACTTTGCTGTGCCCAAAAACTTGAAACTTCTTGCTGTCCCATTGTTTGAACTTTATGATAATGTGCAGGTATTATATCATTGGACCATTCACTCACCACTTGCATTTGTGAATTAGCCACAGTGTTTTGGCTGCTTGGTATATTTTTCAGTCTCAACTGCTAAATTTGCTTTGCAAAAGTTTGTTCACAAGGGAGCGGTCTCTAACTTAGCTTAAGAAAGTAGTGGTGAATGTGTTACATATATTCAATTTGAGCAGGCACTGGGGATCTTTCATCCAAACTAACTTGTTGGCTCTTAAATATGTGAGCCCCTAACAGCACATTGCATCTGCGTGATTTTTGGCTTCTTAATCTCAATTGCTTCACCAACTTCCCCACAAACTCTTACCCTCGAGATGGCAGATGCCACTTTTTTTGGCTTCATGCCCTTAGTTATTTCTCATCTGTCTTGTATGCTTATATGCCCCTCCTGTTGGCAGAGATATGGTCCAGTTATATCGACCATTCCTCAGCAGCTTTCAAGATTCCAGTTCAATATGATCACAACCTGAGATAGATTGCATTCAACAGTTTCATCATTAAGGTATTGCTTGGATTCTACACAGACGAATAGCATGGAACCCTCTTTCTGATACCATGATGGTACTTACTTGAAGTTGACTATCCTGGTTATCCAAGGTTGTTCATGATCGTGGCATTACTCTTTCTTAGTGTTTGGTGGTAGGTGATATTATCTTATGTGTGTCATGCATTTGGAATACAATTTTAATGGTTAGACTTAAATTAGCTGGTGTAAGAATGTTGGGAAAGCTTTGTAACTGTTTTCCTGGCAGAAATGATTTTTTTTCCAAGTATCGGAGAACTAATAGAGCTGCTTCATCTAACTTGTTTTGTAGTCGAACCTATTTTGGAATGTAGACACCAATTATGTTACTTGCTGATTGCGTGTGGGGGTTTGCGACAGTGCGAGGCACTCCTGTTAGTTGAAAATTGATTGAATAAGCGTTACAAGATTGAGAATGCTATAGCCCGTTAAATATGAGTTGCTACTTTTAAAGAGTGTAAAAAGATGCTTCTGGGGTATCTTAAAAGGTTAAAACTATATATGGTTATGGGAACGGATGTTTTTTGTGTAACAATTAAGCTGGTTGATCCTTGCGTCTCCTTTGTACATTAAAAGACCAACTTGATGCTTATTTGAATGGCTAAGCTTTCGGTTCCAAATCTAGGCTAACAGAGGCGCATTTCTTTTACATTAATAATGAAAAAACAAAATCTTACTTACAAAATGTTTCCGCTCTCTCCAGATATTTTTTGCTTTAAAAAGAAAAAATGTATTCTCTTACCCATGATGGTTTGCTTGCAGCAACGTGAAAAGTTCTCTTGCTGACAAGTTGAAATTATTTTTCCAGGCTGTACATAAAACATTCTAAAGAACACTACTGCTCCCAGCTCTCTTCCATATCTTTTTCTCTTCCATCTTTTCTCTTGTACCTACGGCCTCTGACCATTGGCCTAAAGAGGCATGGATATTTGATAAGAGTACATGAACTCCTGATTCGTTTGCTTGGAGCTCATTAGTTTTTTCCGCCACTATTTTTGCCAACTTCAAGTCATTTCTTGTTCGACAACCCCCGAGCAAAGAGCCCCAAATAGCAACATCAGGTTTGACGGACATTGTTTTGACTAGAAGCTGGGCTTCTTCCAGTTGACCATCCCGGCTCAGCAAGTCAATCAAACAACCGAAATGTTCAATCTTTGGACTAATCCTATAATCTTTCTCCATACAATAAAAAATTCTGCGACCTTCTTCTACCAAGCCTCCATGGCTGCAGGCAAACAAAGCACTAGTAAAGGTGAACTCGTTTGGCTTCAAATTTGTCCTTTTCATCCGAAGGAAAACTTTCACGGCATCTTCTGATTTGCCATTGATAGCCAATGATTTGATCATGACATTCCAGCAAAAGACGTCCTTCTTTGGCATCTTGACAAAAATAGCAAAAGCAATATTTACATTGCCACATTGAGCATACATCTCTATAAGGGCTGTCCCTACCATAACTCCCAGTCGATAACAATCTCCTATTAGGTAATGTACATATTTCCCAAACTCTAACGCACCCATGTTAGAACATGCTGACAGGACAGAAACAAAGGTATACTCGTCTGGAGTTACCTCTTCAGATTCCATTCGGACAAAAAGATCCAATGCTTCCATGAATTTCCCATGTTTGATGTTGCTTGATATCATACAATTCCAGGAAACCGCGTTCTTATAAGACATTTTTTCGAACAGTTCTCTTGCTGTTTCAAGATCGCCTGTATTGGCATACGTTCCAACCATCACAGTCCAAGAAACAACATTCTTCTCTGGCATCAAATCAAACAAAGCTCTTGCATTTTCCACTTCTCCAACTTGAGCGTAACCTGAAATCATAGAATTCCAAGAAACAACATCTCTTTCCGGCATAATGTCGAACAACCGTCTCGCTAAACTCACATCACCTATACTCAGATATCCGCCGATCATGCGGTTCCATACTTCCACTGTTCTAACAAGAATATCATCAAAAACCTTGCGGGCATCAATTATCTTCTGTGCACCCCTCAAATCCAAATCCAAAAAGGCCGGCATTTTCACATACATGTTAAAAAGCGAGCAACTGACAGCATAGCTGGACTCAAATCCAGACTTTATAATCTGGCAATGGACGATCTTCCCTTTTTCAAACCATCCCAACTCAGCACAGCAATTCAACACATATGGGTACGTGAAGTTATGGGGTTTCAGTCCTCTGTGAGGCATTTCGTCGAACAGGGACATGCATTTCTCGAGAGGACCATTGAAAGCATACCCTCTAATCATGACATTCCAAAGCACAGTTTCTGCATTGAAATGCGCACCCATTTGGGAGAAGATTCGAGCGGGATAATCCATGGTGCCGAACTCGGTACTTCGGCGGAGAAATCTGACGAAGATTTGGATATTGTGGGCGAGGGACGTTGTGACGATCAAGGAATGGACTTGTTTCAGATGTTGGAACGTGCATTTTGGCAAAATACGTGAGATTTTCAGTTCTAAGTTAGAAGGCATATACAACAGTGTTCTGTGTTTCTTGACGTTTTGACGTATGGGCGTGGGGGAGGTAAACAAAGCGCTCGATTCCAAGGGCTGATCGGTCCGATGAGCTGCTGTCGCAAGAAGGTAGACCCAAGGCGTTAGTACGACATGTCGCTTGATAGATTGGGCCTTTTTTGATCAACCGACTGGGCCTATGATGGCCCATGAAATTGGGGCACAGTTTTGGTTTCGTTTTATTTTCCCTTTTTTTAGTTGCAAGGTATACTTGGTTTTGATCTGGTTACTGTATAAAATCCAAATAAAATGTAGAGCTCTGGGCCATAGATCCATTTGCCTTTTTCCCTTTTATTGAATGAACCCCCCCCCGACCCACCCAAAAAAAAAAAGACATCTTACCTCGCCTTGACTTTTTGATGGAAACCCAAATCTTATACTCGGGCATTTTGGCTGACTGCATCATTGAAGTTCACAACGACGTAATAATTGTATTTTTCCAGCCATTTAAGTGTTTTCCAAAGCTAAGCAAGCTTTCGAGAGGCCGCAAACCATATTTTAACACATAGTTAACATCAACTGTACCTTTCTATATTTCAGTAAGCCAGTGAAACTGATGATGACATGTATCTGCCTTACATCGGCTGTCATGGCCGACAGAAGTACAATTCTGTGTTCTACTTTAATACCATTTACTAAATAATACCAATCCTGTATATATGTATATGTACATATAATACCCATATATGCACATGGAGCACAAGTGATTGATCGTTATGCATTGTTTAGGCTAACTAATATGCCATTATTGTCGAGGAACCGTCCGACAATGTGAGATTCAGATTTCATTAATTAGTTAATGACATATAAGTCTATGTCAGCAATATGTTTTGATTAACGAGTCTTTATTAATTGCTGCTCGGTCACGATTATTATTATTCGTTTATAATATCGACCTCGGCATTCGATTGGTTTGCCCGTAGGCGTGATCATAGTCCTTAAAACAACTCGACAAATTGTTGACAAGAGATGGTCAGTAGAATATATAATAAACTATGTATCCCAAAAGCTAATGGGATAAATTAAAAAGAGACTTACATTTCATTGGTAAGCTTAACAAAAGAAAAGGAGGGACAAAGTCTCCTGTAAAAATAATAATAATAATAATAAGGAATTTATAAATTAGAACAAATGACACGTATCTAATTTGTTTAAAAGAAATATTATAAAAAATACCACAAGTGTGCAGTGCATAGGTATTTTTATAGATGCATTTGACATATAACAATTTATTATATTAATTAATTATATTTTTAATTAATTAAAATTTAATAATAATTATATTTATATAAATAATTTTTTTATTAATAGTTACATATAATTATTAAATTATTTAATATTCCAAATATATATTTATTTAAAATTATTATATTTTATATAAATAAGTAAAATAATTATTTTTTTGTAATGATTATATATATATATATGTATGAATATTTATATCTTTAAGACAATTAGATAATTTTATCTAACTAATTTCCATAAAATTTTGTAAAAAGATTCATACAACTTCTATTTTATTATAAAAAAATCAAAATACACTACCAATAATATTACTCTATACAAACTTTCTTATTATTTGATTTTACAATTGTATAAATGTAGTTAAAAATTTTTATTTTATCTTTTAAAAATTTTAAATGAATTTTATTACAATAATTAGAACGTAAATTTTATTTTAAAAATAGTTATATTGTTTTATGACTTGGAGCAATTTTGTAGATTTTATTTTTACAAGTTTTTGTTCTAACAATGCTAATCTTAATATAATATCAAAGTAAGATCATAGATATTTCCAATTTAAGCTGGTCGTTGACTTAGATATAATATATGACATTTGAATCTTTTATCATTTTATCATTTTATTGAGATGACTAACCCATATCATTTTATTCAAAGAGAGGCCAGGACTTGAACATGAAACTAAGATGTTTCAATTAGGTGTCTTAACCAATTGTGCTGAAGGCACAGGAGGTCTGAGACAACACCTAGCATGATTAAATTGTTATTAATACCTGATTAAGTAAATAAAAATCATATTGTTTGTCAACACAGGGAACAGGCCTAGTAATCAAATGCTATACGATATATTTTGATACCCTTTGTTCTTATGTATGTGGGTGCTGTGCCCAATATTCTTCGTGCCTGGAACTCTGAAATTTATTATTTTTAAAGAACATATTATAATCATGGAAGATGGAATTGTCGGGAACCATGTCGCCGCCAACAAGACTTCAGTTGTTCTGTTATGATTGACTCCTTTGATCTATGCAATATCAGTATAACTTGTTGAACTTAAATTTTGGCTACATTTAACAATATTTCGATCGTAAGTGGCCGGTGGCTTTAGTATTTTCTGTGACGGCATTGCCCCTGATGGAGAGTTCGTGGAACTGTATATACATAACCAAGTGCTTATAAACGAGTAATTGCAGTTGCTTCCGATTCATACAATTTTTTGGGTGTTTAAACTAATGCAATTAAGTACCGGAAGAAAAGGAAAATTCAAATATATTAACGAGATCTTGATTTCTCCGTAATCTACCATCAATTTTTTATAATATCAAGTTAAAATATGTGGTTTATGTCGAAAATGGTCCTAACGTATATCTTCCCTTAAGGCTCTTTTACAAAGAATACATTTAGCTGCCTTTCCTGCTCTTTTCTCCAACGTTAATGACCGAGATTTAATTGCAATGGTTAAAATCGATTAATTTAGTAAACATCGCATTCAAAGCATTGACATAAAAAGTGACTGAACTTCAATTTATGGCCTCTTAACTTCCGGGAGTTGTGGGGTTTATGTCAAAGTCATTCTTAACTCGTTGGCTTTCTTCTAGTTAGTGACAGTTGATTAATTTAGAGTCGAACGATTTGTCTTTGTAAAGTCAAAAGTGACTTTATGTCCATTTGACAACATTATTCGCTAACAGATCTAGATATATAAATGAGTTTTTCTTTGGTTTGCGGTAACTATTTGAACCATGGACTTAAAACTAGGAGTCCCGCCAATTCTACTAAACGGGTCAGTAAAAAAAAATTCACTTGGGAGCAATCCGTAACTTCAACTTCATGTTACGTAAAAGAATATATATGATTCCCTTTTGAGTCCTTACAACACAAAGTAAACAAATGGATAAGGGGGAATTCGCTGTGTCAAAAGGAATATATTACACATAGGTGGCAATTACGTACATGATTGTGGCGAATACTTCATTAGGTCAACCATCTCATTTTGGCCTGTGTATCAGGAAAAAAGTTTATTATTACGTCTTAAGGCTAATTACAAGATGCAAATAGATATACCAAAGGCAAGAAGAACCCAAGGGTATTGTATGTTGGAATTTACGATTCAAGATTTAATGTTTATGTTTCATTGAAATTGGGAGTTATGGGACATGTAAAAACTGATTAAGATTGTTTTCTTTTCTTCTTATTAGAGCTCCAAACAATTGCATTGCTTATATCTCAAAAAAAAAAAAAAAAAAAAAGCAACTGCTTAACCGTATAATATGCTTGGTATAACGTTACTGTTTGGTCTCAATATTTTTGTTTTTAAGACGACACCTAGCACAATTAAATTGTTATTAATACCTTATTAATTAACCAAAAATCATATGTCTTGTTAATTAACACATGGAACGGCCCAATTAAGCAAATGCCAACGATATATTTTGATACGTTTTATTCTTATGTATGTGGTAGTTGTGTCCAATAATCCCCGGACTTGGAACCCTAAAATTTATTATTTTCAATAAAACATATTATAGTCATGGAATATTCGTATAACTAGTTGCACTTAAATATTGACATTTGATGGATTAGCACCTTTTAGCAATTGTTGTTCCCGGCTGCAAGCGGCCGCTGGCTTTAGTATTCAGTGTGCCGACATTGGCACGTATACATAGCCACATAATACATGCCACTAACGGACAAATCCAAAGGGCTTCGTTCAAGTATCTTTGAATAAACGACTAATTGCAGTTGCTTTCCAATTCATACAATTTGTGGGGAATTCAAACAAAATGCAATTATGCATCCAAAGAAAAGAAAAATACAAAGGTTTCAACGAGGGATCTTGATTTGTCCGTAATCTGCCGTCGATTTTTGATAATATCAAGTTAAAATAGGTATCTTTACTTGAGGATCATTCACAGAAATCCATTTGCATTGCCTTTCCTGTGCTTCTCCAACCTTCATGGAAAAGATTTAATTGCAATGATCTATATGGATAAATGTAGTAAACATCACATTCAAAGCAATGCTCTAAAAAGTGACTGACCTCCAATTCATTGTCTCCTAACTTCCAAAAGTTATAGTGTTCATGTCAAAGGTATTCTTAACTCGTTAGCTTTCTCTTAGCTAGTGACAGCTGATTAATTTAGCCTCAAATGATTTGTCTTGTAACGTCAAGAGTGACTTTATATCCGCACTCGTAGATCCACACACACACATATATATATGTATGTATATAAACGAGTTAGTTTTTCTTCGGTTTATAGTAACTATGATTTGAATCTTAAACCTATAATTAAGAGTCCAGAGATTTTATTAAACATACTTAGATGTAATCCGCAATTTCATCTCCTTGCAACAGAAAAGAATATGTAGGATTTCCTTTCGAATTTTTCCAGCTCAAATTGAACAAATAGATCAGCGTGATTTCGCTTTTTCAAGAGTCATATATTACATGTAGCTGGCACTTGCATGATTCTTGCGATTATTTGGTAAGGTCAACCGTCTCATTTTAGCACGTGTGCCGGGAAAAAAAAAATTATTATATCTTACGGCCATTACCAATTACAAGAATGCAAGAAGTCCATGATACAAATATTATCTATCCAAAACTTGATTAACAAGGTTTAATGTTTATATTTCATTGAAATTGATTGTTATGTGATATATGAAGAAAACGTTAAGATTCTCTTTTGTTTTATTTTCTTGATATAAGGTTAAGACTGGTTTGGTCTTCCAACGAAAAAAATTCGAATAAAACTACAAATTTCATTAAATAAAGAATGGTTGTCAGAAAAATTTTTCTATTTAAAAAGACAAGATTTCAGATTGACTTAAGAATACAATTTTATACATAGCTAGAGGGCATGTATTGATTGAAAGAATCATAGTATGTGAGCATGTAATGAACCTTTCAATTTTTATTTTTTATTTTTATTTGCAAGTGCAACTATCAAAGGTATTATGGAGTTTACTTGTAACCGATCGACATGCCTACGCACATTGGCCACTCGATTGTCCTTAGAGGGCATGGATTACAGTGACGAATCGAGAACAATTTTTCAGAGAGAAACAAAATTTACAATCAATGTGGGTTTTAAAATTAAAATCTCAGAAAAAAAAAAGGCAAAAGTCTTCTTATCGTTACACTAAATAATAATTTAAATAAATTTTAATACATATGTTGAATAGCAAGTTGGGGAGGGCTCAAGTGTGGTTGATAGACACACTTCTTCTCTCTCTCTCTCCCGCTAATAATTAACACACTAATCTTCGCACCTTGTTGGCATACCGATTATTGTCTAATGATTATATAATGTTCCATTTCGTCCAGTCCATGATTTATCCGCTCTCCATTGTAAACGGGGCCCCTTTTTTCCAATTAAATATTAGATAACAAGGCTCTAATATATATATATATATATATATATATATTTATTTATTTATTTATTTTAATTTTTTTTCCTTTCCTGGTAGATTGGAATATGATAGGAGTTAAGAGCCAAACTGTTACCATTCTAGTGCTTGCTTTACAAAAGACGTAGACTCGGCTACAAATCATGCCAAGTCTCTGATTCTTTTGCCTAGCTCGCTACATTGCGTGTACGATGGAGCACGTTGCAACACGCAATTAAAAATCACTCGTTAATCGTATGTTATCCTTTCAACAGAAACACTTTTTGTCAATTTCTTCTGGCATATTGCGTGCAATACTTGCACCCAACCAAAACAAATAAAAAAGTAACGAGACAGAACCATTTGGAAAAGGGCCAAAAAAAAAAAAAAAAGGGCCATTAGAACTTTTGGTAATGAGGCCGGTCATGAGATTCCTCTCGACAACAAGATTATTTATTTGCATATTTTACGAAGGCAAGATAAGAACAAGATTTGATAGGAAAAGACTGCGGCTCTCAAAATCTTATTTCCTAATGAATTATGACATACGTTTATGTATAATGGTGTGGAACCATTGTCAGTTTTCGTTTTTTCCCTTTTACAGCGTCTCACACTTCCGTAATTCTCAACTTTTTACCTCTTATTTATTTATTTTTTTTTTGTTTTTCACCAAGGGTTTTTACCTCTATCAAGGTCAGCATCTTGGTATAATTATAGAGAATTTTGGCATCGGCCAAACATTTGAATAGAAGGGGGCTCAAATCAAAGCGGATTTGAAATGCTTCCTCGCCAAGAGAATAAAAAGGATCCAATGGATGAATGCCAGATCTATGAGCTAGTAGCTATGGGTGTGGTCCTAGGACTACTAGGATGAGCATTTATTTTTATATCAAAGTAAACCCTTGTTATTTATAATTATATTAGGTATCTCGAAGTCATTAAATAAATAGTATTCATGGTTTAGGAAGAAATGGCAAGAATATTGCAATGACATTAACTGAATTCATTTACAGCAGAAAACAAACATTAGAAGGAGGGGGAGAACCAAAAAAGAAGACAGAGAACTTATTATATGTAGGCATGCTCGTATTTGCTTAATGTCTCTTTGCTAGTTTTATATAAGGTAGACTGCCACTAATCTTTGCTTTATATACCAAAGCCTTTATGGTCGGCTGTTCGTTGCAGTTCCCGCACCCACCTCTTTATACATATATCTTTCTACCTCTCTCTTTCTCTAAGTATACTTGCTATTGAGATCCACTTTCTTTGCAGTGTTCAAATGGGCCGCAAATCTTCAGACAAGCAATTGCCAAAGCATAAGAAAGGCTTGTGGTCCCCTGAGGAAGACCAAAGGCTCAGAAACTATGTCCTCAACCACGGGCATGGCTGTTGGAGCTCCGTCCCCATTAACGCCGGTGAGTTCAATTTGCTTCAACCCCATTACTAATGCATTGCATACCCTCGTGTCACTTCGCGAATGCGTGCTTAATTTGCCTAAGAAACGGTTCAAATTAGGCACACAAAGATAGACACAAGAACCAGCATTTGGAAAGAAAATTGCAAGAGATCAATCCGGAAAATTATTATTTACTTTTTTTCCCTTCACTTAATTGCATCGCATGGCATTGACCTTCCTGGAATATGTGGGGATGATCGTCTGCCAAGATAAACACTCTTGTTCTTGCATTCCATGTACAAATTGACCATTTGGTTTGGAATAGGCATGATCTCTATGGTCGAGATTGTTGCCGACGATCATTTTGATTATTGTTTGTAATACTTGTATTAAATTGTTTAGTTTGGAGAGTGACGAAATGTTCTCTCGCGTTTTCCCATTGCTTGAGGCATGCTTCCAGTGGTTTTCACACTTTCATGTCTTGAATCTGTCTGTTTTTACCTTACACATCAATTTTCTTTTGGAACTCGTCGTGCGGCACCCTTGTTTTTTTTTTTTTTTTTTTTTAATTTTTTTTAAGCTGTATCGTCCTGCGGCAGCGTTTGACTCATTAAAAAGTTAAAAACGTTGCCGTTAGAATCCCGTGATTTCAAGCTGAAAACGACTGACTGCGACGGTTTTATAGTTGAAAGGACTAAAATATCCTTAGCGGTTGACTTGTTTGGGCGATTGACCAAGGATGGCCATGTAATTGTATGTGCAGGCTTACAGAGGAATGGGAAGAGCTGCAGGCTGAGGTGGATTAATCACCTCAGGCCGGGGCTGAAACGAGGGCTGTTTTCCGTTCAAGAGGAGGAGACGATCCTGACCCTCCATCGCTTGTGGGGAAACAAGTAAATGAGAAAACTGGGATATGCATGCATGTACTTGATTGTATCCAATACGTTGTATGATATTATCCACCATCCCTGCATTAGGTGGGTCACCCACCTTCACGAAAAATCAACCTTGACTTTGGCGACCAACGACAAAATTGAAGTGAAATTTTACGCATTCACCAAGTCAAGCACGTTATGAACTGTGGGGTTGTTCATAATTAACGATTCTATAACGAGAAAAAATAGTCGAATCGCCTGTTCATGAATTAATAAAGCAATAAATTTTCATCATCTGCTTTTACGTGCATCAAATAAACTTTGAGCTCATAGAAGAAACCAATTAAGCCAACTCTGTTTTGTACTTGACCAGGTGGTCCCAAATAGCACAGCAGCTGCCAGGAAGAACAGACAATGAGATAAAGAACTACTGGCATTCCTATTTGAAGAAAAAGGAGCTGAAAGCTGAAGGCATGGAGGCTCATGACTGCAAAAGTGAAAGAACCAGCTCAAATTCTTCCCAAAGACCCATTCCACGTTGTGACTCATCGTCAGAGGGAATGGGGAAAGCAGCAACTGATCAGACCGTTCCCCAGGTCTCTGATCAGTCTCCAAAAGATGCATACGGAAGCTCCTTGCCGAAACTCATGTTTGCAGAGTGGCTTTCCCTTGATGGGTTTGCAGGTTTTCCTGATTCTGGGGTTTTCAAAGCTGTTACTGATCATAGTCCAAGCTCTAAACATAATTTACTTGAGGGTTACTCTCTGAACGATGGACCGCTAGGCGTCAGCAGAGAGTATCATAATTCTCTAAGCCGTGATTCTGGCAGTGACATGTTTGAATTCAGTTCACAATTCGAATTTGAAGGCCAGAATCTAGGAAACGAGTTTCTTGGATTTAGTTCGGAGGAAGATATGTGCAGTGACTTCAATATGAACAGTGATGTCATGTACCTATGAGTGGAAATTTTAGGGAAACTTCAGGAAAGAATTACTTCTAATTGCGACTCAAAAGCAATTAGATTGGCACACCAGTGTAAAGGGACAGTAGGAAATGAAATTAGTCTGTCCACCTGAGAGGTGCATGTGATGGGCCTTTTATTAGAGATGGGAGTTTAATTAGTGGTTATTCTTATGCGGAGTTGCTTTTAGAGGCACTCCTCTCCCATTTACTCCAGAAATAAAGAACCCAACAACTTCTTGTCACCTGAGGATGTTTCTTGTTCATTTGATTAGTTTGCACTGCCACCTCTAGGTTTTTTGTTGTTTGGGTACGGCTTGCATTGGTACCTATAGTTCGGATTATGGTTATAAGCTTCTGCAGAAAATTTATTTTCCGCCGTTCTGAAAGTCCTCACGGAATTTGATCGACCTTTTAGCATTTCAATGTAAGATAAGTAGGTTTAACTTCTCAACCGGGATATCTTTCCGATGTATACCACAAAGAAAAGAGTTACCCTGGCATTACCATAAAATTTTTTTCTCTCCCCACCCCCCTCCCCCTCTCTCAACGTGGACTGTGGAGGCTACAATTTTTTATTCAAATCTCATCTGGAGGGAATAGACTCTACAAAAGGTTTATAAGACAAGAAAAGAAAAGGGCTGGAACAGATGGGCTTCACAGGGAGTCCAGTGCTGTTGGGTTTTACATCAGCTATATATAAAAGCTATAAGCTTCGCTGCAGCCCAGTGACCAGAGCAGGACAAATGCCCAACATTATTGCCTGTCTCGTAGATTGTAATTCACGAGAGTTCAGTCAACACGTCTCACTTCGACAGCTCGGGAAGCAACTGCGTAAGGTTTTAACGGCCCCACCCTGCAGTCTTGGCAGGAGGCCCTGGGGACACTCATTGGACTGAATGGCTAAGACCGGATTGGTGGGTTGCTTGACCTGATTGTGAGGGATATGCCCTTGTCGACGAGGTTACAGTGAAGTTATGGATGAAGAAAGTTCTGGCTATTTTAGAAAAAAAAAAAAAAAGAATTTTATTATGCATACGTGTAAGTTGTGTGTTAATTTTAATTATTAATTATAATCAATTTATTATTTATTAAAAAGTATTTCAACTAGTTTATAACTCATTAAATAATATACCAATTACAACTAATACTTCAAATTAATGTGCATTCAATGTATACATTTATATAATATAGCACTTTTTTTGAAATGCAATATATTTTTAAAAAATATATAATATATTTTCTTTTTGATGCAACATATTTTGATTTTGTATAGAAATACAGGAGAACTCTGGGTGAGCGGGTGCCTGCCACCCCCGGGGAACTACCCATTTTTCACTCCTTGTTAATTGCGCACTCGTCTTTACAAAAGCACAAATGTTTTTTATTTTCTTATTTTTATTTGATTTGTAAGGAGAAAAGTTGGGCACGCCAGTCCGTTCTCAATAACACAAAATTAACCTAACCTAGACGGCATCCAAATAAAACCACACAAACGAGTAAAGAAAAACTCTAAAATTCTTCGAATAATCTTGCACTAGTGAATCTTGAACACATTTGAAAGATTGAATCACACATAATGGCAATGCTGGGAGCAAACATGAAAAATCGCTTGGTCCGGGTCTCGTATTGGCTCTTTATATCATTCAACCACTGTTGAACTAAAGCCTCGTTTGGCATCTTTCTTGTCCCCTTCTAAAATTCACGCTCTCAATTATTTTCATCTCCAAAGTTCGTTTATTTTTGTCAACATCTAACAGTACTGTCCATCACAGTCTAAATATAACAAATGCTTCTATGTGTAATGTCAATGGACCAATGTCAATGTCGTCGGCATTCCCCTTTTTCACTGCTTCACAAACACAGCCTTGCCCCTAGCAAAAATTTGGGGCCTTCGACTGAGCGTTTCCCGAGTTGGGTCTGATAACAGCATCTTTCTTAGTCAACTTTTTGATGAAACCTGGCACTGGCAGTCCTTCGGTTCTAGCACCAATAAATGCAAGCCTAGGACGGACCAAATAATGGTTTTGCTTGGCTTTCGCAGGACATAATTTGATGGCATTTAAACCCATGATCGCATCCCAGATGATCAATCCCATCAATCGACCCCCTTCCGTTCCTCGTCTCATTAAAAGCTTTAAGATTGTCAACAACTGACAAGAGCTTGAGTGGTTTTCGTTGACTGTGTGTATCAATTAAGGGAAGAAGAATGTGAAAGAAGAAGGAGAAGAAGAAAATGGGAAGACAACCTTGCTGCGATAAGAATGAAGTTAAGAAAGGGCCATGGAGCCGAGAAGAAGACCAAATCTTGGTTGATTACATCAAAGAACATGGTCATGGGAGCTGGCGCACCCTCCCCAAGAATGCAGGTCCGGCTCCTTTACTTTTTCTCTCGGTGTCTCTATTTTCTTGTTTCTGTCGTGACCAATGCGAGTTGGAAGAATTGAAATTTAGGATGAAAATAAAAGCCAGGAAAATAAAGAAAGTCTAAACATCCTCCAAGTGCATTGCTTTGAAGGGTAAAAATGCAACGGACCAAAAAAAAAACAAAAGCAGAAAGAAACGTCTCCAAATTCAACAGAATAGAGATGTAATGGTCAAGCTGTCCCCTTTCAGGGCTTAATTAGGTGAAAATCAAATTTTGTTTAGATTTTAGTCCTCTTTGCTAGGCGGAATTATACAACAATTAATTAGTCTCCTCTCTGAATAGGCCTCCTTCGATGCGGGAAGAGCTGCCGCCTTCGGTGGACAAACTATCTTCGGCCCAACATTAAACGTGGTCCCTTCACTCCCGAAGAAGAGGCTACAATCATCCGATTCCATGGCACGCTTGGAAACAAGTAATGCATTGTTTTTCACTTTTCAGGATTGTGACATGTTCCCTTATAGGCAGCCTGCGCCTTTCTCGATTCTATATCCTCATTTGCCTTCAATTCCCATTGATCTCAGGTGGGCTGCCATAGCATCCCAAATGCCAGGAAGAACCGATAACGAGATCAAGAATTTCTGGAACACTCATCTGAAGAAGCGCCTGTTGTCAATGGCTCAAAAGTTGCAAATCCGGCAATCTCGCTCTACTATGGAACCAATTGGCATAAAACTCGTTTCCCCATCAACCCGTCACATGGCGCAGTGGGAGAGCGCCAGGGTGGAAGCAGAGGCCCGTCTCTCAATGGAATCATTACTGCATACTCCACCATCATCACTCAAGTTCGACTGTGATTACTTTCTCCGGCTGTGGAACTCTGATGTTGGAGAATCCTTTCGCGTGATGAGAGGAAAATGTAGAAGAGAATGTGAAGGTCTGGTCTCACAGACGTCTTCATCAGCAATGTTGGGGTCTGATTCAGTTGACAGCAAAGTTCATGCAATGGCCAAACCAAGTGCATCCAACGATGCCAGCGCTAATGAATTTACTGATTCTTCTGATACGGAATTAAAGCTGCTATTGGACATTTCAGGTGGCAATGATATGGAATTCATACAAGGTCAGACAGAATACGTTTCCAACTTCCTAAATCTTAGCTGCGAATGAACCTGCCTGTCTTTTTCGTTCAACCCCTGCATACGGTGGTCCAGCAGTCGAAGAAGACAATATTTGCAGCTGATGACGGTGATTTCGGCTGCTAACTCTACTTTTACTTTTGATTTTTGACATAATATAAATCTAGCTTTGTGTCCCAGTTACAGGCTGTATTTTTTTAATGATCCCCAAGGGGAAGGCTGTTGGAATTAAAAGGAAACCTGCACGCCAAAGCCAAAGCCAAGCAAAGGATGGAAAAAAAATCTTTCGAGGTCTGGGTTTCACCAAGGATTATCAAAGAAGTTTGTCCCGTATGTTCTAGTAGTTGTAGTATAAAAGAGATCGACTGGTGCTTCAAGCGTTGCATCTTTTGGGATGCTCTCAATTATCATATGCAAGCCAGGCAATGTGCTTGTTTGGGTTCCTAGTTTCCTCTTAGAAGTGGCCATATGAAAAGGGAAGAAAGATAAATCCACTTATCTAATCTACAGTGTAATCCCAGCTTTAACTCTGAGATTAATATGTCATGTTTGTTTAGAACTCGATATACACAAAATTTCTTTGGGTCTAGGGGCAGAATCTTGCATGCATAGTCTCTCTTTTTAGCTATCTTTGTCTGATTATGCATGGATCACGTCAATCCCAGTAACACAAACCACAAACAAAGACCAGTAATAGCCTCAAATAAATAAATAAATAAAACCCCAAAATATCATTAACCACAAATGTCGATATTCCAAGTATGAAGTGGCCCGTTAATTGTCTAATCTGGAAACATGCATAGACAGGATTCCCCAATGTCTCTGTTACGGGTGGAGAAAACAAAGAGAAATAAATTGCAGGACCGCATATATTGTGCTAATAAAATCGAAATTCCTTATGGCTGCCATGGTCATCAGAATTAATACTTCTTACCACTCTTCAATCTAAAAGAACAGCTCTTCATTCTCACAAACTCAATAAATTAATTGACAAACAATATCGTAATTGTTATGTACACGCAACAGCATCATCATGCACACTCGCACAACTCTCAAACATTGGCCTAGTTCACCCCAACGGAAACAAACACCCACATACCAAATTAACAGTAAACTATCAATAAATACAATAAATACAACTGGTGCGGTTTTCAATCAGATCTGGTGATTTTCAACCTAAAAACACCCAAAGAACTTCTTAGGAGCTGTTCCAGTGGCACGGTATTTTGCAGCTGACTCCTCTGCCTTCAGAAGATCCTCCCCACGTTTGGCTTCAGTTATTGCTCTCTTTTCTTCGGCTTCTTTGTGAATCAGTGCTATTTTATTTTTAATTTTCTCTGCATATTCAGCCTTTTTCTTCTCCAATTTCTCCTGCTCATATGATCAAAAACAACGCAGATTCGAGTCGTTTATATACAATGTCAACCTGGACGAAGTACTCAAGCTATAAACGTTGAACTTTCAGTTCTAGTTTTAAATGCACAAGGAATCAAGAAAAAATACCCATTGCCAAAGAAGTTAACTAGCTAATTGGAAATAAAGTTGCCAAACAAGGAAATTTTAACATTTAGGTGCCAATGTATAACAAATTGGATTATCTCTGAGATCACTGAATAACAAAGCATTCAGATGATTGTTTTGATGTTCGAAATAGATTTCCAAAACATGGTGTTTGAAATATAAAGCCATAACTTGTTACCTCGATCTTCTTCAGCTCAGCCTCTACAGAAGCCTTCTTGCTATTCTCCCATGTCCCAACAGCTGATAGTCTTTTGTGAGCTCTGCTCAACAGATTTAACAAGCATGGTTACGTTACGTCAAGTGGATATGATTTTCGTGACAGAGCCATAAAAGCGCCTAAAAAGAATTCAAATGATAAAAGCAGAAAGGGGCTTTCGGTGAAAGGCATATTGTTGGGGCCTGCCTCAAATTTATGTCTCAGTGCTAGTCATACTTTTTTATGCGAGCAGGTGATCACTGCAGAAAAGTGGTGAGCCAGTGAAAATATTCACTATTTCTGGTGGACTTGATTAGTTTATACAAAGAACCATCTAAAAGAAGCAGGTTACTGTAAATACTAAGAAGTTCATTTCCCTGTGCCCATACCAGTCATAAGATCAAGGGAACCATTTCTTGGCCATAGAGAAAAAGTGACAAACAAGGAGTTCATCTTGAAAACCTACGGCAATTTTTATCTCTACAAAAAAAAAAAAAACGTTATGTAAAAACCTCACAACTGCTTGAAAAAGAGTACAGGGAGTTAGCTCTTACTTGTTCTCTGCTTTGCTCTTCTCACTCTCTTCCCATGCTCTGATAAGTGACAGCCTCTTCTCTGTCGCAACCTTTTCAAGCACGGCATCTTCACACAATAACCAAGTTAGTTATATATGACCAATGTACTACATGTATAACGGGAATGAACAAAGTAGAAAGGACAAGATTCTTAACAGCTTGCAGTACCTCGGTTGACAGAACCTTCGGCTCTCTTGTCCTCACCAGATTCAGGTACCTCTATGACAAGCAAAAACACGGAGAAGCATTAGAAAAAGGTATAGCAACGAGGTTGGCTTTTGGATCCAAAATGTAGTTTGTACAAACTTCAAACAAATCGGCTACTTAGATTCAAATTCATAGGCAAATGGGCAGAAATTAAAAGGAAAAGCCTTTCAGGAGCAAATTAAAAAAATTGATGGCACTACGCATCATACAAAAGCAGAAATTCAAACATGAAGAAATTGTCTTACTTTGTCCAAGTATGCAGAAAGATGCATCAAGTCACAATAAACAAATGATAAAAATAAAAATAAAAAAAAAGTTAAACCGTATATACTTTATCATCGCTAGACCCTAAAATGTGGCAGTTTAGTTTACTGAGAATTAAAAAAAAAAAAAAATCTAAAATAGATACATCTAGCCATACTAGCCAAGTGACCAGTATAGAATCTCCACATGCCAAGGAGAATTAAAGTCCCAACCTTAATTTTCTTTTCTTCTTGCTATTTTCATGATATTAGTCTACAATTGTAGCTGAACTTGTTTACAAGATAAAAATATCATACCCGGAAAAAAAAAAAAAAGATTACAAAGATTAATCCAAAAGACTATCTAAATTAATAGAGAAATCGGATTACATCAAACTTAGTTGATCAATCAGTCAAATTAATGGAGGTAGAAATAAAAGCCAAAAATGGGGAAGTTAAAAAGCAAGAGAGAGAATATATATGTTTTTTCTTTTTACTTTCAACAACAACGATTGCTTTTGACTCATCGGCCTTCTCTTCCGGAGGAGGAGGAACGGGCGGCGGAAGTAGGGATTTCTCCTCCCCTACATCTTTCGCAGCTTCAACGGGTGCAGCTTCCGGAGCTTCAACTCGCTCCGGCGGTGGCGCTGGCGCTGGAGGGTGCGCCGTAGCCGCTGGAGGTTCCGAGAGGACCTTGGGTTCCAGCTTCTTGGGCTCCTCCTCTGCCATGGAGCTTTAGCTAAGTAAACTTAGGAAAAAGAGAATTTAATAGGCTGGGAAGAGATTAAGAAGGAAGAACGAGAGAGTGTTGGTTGAGATATTGTAGTTGGAAGTTGGTAACTGTAGGTGGCTGCGAAGGCTGAGCTGGAAGTTGTGTTGTAGGAGCTTGCAGTGTGTCTTCCGTGTAATGTGCTGGCAGGGAGTGAGCCATAAGGTGGCCTTTGTCTCCACAGCACACAATTTTCTTTTTCCATTTTTGACCTGAAATGCTCCTCGTTTATCCCTCCCCCTGCCGTTTCCCTCTGGGCCTAAAATGCAATTTCCAATTCCTCAGTGGGATTTTTTTTTTTTTAATTTTTGGTTAATCTATCTATTGAATTGCAAAACCCCATTTTTTTAAAAACAATTCTTTCGTAATCTTGAGGGATAATTTTCTTTTTTATTATTATCGACTTGAGGGATTAGCAGAAAAGATTTCTCTTGTACTGCCTAACGAGGAAATTGCCTCACAACTCGAGGGATAATTTTGAAATTGAAGAGCATAATCCAAAGTCCAGTTTTTCGATAAATATTAAGATTCTGAATTTTCACTCCCGAAAACATCGTCTCCATCATGCAAATTCTAATTGAAACGGTGTCGTTAATCAGGCAGATTGCATCGGTGCCTCCAGATTCTTTTCAATTTCGTCTGACAGACGGAATCTTGGTGGGCAAGTGACCAAGAACTAATATCCTTTTCATATGTTAGTCCGGATAGCATCCGGTCGTTCCTTCTCTCTCTAGCTTGATATTAAGCGGCTGCTAGTCTAGTCCTGCCCTTCTATAATAAAAAAAAAGCTATCCAAGTATCCAATGCTCTCTCCTCATTAAAGATCAAGGGAGCCCAACAAATTACTATTGACACTTCAACGTTAAATTTGACTGATATAAGTATAATAATTAACGTATTCATAAAATATTTTTATTAAAAATACAAAAAAATTTAAATTTATAAGAGTCGATGGTATAAAATAATAGTAGTTGCATATGATTTTCATTTCTAAATAACTTGATTTTTCAATTAACTGCCTGCTTAAGCAAGTCATATACTGTTTTAGCCCGAAATATATATTTTTTATACTTTTTCTGGTAGGAGAAAGTCTTTTTCATTTTTGGTACACCGAAAGGGTCTGGCCGGGATACTTTAATTGCCAAACATTTTACTAAACGGCTCTACCGAGCAATGAAAAGCCAGATTTGTGGACCGACAAATAGGGAATCACATGATTAAGGACATGAAAGTCTTGGTAAGCAGGGAAGTGTAGATAGAACGAGCATAATAACTGCCGCGTCGTAGCCGTTATGCGTCCAGATGCAGGGCTAAAAGACTTGAAAATCTGGGTCCATGAGGTAACTTTATCTTCAAAGCCTGGCGTGTCAGTAAACAATGTTGAGTACATTGGGAGTGAATTTTTACATCATCTAATCTTGTGGCTCGAGGAGTTTGTGACACGTCATTGATCGAGGGACGTTGAAATAAAATCAAATAATATTAATTCCCAAACTGCTTGTTAAGAGAATAAATAAATAATATATATATATATATATATATATATATATGATTAGCGTTCGAATGGCAAGAAGTTATAAGGGCATTTATAATTTCACGGACAATCGTGTCGGTGGCTGATTAAAGGGCCACTGCCCCGCTGTCCCTATGATTTCTCCCCGGCATGAGGGTTGAGTATCGAGGTAGATCGGCACTGCGTTCCCCCAACTGACACACAAAAAGACACATAAAATAGATAAAACTCGATTGGTTGTTTGATCTGAGACGAATGGAAACGCACTTATTTACTTTGACAAAATTAAATACTCGGTGACTAATTGGTAACTAATAAATTCATATCGATCCAATCAAAGTGTCACAGTCAGTACAGAGAGTTCGCATTTATAGGTTGAAGAAAAAAAAACCTTTACTTACTACATTTAAGACCAGACTGAACGAGCCCACCGGATCGGAGATCGTCATGCAATTTATTGCGATTCCTCCGAAGCATGTTTTGAATGTAACGCACCACTTGTACACCACCCGATCGAAGATCACCATCGTCTTCTGAATAGGTTCTACTGCAGAGTGGCACGAGCCCTGATGGGCCGTCTTTCTTTCTTTCTTTCTTTCTTTTTTTTTTCCAATCTTGGGCTTGGTAGAAATTTGCCCACGTCCCGCAAACAACAATATTGGCACAAATGGAAACTAGGACCATACGTTGTGAGTACCGATTGTGAGTACTGAATGAAAAGACAGCCTGTCCATAACATTTACAGTGCCGAGAGCAGACAAATGCCCTTAATTCCGCATCCGGACGACCGGCAGATCTGATATTCAGGAGTTTCAGTTGGGCACAATGTTTTAAATTGGCCCATAGTTTTAAGAGTCTAAATAATTATGTAAATACACCAAAAGCTCCATTAATTATTGGCATAATATTCTACTCATTTTTTACATCTACATTACACAGGTGGCAGATATGCTCCATGCCAGCTTCCACTCAAACTACGGGCCAATCTGGTGCACCACATTGGTCTTATATGGAAGTGTAGCTGTAGTCATCTTCCGTCGCAGACTGACCGAGAACTGATAACAGAACAAAGGCACCATACAGTATAGTAGCCACTGCAGTGAAGTTTACAAGTAGGGCCTCGGCCCCATATTTGGCAAGTCCAGAGTTCTCAAGGAATGTAAGCTTCTCCAAAAACCCGATAGCGGCATTGCCGACAGCCAAAGCATACACAAAAAGTCCAAATAGCACATGCCAAGGAAGTGACACACTCCGGAGTGTAGCTGACCCTCCTGGGAAAAAGAATGCGGCAAACCCGTATATCCACTGCCAAATTAACTCTCCTTTGTTCAGATCAAATTCCAAAACAAAATCATCATAGAACATGTAATGTTATTATTAAACCAAAAACATAAAAAGAGAAAGCAATAAATTATACCTGAATGCCATAAAGGGAAATGATCCCAATGCCAAGCCAGGAATGTAAGCTGTAAAGATTGACAATGGAACTCTCGTTATGGAATTTGAATGCCGTGTAGATGCCAATGATACCCAGTATTAATGCAATGGCGTGGAGAATCAAGTGTATTAGCTTCTTTTCCTCTCTCTTAAAAGGAAGAGCTTTGTAGCTTATAATAGCTGCATTTACGTTTTATAGAGTATTACACACAAAAAAAAAAAGTGAGTCAATAACACTTGTAAGGAAAACAAGCCAAAATTTTAAAAAATTACCTTCGCCTCCTATGATAATTAGGCCAATTAGCATCAAAACAGGATGAATCTGTAATAGGGACAACAAAGAACATCATACTCAGTAATCATTGTCAAAAAAAAAAACATTATTAAAGTGGACCACGAGGTCATACGGTTTCCTTTACCCTTTTCCTTTAGTTTAGAACACTAAAAGCCATCAGTGGACTATTTTTAAAAAGAAAGAAAAGGAATAATAATTATACTGCAAAAGGCTGAAATCCACCCTGCATTTTCATATGAAATGTGATGCGCGGATTCTATTTTTTTTTTTCCTAATAATAACAATAACAATAACTAATCATCCACTTTGAAAAATTAGTGGACCGACACGTGAGTGCATAGCCAGTTAAAAAAAAAAAAAAAGGACAAACATTTACAGTGTGACATGATGCAAGCGGTATAATGAGTGTTGAATGCTCCAGTAGAATTTGCTAAGATTTAACCCAAAAATAATTAAAAAAAAAAGAGTAGAATTTTGGTAAGGAGTTGGGTGGCCACGCGCCTCAGTGATTGATTATGGCTTCATGATGTGAAAGGGAAGGCCTAGACAATAGATAAGAGGAAGATATGACAAGGGGACCAGAAAAATATAATAATAATAATAACTTTTAATTAAATAAATTTTAAATTATAAATTTAAATAAATACATATAATATTTAATATAAATTTAATTATTTTTATCTAAATTTATTATTTTTGAGTTTTATTATTTATTTTTTTTAAAGCCTAGAAGTTATGTATTTAACAAATAATAATAATAATAATAATAATAATAATAAAATCAGCAGTTTGAGCTATTGTGAACTTGATTCAGTCAGATAGCGGTATTACAGATAAGTTAATGGCCCATTACAGGTGAAGACGTGGGCATGCAGGAGAGACTAATTTTAGGCTTTGGAACAGCACAAAGTAGTTCTCTATCTCCCTTACTAGAAAATGAGCAATAAAGCACAAAGCGAGCGTCTAGCTATGGTTTAATTTTGCTTTTTTTATTTTCGAGGGGGGGGGTTAAAACATTTTTAATTCTTCAAGTTGGTTCTAGAATTTTTACCAAGCAATCAAGTAGATAATAAACAAAACGAAGAGAGATTTTCAATTTGATTGTTCATTTCACATTTCATTTTCCACAACACTAAGCAAAGGGCCTCGCAATAATTAATAGAATAATGATAAGCAGATAAGGAAAACGACGCGGTCCCAAGTCGGTTGGATGGCATCCAATACGGCAGGAAGATCAAAAACTAAATTCTGAACGCCATCAGCAGGGAATTCAATTCCAAGGTGATAACTTTTGATTTTTAGCCATGGCAAACGGAGATTCTTGTCCTCAATTTGCCATAACTCAAAGCCTTAGCAGCAGAACTCAGTATAGATAAAAACTGGTGGGCAACTGTGAATCGCCCACATTATCGAATCTAAAAGACAAGACTACTGTTTGCCGAATCCTAACAGAGGTTGCGGGACCAAACATATGAACTACCAACAATCTACAAAAATTGCAGACTCGGACACCCATAAAACCCAAAAGAGGAATCGTCGTACAAAAAGACAGACAAAAAAAGAGAAAAAAAAAAAAAACAGAGACTTACATTGAAGATGAGACTTTTGTTTGTGGCTTCCCAAGCCAATCCACCCCTGTAGTGGATGCACCAGACCAGAACCATGGCCGCACCTGCCACCCCAAGCACGTGCGCCACAAACGTGAAGGGTAGCGCCTTAGCCCCTATAGCCATATCTTTCGATTTCCTCTCCTTTCACTTCGATCTTGAAAGTCTTGAAATCCCGAAAGGTGAAGTATGGGGCTTTTTATCGGTTTCAACCGGCTCTCACATGCGGTATTCTTCACCGTTAGATTAGAGATGTCGTGAATGATTAGAATTATGCCACGTGGACTCGACTGGTCAGGTGACTTTGGTGTGCCCGTGGTGCTTTCAGCCTTTCTCGTCGTGTCTCTCCTGCATCCGCAATTTTGGATTTTTCCTTCTAAATTTCAATGCGGCGTAAGTAGTTGGTTGATTTTCTTTTCTATATATATATATATATATATCTTATTCATTTATTTTTTAATAATGTATAAAAAAACATTTTAAGTGTTTTGGTCAAAATATTTATAAATTAAAATTAAAATTATCTATTAAATTATTTCTTTAAAATTTTAATAAAAATTATTAATTAAATATTATTAAATTTAAATAAATTTCTTCTTCACTTAATTTTAATGATAGTAAATTTAAATTTTAATATTATATTTTTATTTATTAAAAATGATTAATAATAAAAAAATAAATTTAAATTACTAAAAAAAAAGGGAGAGAATATGCCCGATTACTAAGTAAATTATAATTTTGAGAAGTGGTTGGTTTATTTTACCACATAATTATTGATATGGATATAAATTAAATAATAATATGGAAAGTTAAGTTAGACCATGTGTCGCTCGTAAACTCGGTGATATGAGATGAGATTGAGAGAGAATTTTTCTGGCGTGGCCATGCTTTCTCTTTTTCTTCTGGTTAATTGTCCAACTGCCAATCCACTTCTTTGCTTGACCTTATGTCATTTCTGTACTTACATTTCCGTCACCGTCCCAATTGATAGATTTCACGTATATATGTTTTAAGGAAAACAAATATGTTACCTTAACGGTATACTTAGCCCCGTGAGCTCGCCATGGCTCGTGGGCTCATGGCCGACTTTAGCACCCATAACTTTCATTTTGGATACGCCTCGCGATGTCTTCGGGTTCCTCTTTCTTTTTGTCAAGATTCAAACAAACGGGTTGGGGCATGTCAGCTGAAGTCATGTCTGACGTCACGTGAGGGTGGGCCACCAAACATCAATGTTTCAATGCGGACCACATTTTTGTCACGGACCCACGGCCCGCTCAATTAACACTTGACACTTTCTTTTTTCTTTTTTTTTTCTTCTGCATCAAAGTCCTTTTCTTTCTTTCTTTTTTTTCTTTTTTCTGCATCAAAGTCCACTTTAATTGTACAAACGAAGCCCCTCATAAGCCCCTCTCTCTCTCTCTCTCTCTCTCTCTCTCTCTCTCTCCGATTGTGAAATTAATAGAATGTTTTACCCGCCCCATATCTAGTTGTGATTCAATTTCTAACCCCGTTGAAAGCTGTCTGCCTCAAACAAATAAAATGACATGCGACCTCTTGATTGGAATGTAGGGTCCAGTGCTATAATGTCTCGCCGCTCTCTCTTCACCCACTAAAGCGGTTGGCATCAGGACCATATCCCGTTGTGATGGTTGACCATTCTGTATTTAGTGGCAGTCGTGCGGCCCGAAGTAAGGTAGAGGTGATGGGACTTCATTGAAACCCAACAGGCTTAAAGAAGTATATGAACACCCAAGCCCATGCAGTCCTAAATATACGCCCATACATAAAGTCTGAACGTGCCGGGCTCACAAGTGGTGCAAGCTGATTGGTATCGAATCCATGTTCTTTTTCACTCTTCGTTGCGGTTTAACTGAATTATAGTCGTACAAGCTTACCAAGGATGAATTATACCAAGCTTACCCTCAAGCTGATTGGTATCGAATCCAAGGATGAATCATACCAAGCTTAGAAATGAACCCACATTTTTTAAAGAATTTTGTAAGCTCGGCAAAATACGAACTCCCTTGAATCAACATGTAGTAGCTACCCTCTAAACCATCTTCTTCATCCTTGGATTTTTTAAACGAAAGGCATATCTTGTCGTACAAGCTTCAAAAGCAAAACTTGTTTGCCTACATGTTAATGTTGGCGAACTTGTGAAACACCTAGATGAGTCGTTTACCAAACAAAGCGATAGCCGTTAGCTATCCCTGGCAGCTATCAGTGTCACGACATTATTTCTTATCTTAGGATACAAAATTACACGCGGCACTGTTTAAATTCGTTGGTCACTAGTCCATTCAAATGCTTTATTTAACAATTTCCCTAAAATTGCTAACCAAGTTTGATTGTCGGAGGACAAATAAGTAGTGGGGAAATTCGTTGCGAATCTTCTGGTTCAAGAATAAGTGACCTGTTACCTGAACCAAAAGAAAAATTGGGTCTAGTGGTGAAAGTTAGCTTATTATAGTTAAAATCCCTATGAAGTGAAGGGTGAAATTTAAGAGAAATGGGAAAGTTACCTTCGTAGTTCACTGCCGCCCAACCAGTTTCAAATTGGAATGGAATGAAAACAAATGTTAGCTATTTGATGCTGGTTGCTCTTATTACAAAGACAGGAAAAGCAAGAGAAAAAAGGGTCGTGATGGCCAATGTAATAGCTGGCGTCCGGCTGTAAAAAAATTACTGCCGTTAATGGCGCCGTTGAGATTATTAGTCAAAGATTCAATACGCGTGGAAGCGAGTTGAATGCTACTTTTCGCCAAAAGAGAAAACTGGCGAGCTGCCCATTGACCTTAAGGAAGCATCGCAACTTTCGCAAGAACCCAAATGAAATTCGGACATAACAATGCGCCGTACTGCTCAAGACAAGAAAAGGCAAAAAAAAAAAAAAAGGAATTTAAACCCTGGTTGCAGTATAGAGACCGACATTTCATGGCAAAGCCGTAGATAGAACAATCTTTTTGGGAACTGTATGGCCTTATGCACTGAATTTTCAGCTTACACACGAAAACCCTATTATTTCCGAACAGCACAAGTTATATAATGATGCGACTTCATATCCAATATGTCACTTAATTTGGGAATTAAGTGGTTGCTTTCTAACAGATAAATATAGGGATTTCTTCTTCTTCTTCTTCTTCTTCTTCTTTGAAATTTGCTAATGTGTTTTTAAAAAGGGAAAAATAGAAGAGAGAAAGCAAAGTTCAACATGAAAAAAAATAAAAAAAGATTTTTAAAGGACTTATAAGTTAAGTGGGACAATCAGTACATGCCTAATTGACTTAAAGGGGACACTATAAGAAAGTAACATGCGGGATCGGTTAGGCAGATTTCAAATTTACAAATTTGTGTTCTGACAAAATTGTCCGGATATTATCACGTCCCAACTAACCACATGTTGAAAATGAGATGAAAGAAAGGACAGGCGGACCCGCAAAAGACATGGCTCAAGTGTTTTCCTTGGTCACTAGCGTCATTAAGAAGATGATGATGTATACCTTCCATAGATAGATGCCCATGAGCCGTGACCCTGACCATGTCAATACGATATGTATGAACGTAATTACCTGCCTTCTATGTGCAAGTGGTCTACTATATATATCGTATATGTTTACTGCTAATTGATAACTTGGTTCTTAGCTAGGTTAGTCGAAATGCTACTAGGTTTAGATTGCTCTCTAGGAGAAGCACATGGTTTAGATGGTATATTACTAGACTGTGGCAACGTACGAGCAAAGGAAGAAACGCTCCTGAATATCAGGTGGAAGCCGCATACAGCTCCGATTTATCGTACTGTAATCTTTTTTTTTTTGCTAGAAAAAGGATGAAGCATTTTAGTTTTTAGTACGCTAGGATTTTCGAATTGAAAGAGGAAGACTGGAGAGGGCGTTGATAAGTTCCGAATATGGCGTCTAGAGGGGTTTAACGTCTGAAAGGCATCATCTCTATCGAAGCACAATCTTACAAGCCATCCACTGTTTTCTTTTTCCATTTTACCTAATACGCCAAACAAAGCTGTTGAGTGGATCAACAGCCACCAGCACCCCTTGAGATCCTTCCCAAACAATCGCAGAAGGGGGCTTACGAGGAGAATTTATCGACCCATTCAATTTCTTATTGTGGGTATTGCAGAAAATCTTTATAGGAAGAGGATCAAAATGTCATACATTAATTAATTTATTTTCGATTCGGTAATCAGTTGAATTAATAAATGAGGGGGAAACAATCGTTAAACCTCGCTTAGCTCTTCACGACGCGCTGAGCCTTTTCCTTGAAGCCGTGAAGCCCAATGAAACGCAATCTATCCTAAGTTCCCTCCTTATTAAGTTCATGTTTGTAACTTCGCAAGGACTTTGAATGCCAACGGGAATTTATTACTCTTTTTGTTTTAATTTTTCTTCAATGACCAATTGACCATAAAAAGGCGCACAAAATAATTAATTTATAACCAACATGAGCTTACGAATCCCCGTTGACATACGTATTTCCAACGTGAAGATCGTCGAAGCCAGATCAGATTCCTCAGTGAAGATATATTTATTACATCCGCTGCTGCAATTTTTTTTTTCTTCCTATCTCTGTGGGGTGGGAGGCGAAGGGAGAGAGAAAAGGCACGTGGGATCATGCGCTCCTACTCATTCGAAGAGCAACCTGCCTGGGGTTTGACTGCAGATAAAAGCAGACGACTCATGGAGCACCATTGTTGATACTTCACCCCGGGAAACGATGAGGATTTCTTCGCCTTTTCTGAGCAGCTTTTCGCAAGCTAAAGCTAAGCCGTTTTGAGCCCTTTCGGGCTACACCCTGTTGAGCGAATCAACTCGGGCGAACGATGATTAGGTGTCTCTAAGTCCTACCAAATATATTTCTCCTAGTCATTGGTTAGTGAAGTCATGATTTCATTTCTAATTAATCAAACTGGCACTTGCTAATAAGAATTTAATTTTTGAATTAGAATAAAGAACCATGTCTTTTTTTAACTCAATTTTGTGGTGAAATTATGGCACGTGAAGGGAGGTGGTCTAGACAGGAAACCCAATTTTCTTATAAAGCTCCGTAACAAAAAAAATGTTCGAAAAATCCTACGCATTGCTAACTTAGCATGGTTAACGAACATTCTTACAAAATTATTGATAGGAAACCATAAAAAAAAAAATAGAAATAAAAACACTGCGTGGACTGAAAGTTAATCTTGTATGTGACTTTTTGCCTAGGAAGTAATGAAAAATCAAAACTTCAAGACTGAATATATGGTGACCATACGGTTATTACGCTTGCATTTCTCTTTCCACGAGTTAACCAAACAGGTGATGACCGCCCCTCGGGGCGCCAAACAAAAGTTAACCAATCATTTTCAGAGAAATATTAAGGTGCAGTTATCAATGCTCTTCCCTTTTTATTTCACCCAGTGGTTTATAGACTTACTCCTTTCTCCTCTCCTACTTAGGCAGAACTCCGAAAAAGTGGGGCAAGAGTTAGTTGGATATATTAAATGGGGTGTATATGCATCGACGGAAGAGATTAAAAAAAAAAGAAAGAAAGACGGAAAGAAAAGAAACAATAGGGTACATATGCTAAACAAGAGGGTAGATATGCTAAGTATTTATTTTTTTGTCACATTAAGCTATACAACTTATGTGGGCAATATAACCACCAAAATTCTTTCCCTCGACGAGCGGTTATTGCTCTCGAAACGAAAATAATTGTAGGCTATACAAGTGTTCATTACTAAAATACCACTTAGTTGACTGAGACGTATCACCCAAGTGTAGGGTCATCTATGTCATTTTAAGGTCCGCACCTCGTGCCTTGCTGCAATAGAAAACTTTAATGACGACAGCTGTGTTACACCACATGGTCTGCTTAGTAGACAGAAGCATCTCATATTATTCACTCCAGTCACGGAGACCCTTGGGATCTGGGTCATCTTCACTTGTCAGTTAGCATCTCCAAATTGTCTGCAGATCTTAATTACACTACAAAGAAGCAGCAAAAGACCACAACCGCAGCCTTCGTGTTGCTACCAGATTGCTTGGGGATTTTAGGCTGCAGATTCCTCTGAGAATCCAGCACAAGGCCAAAAAATGTTCAAATCATGGAGAAGCGAAAAGAAAAGGATAAAAGCAGTTTTCAAATTGCAGTTTCAGGCAACTCAGGTAGTAATTTAACCGGCATTCTTGTTTACTCAGTTAGAGGCGTGTTGACTTTGAGCTAGATTATAGATGTATTGCAAGTTTTCGTTACCCCGGATCTATAGCCATTTACGCTGGGTGTATCTCTCCATTCCACCAAAAAAAAAAATTATATATACATGTATTGCAAGTAAATGCAGATGAAGGCAGAAGCTATACTTTTGTTAATACGAACAAGAGTTACTATCAACAACTGACCATGTTTTGCATCCTCCTTCAGGTGCCACAGTTGAAAAAACCTGCGTTGGTAATATCTCTGATGCCAGAGGATGTTGGAAAGCCAACTTTCAAACTTGAGAAAGCTGGGGTTAAGGATGGAAGTTGTTCCTGGGAAAATCCCATCTATGTAACAGTAAAACTCGTCAAGGAGCCAAAAGCAGGAAAGATGAATGAGAAAATATACCATTTCATAGTCTCTAGCGTAAGCTATGTTCACGGTTCTTTTTTTCCAGGTTTAGGATGTGTGCATCTCATGTTCACTCACTAGTGCTTATGGGTCTTGCAGGGATCCTCAAAATCAGGTTACTTGGGTGAAGCTTCAATTGATTTTGCAGATTTTGCAGAGGAAACTCAGCCATTGACTCTATCTCTGCCTCTTAAGTTTGCAAACTCCGGTGCAATTCTTCATGTTAGTTGTCCCTCCATCCCTCTGTCATTACCCCTCCCACACCTACCCACGAATGTATGAAACTCTCGTGATCTAACCATGTTGCATTGATTGGCCCTCTCATCTTAGCACTGTCTCCCAAGTTCAAAACCTAATTTGACTATGTAATTTGGACTCGATGCTGCTATGCTTACATAAAGTAATCGTTGAAACAGGTGACAATTCAGAAGGTGCAGGGAGGAACTGATCAAAGGTGAACATGACCATTGACAATTAATTCACACTCAACATTTTCTTCTTATTTTTTGGTTCGATTATTTTTTTCTCTACTTGAGTTGAATTTCTATCTTTTCTTTCAGTATTAATGTTTACTAACTGTAGACTGTAATATCAGGTTCATTGAAGACAACGGAGAACAAACATTTCCTCCTGACACAAGCATGAAGAACCAACTGAGAAATAGCCATACAGAGGGAAATAATAAAAGTTTTGCTGAAGTAAGGTCTACTACAATTGATTGTCACTTTTTTTAACACAGTTCCTGGGGGAGGAGGGATAAAAAGTTTATGGCATCTCATAGATCGATTGCTTTTCTAGATTGTGACTGAACAGGTTCTCAATAATATTGCAGGATAGGAACTGGGAGAATGAACAAACAGAGGGAAGCTTCAAAGAATCTATCAGCTCTAATGCTCATATAACCAAAAAGCTTCTGCATCGAAGATCAAGCACAGATTGGTCGGTCAGTTCAGTTTCAGATGGAAGTTTATGTGACTCAACAAGGAGCCCTGAAGACAATATTCTAAGGGAATCACAAGAGCCATCAGATTCATCCATTGAACAACTTAAAACTGAAATAAACAATTTGATGAGGCAGTCAGAATTATTGGAACTGGAACTACAGTCTCTTCAGAAACAGATTATGAAAGAAAACAGAAGGGCACAGGATTTATCTGGACAAGTTGCCGACCTTAAAGAGGAGAGAGATGAGCTCAAAGCAGAATGCGAACTACTTAAGTCCTCACAAAAATATGTTGGTGGAGGAGAAATTGTGAAGCAATTGCTAGCAGAGAATGAGGATGCAAGGCTACAGTTAGAAGAGACCAGGCGGGAACTTTGTCATGAAAAGGAGATGAAGACTAATCTTCAGTTACAACTCCAGAAAACACAAGATTCAAATTCTGAGTTGCTTCTTGCTGCCCGAGACCTGGATGAAATGTTGGAGAAAAAAGACATGGAAATATCTCATCTTTCCAGCAAGTTAGACTCCATAAAGGGTATTGATGAGCATTGGGAGATGGGCTGCAAATCCAATATGAAAAAGGAAATAGAATGTCAAGCAACTCCTGAACTGGACAAATTAACTGGGAATCAACATGATGCAAGTGAGTTGGATCGACTGAAGCAAAATATTGCAGACATGTATGGTGAAATGGAGGCCTACAGGGACAAGAGGGAGCAGTTGGAGAATTACATAGAACAACAAGCCCAGGACTACGAGGACTTAAAACAAGAAAACTGTGATCTCTCTTCCAGTTTAGAGCAGATGCAGCTAGAAAAACTGAAGATGCAAAGTGAATACTCAGAACTTGAGTCACAAAAGCAAAAGTTAGAGGAAAAATTGAAGAAGCAGACAGAAGACTTATCAGAATCTATGGTTTCCATCAATGAACTCTCAAGTCAGGTCAAAGAGTTGGAGAAAGAATTAAAGAAGCAGGCACAAGGATTTGAAAATGATCTGGAAGCCATGACACATGCCAAAATTGAACAAGAACAGAGAGCTACGCAAGCAGAAGAGGCCTTGAGGAAGACTAGATGGAAATATGCCAGTACGACAGAGTGTCTACATGAGGAATTTAGGAGACTTTCTCTGGAGATGGCAGGTAAATTTGATGAGAATGAGAAGCTAACGGTGAAGGCATTAACAGAAGCTAATGAGCTCCGTGCACAGAACAAAATGCTGGAAGACAGGCTTCAGAAAGCTAACGAAGAGCTTGTTCTATCTAAGGACCAGAACAGGTTACAAGAGAAAGAACTATCAAGTAAATTAGATTTGAAAATGAAGCACATTGAACAATTGTCAGCAGAAGTCAAGGATAGATCCGAGCAACTGAGATATGCAGAAAAGCATGACCATGAAAGGCAGAAGGCCTTCACAGAGGAAATTCAAATGCTCAAAGGCAGGATAGAAAAGCTTACACAGGAGAAGAATGATATGGCTACATGGGCAGAAAAAGAGATAAAATTGAAAACTGAAATGAAACAAATGAATGAATCATATGAAGAAACAGGGACCCTGTCAGAAAGTTTGAATAGAGAAACAGATGAACCGGAGATGAAATCTGTGCTGGCAAAGAAGGAAGAAGAAATAACACAAGAAGAGTTACCTATCCTGAGGTCTTTACAGGATGAAAAAGAGAGAATGATCGAGAAATTGTTATCAGAAACTGAAAGCCTTAGAGCTCAGCATACAGATTTGCGATGTCGCTTGTCAGAAGAAGAATCACAGAAAGATATCCTACAGACACAAGTACTTCAGTTACTGGGTGAGCTGCAAAAGGAAGAGAAAAGTACTCATATAGAAAAGAAGCTCAAGTACAATGATGGACAAGCTACATTTTCAGGAAAAAAGCACTTGACTATGGCACAAAATGATAAAAAGGAGGCTGAATGTTCTGAGGCAATTGCTCAGAGTATCAGCAAGTCTGAAGAAATAAGTACTGGGGAAAGCATGCTTCATTTTGAGTTAAGTGCTAGGAAAAGCAAACCCATTGACAAAGAATTTAGTGTGGCAATGCCTGAAAGGTATGATTTCTTTTACACCTTGAATTGTTGTCTTTGCATAAATTTCCTGATCAACTTCCTATTTTGCTGACAAGTTCGGGTTCATCTCATGTTAATATGACTTAATTGGATGTTTTTTTCTGCTTATTATTCTCATGTCTGCTTTTTAATTCATTCCTTGACAAAATTCTGACAGAGACTTCAGCAATTGCCATACCAAGAATGAACCTAATCTCACCGACCTGTTAAATGAAATGGCATTGCTAAAGGAAAGGAACAGATCTATGGAAAATGAATTAAAAGAGATGCAAGAGAGATACTCAGAGATCAGCCTCAAATTTGCAGTGGTAGAAGGTGAAAGACAACAGCTTGTAATGACTGTTCGCAACCTCAGGCATGGTAAGAAAAGCTAACACCTCTAAGATGTAATAGATTGCACAGAAAAAGAGAAATTGATTGAGAAACTGTTATCAGAAACTGAAAGCCTTAGAGCTCAGCAGACAAAGTTGCAATGTAAATGACTGGTTGAGCCAGCAAGTTGTGCTGCTTATGTGTTCCTTTATGAACAATGTGATTGACAGGTTGAGCTAGCAGGTACAAATGTCACAAAACCCTGGGATCTTGTAATGCAAAATGTATCCAATCAACGTGCTGCTGTGAATCATTCAGTTTGAATAACTGTGTTAATGAGGATATAGATTAAATGGTCTTGTACCTCACTAACTCTGGTTAATTTCCCCAATTGCAAATGTCAATGCTGTGCAATTTCAAAAGAGACTCCAAATTTCAGAAATCAATATCCATAATCATCAGTTAACCAGAGCCAATAGATTCATTTTATCCAAATATTATAACTGACAATCTTACTAAGTAGCGTCTATTGTTTCAGTAAATCTTGCCATATCACAGCCACATTTTGGCCAAGAAAATAATAGAATTGTCAAAACAGTCACAAAAGACGGCATTCATACAAATGTAGAAAAACAGAAAAACTGGCAATGTCATGGGATTAGAGAGCTAACCTCTGCCTCTGTAATGTGAAGCAGAGTCCCTCTTGCTCTTGAATCATTGACTTCGAAATTTTTTGCTTAGACGATGGGCAATTCCATCAGTCCAGACTAGCTTCGTTTGATTTCCACTTTCATTCAAAGAAAAAGATAAAGTCTGCATGTATAATTTTCAGAATCCATACATTAAGTGAGGTTTTTTCAAATTAAATAGGATAATGACCTGAAACACCAATCATTTATATAAAGAACTTATATGAAGCATATTGTCACAAAAGGATCACACATCCCACCTGTCTTGATCTCTTATCAATGGGCGTCCATGTTGGAAGAATGGAGGCTGGAGTACTTTCAATCTTGGATGAGCTCACAAATTGGGCAGATTGCTTCTGCTTCTTTTGCTGCTGTAGCTTCGGTGGGGTGCTGCCTCCCTGGTACTTGAAAAATTCAAGAATAGATGGACTTCTTCTCCTGGCAACTCTTGACATATTTGATTTGATCCCGTAAACCGGGGTGCTGGAAACTGGGGTTGATGAATCAGATGGAAGGGACTGCAGCCGCAACCTGCCCTTTTCCCTGATTCTGTTGAGAAACTCTACTGTCCAGGGTGAACCTGCTTGCGGTTGCTTAGAGTGAATGGCTCTAGAAAGTGGTGTTCCACTATTATGTGGTACCTGCGCTTTGAATGAGAAATCTTTGGAAATTCCCGAAGATTTCTGCGCTTGAAGCTCCTCTAAGAGCTTATTGGGCTGTTTGAAAAATACCTTATTGTGGTCAACAACAGTATCAGGAAGAACATTGTTACCGAGTAAACTTTCTTTGTGATCTCCTGCAGTCCCCATATCTGTACCAGAGTCAATCTCAGCGGCAGTTGGAAAAGTAGGGTGACTGTTTTTGTCAAATGACAATCTTCTTGCAGCCTTAGACTTTCTTGTGCACTCTTCTTCGGGTCCAAACAGCCATGGTGAGAAATTCGTAGGGTTAGTAAGAAAGGGAATACCCATATCCATTAAAGCACCACCATCAAGGTCATTAGTTTCTCCATTAAAATCTTTACACCAAGTCCCATATTCACTGGTGCTAGTACAGTCGACATTGTTTTCAACAGTTACTGTGGTTCCATGGTCGTTACCCAACAGTTCTCTCTTAGCTGACCTTGGCCCTTTATTGTCATCTAGTATCAGAGACAGACCCGTTATCCCGGCAATATCTGGTTCCTTATTCTGACAAAACAAAATTTTCAAAGGACTAGGCCATTTCAACTCATCGAGTATCTCAATGTCTTTTGACAGACAATAATCATCTTGCTTACATACATCAGAAGAGCCCCCCAAACCATCAGTGAATTGATTCAATAGCTTGGACTGCCACACATCATCCACAGGCATGTCCCTCTTTTGACCTCTATGGACACATGGCTGTTGTTTCCTCTGTGACTCAATTTTAAAATGGCATTTATCTGAACCAGTACCAGAAGACACAGAAGAGGAACAGTCTGTCATTATAGATTTGGAATCTTCCCTTTCACCATATTGGCACAAAGCACTAAATAAAGCAACGCTTTCATCAGGAACATGATACTGTTGGACTGCAAGGACCCTGCGGTCATGTGGCCACTCAAACAATTCAACGAGGATACCTCCTGAGGATAGCAATGCATGAGCTGTCAGTGGATTAACTGAAGGAAATTGGGTAAGGAAAGTTTCTGCTAGAGTTTCTGATTCTGGCATTTGAGGGTATATGCCCCTATATAGCTTAGTGGCATTCAAAATAGTGCTTAATATAATTTCATCAGTTAGCTCTGGTGAATAGGAACAGAAGAGCTGAAAATCTACTCCCAGGCTTGATGCGGCTGCATAAAGTCCATCAGAGGAGTCCATTACCGTCGAAAGGAAGCTGATTCCTCCCTCAAAGACCTAAAGGGAAAAGAAAGAGATTATCTGTAAACAATTCAACGAGGAGCATTAGTTGAGTATCCTAAAAGGAAGCACCTTCATGCATCATTCAACCACATTAAATCCCTCCTAAATTACAATATCTCATCATGCCCAGTATAATTCGCAAATCTTTGGATTCAAACTAGATCCCCAAACTCTGCAAGCAGAAAACCACAGCAGATGTATGCATGTTATCATTTCAACACAGCAGACTCTGTTAGAGAACACACTAAAATATCCTTTATTGATCTACTTCAAGAATGTTTGCTCAAATTTTCTATGCTATGTTTCCAGCTCTACATACAGACACAAAAACAATCTATATCTAAAAGAAATAATTTGAAAAGGTCTCACAATATTCTTTTCTTAAACTAGTGCTTGGACAGAAATCACAGAGAAATGCACAATTTTATTTTCCAGTATAGAGGAATGGCCGAAGATAAAGGTCAACAGATAAAATTATAACAAGATGCACAGCAGTTACCAGAATGCAGCCACTGAAAGTGAAACTCAGACGTGTCAAGACATTGGTAGCCATATGCTCAATGCATAAAGGCAGGCTTGAGGAAGCCTCATCTACAGCAGTGGCTTTCTTTCCAATGTTTCTGCAATCATACCATACCAAGCAAACTGAAGAACTAATAATAACATCCACAGGCAGATCTAAGTCACGCTCTATGACTTGTGCTCCTCCTTTCTCCATTGCGAGAAGTCTTTGATATGTACTTCTTCTAGATATTATCATTTCCTTGTCAAAATTTTGTGTGTTCACAATAATGATGGTATCAGGAAAAGATGCCATGCCTCCCGGAAGCTGCTCAGATTCTATTGTATGGGCAACATGGGGAACTTGCATAGGCATACAGCAAGCTTCTACTACATCTGCAGCTTCTGGAAGTCTTGTATTGCATTTGTTCTCAATATTTGTAGCATTCAGAAATTCCTCCAAGCTTTGCTTGTTTATATTTGCATCCAAAGGGAGGACACAACAAGAATCTCGTATCTGGGATAAAACTACTTAGTGTAACTTTATAATACATGATTCAGGAATTGCTATGCAAAATGATAATTTACAAAAAGTAAGTGGCAAAATTCACAATAATATTAGGCAATAATTCACAATAAGGTTAGGAAAAATTCACAATAATGATAATTGACTTCCCTTATTAATGCATCCAAAGCAATATGGTACACGCACACAACTGTTGCCACTGATTTCTCCCAAGAAACTTTCTTTAGCAGGAGAAAATCGGCAACTGTTACTTTTTGTAAGAAAGACCAGCTTCCACCATTCAACAATGAATTTTACCTTAGCATTGGCACCATGTGTCTTGACAGTAGATTCCCTCTTTATCTCATTTGTAGCTTTCTGAGGATTCAAGAAAAACTCAAGGTCATTGAACTGTGACATGGACTTAAAAAACAATGAAGCTTTTTCAGCATTATCTTCAGCTAGGTGTTCATATCCTGATTTTGGACTTGTGTTGCTACTTGAACTGGCATCCATAAGCAGGCACTTGGAAGTATAATGCATATCTAGCAACTCCTCATGCTCCTCCACTTTTGGCCCAACCAAAGCATCATCACAGAAAACAAGGTCAACTTTTAACTTGGCATCACCAAAAAATTTCCAATCAAAATCGTTGATATGAGAATCCAGGTCGTTGAACTTATACTGATAAAAGGAAAGGATATCAAGGCTAAGTTTATCTTCCTCCAAAAGATTCCAATCCATGTAGATCACATTGGATGCTGAAAGCAGGTGTGGCATAAGGTGAGACAGAATTTCCTCTGCAACAGAGTCTATTGACATTATCTTGTCATGGTCAGGAATATTAGGTATAGGCAATGACTTGAATGTGTCATCTACCAGAGCTAACTCAGAACTAATAATCAAGTCGTTGAAATTCTTGAAGTTCATATCTTCCTCAAACATCCAATCACAAGTACCTTGGTCATCTGCCATTTGCATGTCAAAGAATCCTTCATAATGTTGAGAGGAATTGACGTCAGGGAACTTGAATTCCTGAAAAACAATTGGTCTTGTTGGAGAAAGGCAACCCACCGTCCCCCCTTTCGTGTTCGAAGTTTCTACCAAACTTATAATATCCATTGCAGGGAACATATCTGCAGATGCCTGGCCAGATTCAAGGCAATGCTTTGATAGAAAATGGATACAAACAGAATCTGGGCTATCATACTGCAAAGAACCCAACAGCTCCATTCCATCATTTACAGGGTTATCCCTTTGAGTCCGCTGAGAATCAATATTTTCAAAATATGATAGAAATTCATCATCCATAGATGCAACTGCATTTGTGAAAATTCTCAGTCTTAGCTCATCCACTTCTAAAAGAGGAAATGAGTAATGGAATTGTGCCTGCTCTTGATCAGTAGCATCATCTTCCAATGTATAACCTTTTTGATCCATGTTATACTCTAAAATGATGTCTTGAACCAGATAAACTGTTTCTTGGGCCTTGTCAGAATTTTGCATGTTAGGTCCTGCTCCAAGGAAATCCTGCAAGTGAAAAACAAATAGGATGACATACAGAAATATGGATCAAAGTGCCTGATGCATTCTAGAATGTAAAATATCTCAACTCCTGTAAAGTTTGCAGTGAAAACATCTAACATCTAGTAATTCAGGAAGGAATAACATGGAAATTATTAAAATAATGAATAGACACTAGCTTATGTACTTTTTCCCTTTCCTATGATCAGTTATCAAAGAATGGTGTATCATTGAAAAAGAAAAAAGCATCAATACCTCTCAAATTGTTCTTACTAGAAAAACATGTTAGCACTATAATTTTGTCTCACATCAATCTCTTTAAGGAGTCAGGAATGTGCAATAAGGAAGATTGATCCCAAATGAATTTGAACTTCTATTCTATTAACAATTCTTCAACCAAAACCTGATTATGTGGTACACTTAAATCCTAAAATTTACAGGCACAGGTACAATAGTAATTGAGATTCAAAAGGCTGCATAAAAATTGGTGTATTTCAGGGTACCTTTTCCTTGTCAATCATGCAGTTGAGACCCAGAACCAATGTAATGAGTTAAATGTAATTAACTAGGCGCACCAGATTATTCTCAATCTCTTTAGCTTCAGAAAGAATCTGTGTCCTTATTCCCTCCTCAGACCAGCAACCATTCTCCTGCAAATCATGCACGCATAAAGGAGGAACACAGAATTCTCACATAGCTAAAAAGGAGACAAGTGTATCTATAGCCACATTGGTTCAAAGCTTTCAGTTTACCAAGAATTCATCCAGCTCTGGTTGTTCAAACACAATAACTTGAACCCTGTGTGCATCCTTATCATCCAAAACAGTCTTGTTGTCTATCTGCAATGAGATAGTCCAGACTTCAAAGGAAAACTCCTAAAGAACATTCCACAACTACATGAATTCAAACATAATGTAAGAGAGCAGATGTGATTCTTTTGAAAACTCAACCTCCAGAGCTTTGCATGTGAAAGCTCCCTGATTATGCTCTTCCTCTTCTCCATAGAGTGCCTTGGCTTCTTTCTGGAATTGAACGCAATGAGTATGCACTAATTGAGGGCAAGGAGGAACACACAGATAATTTAAGCATCCTTGTAATTCAATCTTCAAGAAACAAGTTCATATCCAAAACTCAATGTTGACTAGAGGTTAGCAAACAACATCAAACCATAACTCTCCAAGCGCCCAGATGTTGTCTACACAATCGAAGTGGCAAGGCCTAGACATCTGCATTTAAAATGAAAAAGGATTTTTTCCCCTCTGCCAGTTAAAAACATTGCGTTATCTACAGTGCCTTAGAGGAATTCAACTGTATCTTCACACTAGGGAAAACCCACTGTTAAAAATTCAGGTGACTGCTATCCTACCTCTAGTACCAGATCTTAACAGTTTGGATAACAGGAAATTTTCATTAAGAAGTAATGAGAAGAATAAAGAATTTAAAATCATCAATCAGATCCAAATAAATTTGAAAAATAAAAGAAAAGCGCGCAGCTAAGTCAACAGTCATCAGAGCTTTCATTCTTTTTGATCCTACACTTAATAAACTGGGCAATCTTCAACTTCACAAACAGTTTCTTAGAGAGAAATCGCATTAGATAACAGAAACGGAGAAAATAAAAGCAAATAAAAGTCCAAAGCGTAACTTCATTCTTGAATATTTACGTTTTTTAAAAATTAAATAATTTCCAAGAATCTCTTATTTCTTTTTTTTTTTTTGTAAATTGTTTATTCTGAATTTTCTTGAAACGAAACTAAATAATATTTCTATAAAATTTTGACATGTAGTTCAAGAATCTAGTTCTTTCGTTTAAAAACTGTCTAAAGATAAATTGAAAGAATCCGGATCTTTCATTAAAGAAAACTTTAAACATTAATTTAAAGAATCTTTTTCTTTCTTTATCAAAAGAAAAATCTATTGCACTCAATAATTCACCTCCCGAGGGAAACGTTCTCCATCATCAAAATCTCCGTAGGCAACATCAACGATTTTAGGTATTACTTCCGAGATAAACTTGGAGAGAGCGGCGTCGATCGGGAATTTCTCGATCTCGAAAGAGATGCTTGGGAGGGGATCGAGGCGGAGCAGGTCTTCCCGGAGGTTGGAGAGGCGCGGAGGAGGAGGAGGAGGAGGGAGGAGGTGAGGGACTGGGAGTTCGAGAAATCTTAGGGTTTCGACCAAAGAAGAAGAGGCGGCCAAGTAGTCGGTGTTGAGAAATCGAGTTCGCATTTTTTTACAGTGACCTCCGCGGAAGGCAGGATTTGTTTCCAGAGAGTCAGGGGTCGGAGGGAGGGGAATGAGGGAGGGAAGACTAACGGGCCGATTTTTGGGAAAATGAAATTGAATTGGCCGCTCGCTGTTCCTTGGCTTTAAATAGGCACGCGCACAAATCACGCGTGGGGGATGCGTGAAGCATCTTTTGTTTTGTTTTTTTTTGTTTTTTTTTTGGGAGGCTAGAAGCCCATAAAAGAAAGTTACAGCAACGTTGAATTACAGCAAACGTTCAAAGCCAGCAGGTGGGGCTTGTAGCAGAGGAAGTCCCCATATGAGTGCAAAGGCATGGTTCGCCCAATTGTTAGCGACCTGATGGCCTTCCCGTGGGAAAGCCTAATGGACCAGTCTTTCCTGGGCAAGTCTTGCGCGATTCATCTTTGTTTCGGTGGATTCCACGCGTTCGTATCGGTAATCTGCCCCTTAATTGGATTCCTCTAAGGCCCCATAAGCCCATAAAAATGTCCCTTTTTTATGGTAAGCCCATAGAGCATGTCTAGCAACAGGCTCCTTGCAACGTTGAATTATCTCTCTTTTTTTTTTTTTTTCCCTAATGATAGAGTACCTTAATTTTCTTTTTCAAGAGTCCTCTCCTTTACAGTTAACACAAGAACTGGATGTATAGTCCATAATTCACTATCGATACTATCAAGTCGTTGTAGTATAGTGGTGAGTATTCCCGCCTGTCACGCGGGCGACCCGGGTTCGATCCCCGGCAACGGCGGCGTTTTTTACCTCTTTCTTTCATCACGTCAATGAGTCAAGAAATTGTTCCGCTCCCCCCCTAAAAAAATATTTCGAGTTGTTCCCGTTTATTCCTCTGTGAGTAACTGCCAACCAGAGAAATTTGTCTACTTTCTCTTGCCTTTATAATGAATTCACGAGTAGAAGTTCCCCATGTACATGAAGCCATCACCATGAGCAAGAACCTCAAAATGTTGGTCTGCACTCTGGTAGGAGCACGCTCACTTGTCAGTTCTTACTTCTTAGAAACCTTGTATGGGTAGTTGAGAATTGCAATGTTGCTAATCAATGTTATTATTATTATTATTTTTTTAACTTTAGTGGCAGAAGATCAAGAAGAAGATCACCATGAAAAGAAGTCTGTTCTAAAGAAATTGAAAGCAAAGGCTAAGAAGATAAAGGACGCGCTGAAATTACATGGTCGTGGGCACAACCATGATCTTGATCATGATCCACATCATGAAAGTCATGTGCTTCATGATCATGACTCGAATGATGAAGATGAAGAGGATGAAAAGATGGTCGAGGACCCAGAATTTCGTGTAGCATCAGGTATAATCTTTCTCAAATATCGAAAGGGTTCAGTCTATTTACTGGTCAAATTTTTAGACAAATTCAATTTTGGACAATCATATTTTCTCACTGATAGTTGATTAAAACATTAAACAAAAGAGGTTAGCAAAATGGCTCTTTAATCTGGCGAAATAGTTTACAATTTCAGCAAGCCAACGCTGGTTGGACTAAGTTTTATAGATTGAACTGTACATTAATTCTGCGCTGAAGCATACAATGCTGCTGCTGTGAGGAACACTGCCTTTGGGCCAGAGGAAAGGTCAGGTGAACACCAGATTGCCGATCTGCGGGAAGAAGAAGAAAAGGAAAAACTGAGGTTGCTATTAGCAGGACAGCTGACATTAAGGAAGTGCCTCATGCGCCAGTTACTACACCTGCGTCCACATCTCCTGGAATTGTCGAACAGACCAAAAAACCTGATTTAATTACAGGTTTTGTTCATGAGCGAGAGTAAACTCGAGGACAACCTGACGTTAATTTCCAAAGACCAATTGGGTTGGAGGAAGATCCTTCTGTTCCGAAGGATAGACCTGATGATTATGCTCCTTTCAATTATCAATCTAAAGTCGCTGATCCAACAGATTCTGGTAAGACCATATGTTGCAAAATTCTAATCTGAGAGTTCCGGGTTTTTTTTTTTTTTTTAAACTTCAGCTTTTAGTGGTACCATTAGAACTGCTCGAGTGATTCCTCCTTGTCAATATTATGACACTGTTTACTCTTAACTGTGCATTTCAGGCGGTAAAGAAGCAGGAATTTCCCAAGTGCTTCGCTCTTTGATCAAGATGAATATCTCTGATGAACAAAAACAAGGACCGAAAAAAAATATCCTCACCATTAGCAATGATCAGCTCTCTCTCTTCCCCACTGGAAGCCATGACCAGTTCTCTCAGGGGCCCTTGCGGCCATAACGGATAGAGCAAGAGAATCCTCAGTCAAAACTAGGTACCTCTGGTACGTTGATTCCTGAGAATAACACCCATGTTGAGACGGCCAAGAAAACATAGAACCAGAACAGCTGCTCGGAGAAAATCTCCTCTGCTATCTCTGCAATTGCTGAGAAAGCAATCCCCGCAAAAAAGAAAATAGCTTCTAAGCTTAGTCCATTGTACGAGAAGGTTGCTGGAGCAGCATCACCGTGATGCCAAAAGCGCATGGTCCGAGCACTGAGACTTCCTCTGAAACCAGGGTGAAACGACAGGATAAAGGGGTATCAGTGAAGGACTCCATTGCAGAGAAGCTGCTTAGGCTTGGCGGGGAAGACAAGGCATTATCTGAAGTGATCTCAGATGCTTTGCTCTGAAGTGATCTCAGATGCTTTGCATAAGCGAAAACGGAAGATGAGAATGCAGACAGGCCAAGAATAGGGAAATGACCGAGTCAGAGAAGGTCAAGACGCAGTTGAGCAGCACGGACGAGAAATTTGAGGAAAGGGTGGATCTTAGCTCTGTACATATTCCTGGGAAGGGTGTGGTTGATAAGCTTAAATATGCAGTTGATCCCTGGTTTGGAAAAGGCGAGGAGAATCAGACATTTCAGCAATCACTCGGACCCTCGAGTGGTAAAGACGCTGCCGACTTCCAAATGATCTGAAAATTTGAGTTTTTGATCACCTAATAAGTAGGGACCTGGTACAGTTACTAATGCGCTGTTTTGTCTGGCAGGTAGTGAAGGGGTTTCTTACCCTTCCACTAGAGAAGTAACCGGGGAGAGTAGGCTTAAGGAATCTGGAAACTGAGCTGTAATGCCAATTTTAGGAAACATTTTGTGGGCATGCCGGACTGAAAGATGCTCTGTGTGGCATGACTGTGTGAATGAAACTATAATTGGATCAATGGATACTGTATCCACGACCCAAATCTCATATGCATTAAGGTTGTATCTCATTCTCTTACTTCATCTCTAATGAAGATTGGTATTGCGCTTTTTTTTTTTTTTTCTTTTGTACAGGGTCTAAATTTCTGAGTGCGTCAAAAGGCATGCCACAAATTGGTCTTCCTCTTCCTTTCGTTTTCGGGCCAGCCTTGCTGTTTTGTCAAGCGCCTATCCCTTTCCTTCTCAAACGATACCTGCCGTCGTCCTTTTACTTTTCTATTTTTGAGCTAATATTTTTTTTTTCACTTCATTACCTAGTGGTGGCATGTAAAATTTACAAATTAGAGGCTACGTCACTGCGTTAGCAATTGCAGAAAGCCAACGAAACTGTCTCTATTTTACTCCGAGGCTCCAGAAATACCGAGTAGGGCCCGGTGTGCGCCTTAAAAAAGTCCAGATAACACCAAATAACTTTCGAGGCCAGAAGGGGCAAAACTCGTAAGACTCCTCAATCAAGCGAGGGCTGCAGCTTGCAAAGGCCAATAACAATGACTAAAACCCGAATCATTAGATGCCCAATTCGACGCTCTAAAATTTTCCAGGTCTACGAAGCGACACAGCAAGCTGAAGGTGATTCAATATTAACATCATCAACTTTCTATCGCATCTTCATTATTCTTGATGGGCTACAATCTAACGAATTCTTGACTCCGCAAAACCCTTTCTCTGGTGAAGAATGCGTCAGCATGCGCAGAATTGGGTATACGTCTATTGGTGATGATTATGACCCATCAACAAATAGAAAGAGGAAACTTGCGAGGTTCTCTTTCTCCACAATAGACAAAATTTTCGATATTCTCAATTCCCATATAAGCCAATTGCATAATTTCAGATGAAAGACGCTTAAAAAGGGAAACAATTAAACAGAAAGGGACAACTACTCAGAAAAAAAAAAACAAAAGCAAAAACAAAAAAAGGACAAACTTTCATGTTAATTTCCAATTCATAAATTGGATTTAGAGTGAGCCAATTTTTTTTTATTAATATATGACTCCTGTAAATAAGATATATGCTTATGAAGGAAGGGAAGGATTTTTATTTTAAATTATATATATATATATATGTAAATGTAAAAAAGGGGAGTAATTTTTCTTTTTTACTTTCCCCCTTCTTTCTTTTCTTCTTTCTTTTCTTCTTTTTTCTCTTCTTTCTTTTCTTCTTTGGCAGGACCAACAGAAACGAGGTCTACTTTCCCCACTTTCTTCAACTTCTTGACGACTGCCACCGAATCCATATTCCCTATCACCGTAAGCTTCTGTTCCTTTAGATCCCCGGAAATTGAATCCACTCCTGTTAACCACGCATATCTTAGTAGACGACTGACAAAACATTCTAGTCCAAGAAAAGCAACAAAGAAGCGGAGATGGACAGGTCACTTGGCAGAATCCACTATAATCTACCAAAAAAGAGACCAAACTGAAACTCAAACGTTACAAGCCGGCGAGGAAAACTCATAGTTTTCTACATAATTATAGTTTGATAGTTTTTTTTTTTTTCTCTGAAGGAGCAAAGGAATTAGAAGGCTTGATTGGTCAATACCATAGATATCAGCGGCAGCCTCTATTGCCTTCTGCTTTGTCTTATCGTCAGTCATGGTCAAGACCTTTAACACCACTTTCTGCAACAAAATCCCCATCAGGAAAGGAAAAGGTAAAAGGAAAGTCAGGGAAATGAAAATTCGATTGGAATTATAGTCGTACGAGCCATGGGGAAAATGTGAAAGATGAAGGAAAAGATGTTATACCTGAGCCATGAGGAAGCGATCACGGTGCAGAAAAGCTGAAACAAAGTTCTAGGAAATGAGATGAGAGAGTGCGTTTGCGACCCCTGGCCCCTTTTAAAGGATGAGACCTGAGCAGACGTGAGAATATGAGACCCCTGGCTCTTTTGTTAATTAGGCACGGGCACATGTCATTAGGCAGGTTGTCCAAGGTATATAGTTGTTACATTAATAAAATAGGTAGCATTGATTAACATGATAAAATTCAACTTTCTATTACAGTTAGTGGAATGTGGGGAATGTCGATATTCGGATCTAAGATATAGTTGAATGCAATCTTATTAGAAGTTTTCATTTCAAAAAAATAAATAAAAATCTCCGATGATTACGACCCAGTCATTTATTTTATATTAATAGTGAAATTTACCGAACACAAAAATTAAAATCAAATTCTTTTTTTTTTTTAAATCATTGACATTTTCCCGTGCCCCTATACAGTTGTCCTCGTAACTATTGCATAAATTATAAATTATTTTCCCATAGATATATTGTCTTGTTTCGCGAATGAACTGTAAAATCTTATAAAATTGGGCAATGCACTTTCAGATTTTGACTTTTATTGCTTCCAATTGAATGCCGCTACTTGCACGGGCGCCGGAGTTTTTGTTTCGCCGATAAGAAATCCAATTTATATTGTTTCCCGTGCCAGGTTATGCAAACTAGAAAATTCTTTAGAAAATCTCCGGTGGCCCAACTCTTCGTACAATGAAACGACCCTTTGATTTCTAAAGGGGAAAAATGAAAAAGAAGAAAAATAAAAGTTGCATCTCTTTGATTTTTTTTCTTTCTTTTGAGTGGAAAGTTGCGTCTCCTTATCAATTAGCTGACGTTGGATTTCTGTTTCTTTTTTTTTTTTTTTGGGCTCTTCTTGGGATGGATGGAAAAAGTGTTCGGAGAAGAGGGAAGGTTTTGGACGAAATTTTGAAATTTGAACCAAAGATAGATTCTCCTCATCCACCACCCGGAAGACTTTTGCTCCCCTAGAGAGGACAATTCCACGTCACTAAGGATGGTGGAGAATTTGAATACTGTGATGACCACTCGAACAGTCAAAATCTCTAGACGAACCATTTAATACGGCAGCCGATGACATGTCAGTAGTGCTCAAAATCTCTACACGAACCATTTAACATGGCAGCCGATGACATGTTAACAGGAGTTCGCGTACGGAACTTATTTCATTTCGGAATGCACTTAATTTCTGGAAAAAGACTGTCAAAGAAAAGCAAAAAAAAAATAAAAAATAAAAACATAAATAAGTTGGGGAGTGTTTGCACGCGTCCTAGAAGTGGTAAATGGTGTTGCTAAAGATTGGGTGTCTGATCTTTTAATTAACTGGACCTGATATAAGTCTCATGTCAGTCAAGATCTTTGAAAAGAAAACTGACTTAAACCGAAGAATTACATGAAAGAGCATAAATCTAACTCTCTCAGGATCCAAATCCGTTAAGATAACGAAACTCGTGGAAATTGTAAAGTCTGACTGAGGAAAATATGAGTTGAGCATGAGCGGACAATTGACGATACTGTTGACAATTCCTCATCTCTCTCTTTTTTTTTCTTTTTTTTTTTCTTTTCTATGTCTGTAAAAGAAATAATGTTCTACCATCATTTAAAGAAGAGGGCGTGAAGTCAAAGGTAGGAGTTCGAACCCCGCTTTTCAGTTGAAGGTGCTCTCAGGTTTGAGGTGCGGCCAAGCCGTGCCCTCGACAATTACTCAATTAAATTGGATAATTTTGGTACAAATGGGGTGGATTTACAGAATTGTAGTCCAAACTGAGCCAAGCCACAGGCCGAAAATCAAAATGGTTTATAAAGCACAAAGGAAAAAGCCCGTAGACGGTCGACAAATAAAAATTGCAAATCATATTAGATGTGGGGACATAGGGAGCGGGAGCCAACTTGAAAATAAAACCACTGCACTCCTCTTGATCAATTAAAAATATAAGAAATTCAGGAAATACATAAGTGGATTATATTAGGAGGAAAATGGAGAATCACATGACAGAACAAGCGTGGGGATTGTCGTCGCTGAAAAGGGAAGCGACGGCCTCATCGGATGCCACGGCAACGGAATAGACAGCAGGAGTCTGGAAGAAAGAGTGCACGCCGCTGGTGGAGACGTTTTTATAAGCATCGTAATAATGGTTGACGATGTGGGTTGGATACATATAAAACGAGGTGTAGTGGGAGTATCCTGGAAATGGCCACAGCTCCGCTGCTTTCCCTGCTCGTTTTATGGCCTTCAGCACCTTCTTTGCCTCCAATGCATACCCTCTTACCGTAATCTTTTGCATCTCAATTTCTACTTCCACCTCTTCCACTCCTAGAGATGGAAAAGCAAGATGTTATGATTCGGATCTGGATTGAGCCACTAATAACACGACCCACTAATGTTGCAAGGGCAGACAAATCTATACGTTAGCCCAGTCAGTCGGTCCAGTCAAGACTCGCTGCCACTGTGTTACGTGGGCTGGGCTATGTTTCTGTTCTCTTCGAGCTCCCCCGACAAACTGGGCAAGAGGATCCGTGAAGACCAACCCAATACTACAGCGTATAAATCGGCCACAGCCTACCTGCTAGATGACCTGGAACTAGCCAACTAGGCCCATGGAGCAAAAACGGAGGCTTGATGAACCGGGAATGTGGTTCTCGTCAATCTACATTCTCTTCATTAATCTAAGAGATATTGGGGATTTGGCGTGTAGACTTAATCAAATAAACCAATACATATATTAAGAGGTGTACCTTTGAGCTTGAGGAGAGATTTCTTTAACTTTGCAGCGCAGCCCTCACAGTCCAGGTTCGGAACTCTCACCTCAATCATCTGGAATACAAAGTAGTGCAGTTGTGAGAATATCATCTTCAACATGCGAAGTCTGTGTGTGCGTGTGTGAGCGAAAGAGAAGGAGGTCTTACAGACATATTTGATCAAGTTTCAGAGTACAGAGATAGCAGTTGTATTTGTTTAATTATGTAGTCCACTGAAGGGGAATGAATTGAAGTATGAACAGATGCACACATGCAAAGATGGATAGATGGGAGAGAGAGAGAGAGAGAGAGAGAGAGAGAGAGAGAGACTCTTGAGAATTAAGCTGTCAAGTGGGTCTGTAGAACGGCTATAAGAAAAGGGTTTCGAAATGATCATGAATGAGAGCATTCACGCGTGGTTTATAGAAGTGTGAGAAAGACTAATGTGTGCTCATTGCCCGCCCCGATGCCATCTCTCTTTTTCTTCTGCTCCCAAGGCTTCAATTGTCACGTCCTCTGCAAAAATGGGGGGACACTCATTATTTGGTTAACCAAATACGCAAAATTTACCATTTAATGTAGGACCTCGTCACACACTTATCGAGGATGCACTATCACTTGACCATGAGGTTTGATTCTTAAGCATTCATGTTGCCTTGCTTTTTTGAAAAATTGATGATGAGGTATACATAATTTCACAACTGGCCAATCATGTTTATTGGGTCTTATCCATTCATTGCTTGGTCCATAATCGTTTCGAATTATTGCAATTATGTCTCCTTTGTGGCCACTGACATTCTGATCTGCGATTGTAATGCTTAATTTAAACGGATTTAGAATTGAAACTAGAATGGTGTATCATAGATCTACTCTCTTCTCTTGTAGTCTCGACTAATAACAATGAAATGAACATTTTGTCCTTTTATTTTCGCTCTGATGACAATTTAAGCCTGACATGTGACCAATGAGGAGAATGTTGCTTTGGTTGCTTGCGATCTCCAGTCTCCACGCTGCACATAAAACTGAAAAGATAAAGTCAGCTTTGGCACAACAAAAATGAAAACCAAAGTACATAAAAAGAAAAAAAAAAAAAAAAAGCATACGGGAGACAGTTGTGGCAGAAAGCAGAAGCTGCTGTCAACTGGATGCAATACCAAACCATCCAAGTGGAGTTGGTTCACATCAAAGGAATATGCTGACCATAAATTCGAAGGCTTTTCTGCAACCATGATGATCATAGATGCCAGCGTCTAATATAATAAAGCATTAACCGTAAAGGAAAATTCCTTTTCTTTAAAACAAGAGTTGGAGATTTTCGAGAAAGCGAAAAAAGAAAATCTTCAGCCAGAAACGCCTTTGAATAACGATATACGAGAAGGAAAAAGGAAGGGGGGGTTCTCACACATTCGGTTTCCCGAGTATTGACCTTTCTTCTCTCTCTTTTTATTTCTTTCTCCCCTTGATTTTGTCCAAAACCTTTTACACATGGTGCCATCAATTCGTGCATAGGTTAAAGAACAGCGAACTCGCTAGTTCATACGAGAGTCGCAAGTTAACAGTGTCATTTTTCAAAGAAATGGTTGACGATGTCACTGAGTTAAAAAATTAAGATTCCCTAGATAGGCTGTTTGCTATAAAATTCATGCAAGGTTGGGACTGTAATAACTCCATCTCTTATGGCCTTGCCTATCAAACCAAGGCTAAGCCTTCAAATGGGGTTAGCTTTTTTTTTTTTTTTTCGGTAACTATATCCCGTTTCCTCCGTGCCAAAGTTATCAAATACATTATGTATTATCCTAACAATTGGATCCAAGGCATGCTGCCGGCAATCATGTAAGGTATATATTTGCTCTATTTTCTGTCATACAAACGGAGTATCATTTCAAGAAAAAAAAAAAAAGTACCAAATGAAGAAAAAAATTCAAATGGTCTCGATCTGGAAAAAAAAAATGGTGAATTTAATTTATGTCATGCATGACAGATTAAGTCAATTTAACAAATTACATCTGGTATTACGTGTTAAAGGTGCAAAAATAAAATGCGAGACTCGAGATTGATATGTTAAACCTTTGATTAATCTATTTTACAATCACGTGATAGACCTAACCGATACTAACAATTGCTCTCGGAGCTGATTTCACTGGGCGCGCGAATAGTTGTCCCGAGACCATTTGCTTGCTAAAATGATTTGTATCCAATTCAGTATTGAGTATGCATAACAAATAGAACAGAAAGAAAACAATTTAGTTCAAGGCTTATTCTCATTTAACAAAAAGGAACGAACGAAACATTTCAAATATCGAAATGTACTTTCAACAGAAAACACTTGTTTGCGAAACTGAAGTTAACCCGTGTCCTGAAATTGAGCGAATTTGGGTGTGTTTATAGCGGTCGTTTAGATTTGACCCGCTTTGGCGTAATTGGGAGCTAGGATTGGCCTGGTTGGAAGACTAATTAAAATATATAATAATAATAATAATAATTCATAGAATTCTTGTTTTGTTTTGTTCTTTTTTTTTTTTGGATACATCGGAAGATTTATGGGGTATATTTTTAAATAAATATAGAAAAGGAAAAGGAACAGAGTTCGTCGAGGTTTTGGGCCCGACACCTCACAGGTAACAAATTGTATTTTTTGGCGCCCGCCTAGGCCAGAAGGGGCATTGCTCATTAAATCTTTTAAGGAATGCTGTAATCTTTTTTAGGTAACACCATTTAACTCCGCATTCAATAATGTGTATGCGCGTACAAACGCATACCCATATGCATATTTTACTTTCGTTTGCACTGGACATTTTCTAGAAAAAGATAATACTATGAATATAAAAAAGTTTTTAGAAAAAGACAATTCAATGAATCAGTTATATAATAAATACTAATAAATATATATAAATAACAAATTAAAAAGATATAATATTTATTATTAAATTAAAAAAATCTAATAATTATAATTTATCTAATATTTATATAAAAATTTCATACTTTTTATTTGTACATACTTAATTTTAAATGAAATATATTTTTAAAATTAATTTTTTAAAAATTTCTTGTAAATTGAGCATGAGAAAATTGATAAGCGCAATAAATTCGTATGCGCGTGACACGTAAACTCGAGAATTAGGATTCTTTATCAAATACTGTCATTTTCATCAACTATTTACGACATATGGTTTTTAGCTATAAACTATTAGTTTCGACGTGATACTCGCCCTGGAACACTGGTACATTCAGTGCAGAAATTAATTTGGTTTTAATTATTCTTCACGCGTTCAGTCAGGCATGTACGCCTATTGTCCCATTTTCATCCTCTTCTTTTCGAGTTGCCCGTCGATTCACTAGTTATTTTATTGTCTTTTTATATCCCTTTTTCGATGATGACGGATCTGCAAACTTTTATTAGTGAAAGCAAAATTTACATGCACATATAAAATATAACGAAAATAATAATATAAAAATAAAATAAAATTTGAGCGGAAACAAAATAAAAAATTGAATCAAGGTAAAATAATTTTGATGAAATAATAGTGTGTGTATTATTTAAGTGGAGTTGCCCTTGCTTTTTTCAAAAAGTAAGAAGTGAAAAAACAGCTTGCTATTTCGGGAGAGAGGCTTAACTCTCTCTCTCTTTTGGATCTCATCCGCCTCTCTTTTTGTCCTTTCCTTTCCATCGGCGGTAAGGGAAATTCTCTTCCTTTCTCTCGATTCTCATTGTGCTTCCCATGCGAATGTTCCAAGCTGAGAGTCTTTTCTATTACTTTCCCTAGCCAAGTTCACTGGCAGATGCACAATTGCTTTTGTTTCTCTCTCTCTCTCTCTCTCTCTCTTTTATTTCTTGCCATGTTTTTTTCCTCGTACAATCATGTTCAGACGGAATACAAAGGGGTAGCACCTTTTCATGCACTGTACTGCTCAAATCAGTGAAAATTGAAGTGCCCATCGGACGAGGATATCTGCCAAGTATCGCAAGCAGATCAGAAGACTGTCAGCCATTAGGAGGAACTGGACAAGTAGTTGATAGTCGCTGTTAACTTGCAGTAGTGGTTGCAGAGGTACTTGTCGCAAGGACCTGGGTTTAAGAGTCATTTCATGGAGACGGTTTGGCGGCCGTTTAGGAAGTTACCTGCAAGATACCATATTGTCTTGCTCTTCTTCTTGTTCCTTCTCGTCGGTGCGTTTATTGCCACACGCATCGGGGATTCCACTGTAAGTAGCACGCGCACACCGTCATTTTACTGATCTCATTTTCCAGCCATCGACTGGGCATCTCCATTTTTTCTTTTTTTTTTTTTTTTTTTCCAAATTTCTTCGGTGAGAAAAGTAGTTAAATTGAAGCAAACGGCACCGTTTGGTTGTTCTACGCACTTAGTCCTTTTGGACACCTCGGTATTATGTCTAACGCACGCCGTAGGTAGGTGTCGGACATATTTCAAAATGGGCTCCATTGACCCCTGACCATAGAAGGGCCTTCCCGACTTTGTTCGTGTCATTCACATGTATGGGTCCCACTATCTCGTGCTGGCCTCAGCTGATTGGCTCTTTTTTTGGACTTTTCTCCTTTGCGTTTGCAGGCCGTCGGTGAGCGCTCACCTCACAACCTAATCGTAGACAAGGGGACAATCCACCCATCCCCCAAGAAAATGCCCCAAAAGCCCCGCAACCCAATCGAGATCCCCCCTAATTGCGGTGCTGTCAACCTCACGGGAACATGCCCTGCAAACTATCCCACGGCCTTCTCTCCCGATCCGGACGGTCCACCGCCTACCACGTGTCCGGAGTACTTCCGTTGGATCCACGAAGATTTACGCCCGTGGGCCAGCACGGGCATCACGAGAGACATGATAGAGAATGCCAGAAAAACAGCAAATTTTAGACTGGTGATAGTGAACGGCAAAGCTTACGTGGAGCAATATCAGAAGGGGTTTCAAACCAGAGATGTTTTTACCCTGTGGGGGATCCTACAATTGTTACGGAGGTACCCTGGTCAAGTGCCCGACTTGGAGTTGATGTTCGATTGCGTTGACTGGCCGGTCGTGAAATCAAGAGACTACAATGGGCCTGATGCTCCGGCACCGCCGCCTCTGTTCCGGTACTGTGGAGATGATGATACGCTTGATATCGTTTTCCCTGATTGGTCTTTCTGGGGATGGTGAGAACTTTGACCATTTTTGTTTCTTCCGCTTGTGTCCTTCAAATAAATGCAAAAGCATCGAATCATTTATAATTAATGGCTATCTCTTTAATTTGTTGCTTGTTTGATTAAAATTCTGTAGGCCTGAGATAAATATAAAGCCATGGGAGCCATCGCTGAACGATTTGAAAGAGGGAAACAAAAAGGCCAGATGGATGGAGAGAAAACCTTTTGCTTATTGGAAGGGAAACCCAGCTGTTGCCGAGACGAGACAGGACCTTATGAAATGCAATGTCTCCGAAAAACAAGACTGGAATGTTCGTGTGTATGCCCAGGTGTGTGTGCGTGTGCGTGTGCGTGTGGATATATATTCTTCAATGTTCATTAATCGTAGCCCTTTTAATGACCTTATGAAGTTTGTACTTTTTGTTTTTTCTTCTCTGTTTTATGGTGCCGTAGAACATGATATGGCTTCTTTTATGAAAGCTTGGAATCTATTTCAGGATTGGATTCGAGAATTACAAGAAGGGTACAAGCAATCAGGCTTGGCGAGCCAATGCACTCACAGGTTTATAAAATTCAAAAATTTTCATTTTTCGTCTGCTCAATTTTTGCCAGTCTCCCAGAAATTCTCCAATTCATGCAGGTATAAGATCTACATTGAAGGATCCGCATGGTCAGTGAGCGATAAATACATTCTTGCCTGTGACAGTGTTACATTACTTGTGAGGCCCCATTACTATGACTTCTTCACCAGAAGTTTGGTGCCGATGCACCACTACTGGCCTATAAAGCATGATGACAAGTGCAAATCGATCAAGTTTGCGGTTGATTGGGGTAACAGCCACAAAAAGAAGGTAACATTCTACCCGGGATTTTTAAAATTTTGTAGATTTAGCCAGTCCAAAAGTTAATTCTAGCTACAACTAGAAATTTTTTACCAAGTGGACTACTAAATTTTAATTTTTGTGGTCACAGCGTGACAAGTGCAAAATATGACACATTATCTAGTAATAGAGTTTTAATATAACTTTTTATAAAACTAGCATTACCGTTTGTTTTAAAATGCATTTACATAGCTATCGTGTGGGGATTTGGCAGGCAAAGGACATTGGGAAGGCAGCTAGTCAATTCATTCAACATGACTTGACGATGGAATATGTCTATGATTACATGTTTCATCTGTTGAACGAGTATGCAAATCTCTTGACATTCAAGCCATCTATACCTCCCAAAGCTGTTGAGATGTGTTCAGAAACAATGGCTTGCCCAGCCGATGGGTTAGAAAAGAAGTTCATGATGGAATCCGTGGTTAAAGGTCCTGCAGAGACAAGCCCATGCATCCTCCCCCCTCCGTACGATCCTGCTTCCCTAAATGCCATAATAAGGAGAAAAGAAAATTCAATAAAACAAGTGGAGTTATGGGAGAAGAATTACTGGGACAATCAAAGTAAGCATCCCTAGAGAGGTGTCTGTATCCTGTTATCCCATCTTTTTATGTATACCGAATCCAGAACAGCGAGAATATTCTCCAATTGCACAATGATATACCAGGATAGCAAAAACATAAATTTCCTGGAAATTAGGGTGCCAACATTTTTCTTTTCTTTTTTTGAAAAAAGAATTAGTATCTTAAGCTTCAGAATTCATTTTTATAAAAATGGTTATTTTCCAGAATTTTGTCCACGACTTGGATTTCATCTGAGTCTCTAGAAATTGAAAAGCGCGATATTTTTGGCGCATTGTAACTAATGGAAGCATGCCGCAGGAAAGTGTTACTGTCAGCAAAATGTTATTTAGGAGTCAGCAATAAATTGCATAAATAATAATAGCAAATAAATTGGGGGACGGTGTGATTTTAAGTTGTTAGTTATCGCAAAAGATGCTGTTACTCTATATTTCTCTACGAATGAAGAATCGACTGCAATGATTTAACAGAAGTCTTGGACTCAATTTATAAAAAAAAAAAAGGAAAAAAAGAAAAGAAAAAAAAAGAAAAAGAAAAAGTCTATAACATAATTATAAAAAAATCCGAAAATTTGGGACTCTTAATGTGTCTTGTGTTTTTTCTCCGGGCCCTGTGTAGCTAGACAATTAGCATCGCTCCTTTCAAGCAATCTTGCCCAAAAATAAAGCTATACGGGAAGAAACATGAATTCTGTAATTTGTGACCAGCGCTCTTAATACTAGATCAGCCAGAATCATCCTAGTTTGGCCTCCGCCATGATTCCCGGAGATTGAGACAAAAAGCCACCGCCGTTCAGCAGAGAAAGGGACAAAAGGGGAGAGAGAGAGAGAGAGATGGGTTCTAGCGGCAGTCCCAGTGCAGAGACGATCTGGCGGCCATTTACGACCTCACAATTACATCCAAGATCTCCAGTTCCCTTCGTCGTCATACTTCTTGTCGTCGGCGCGCTTTCAACCACGCGCCTCCTGCATTCCAATGTAAGTAACCATTATCTTGCACTCAGTATCCCTATTCTCCCTCCACTATCTTCCGACCGCAGGTTTGAAAATTTCAAATTCTGCTTGCGAGATGCAAGGCGGAATAATGCCTGAAAGAAGGAAACTACGACGCCGTTTTAGGCTTTTGACTTAAACCGCACATTTCGGGCACTAAGTCGAGAATGTTGTGCTGCGGGCCATCTGGACTCGGTCCATCGGGAATTACTATGACTTTTCACCCTCGGCACGGCTTTGCAGGGCATAGGCGACGGCTCAGCAGAGAAATCAATCTTACGTAAGAAAATAACCCCATCGGATTCTCTTGGAATTCCCAAAAAGCCCTCAAAGAAAGTCGAATTTCCACTCAACTGCAATCTCTTCGACCGTACGGGAACATGTCCCGCAGATTATCCGTCAACGTTTTCAGAAGTTCCGGACCGTCAATTGCCCTCCACGTGTCCAGACTTTTTCCGCTGGATCCACGAAGATTTACGCCCGTGGGCCCTGACTGGCATCACGAGAGACATGGTGGAGCGTGCTAAAGCAACCGCGAATTTCAGATTGGTGATATTGAAAGGGAAGGCTTACGTGGAAACGTTCGTGAAGGGGTTTCAGACGAGGGACGTCTTCACTCTGTGGGGGATCCTACAGTTGTTACGGAGGTACCCAGGGAAGGTCCCTGATTTGGAGATGATGTTCGATTGCGTTGACTGGCCCGTTGTTAGATCCGTTGACTATAGCGGGCCCAACGCCGCGGCCCCACCACCGTTGTTTCGCTACTGTGGGGACAATAACACACTCGACATCGTTTTCCCCGATTGGTCTTTCTGGGGATGGTAGGACCTTCATTATCTATTTATTTATTTATTTATTTTTTTTTTGTCTGCCCGCTTAAATTTTCATTTTCATTTTCCCGTTCTGGAGATTAATCTAGTTAAAGTAAAAAAGAACAAAGCAAACCCACTGAAGCATTATAATGGCTAGGAAAATAATTGGACATTTTTATTCTCTAGTTAATAGCATGAGTCGGTGCAGGGCTGAAATCAATATAGGGCCATGGGAGCATTTATTGGGTGACCTGAAAGAAGGCAACAAGAGAATAAGATGGAAAGAGAGGGAACCTTATGCTTATTGGAAGGGCAATCCAGACGTGGCCGAAACCAGGCAGGACCTTATGAAATGTAATTTGTCTGAGAAACAGGACTGGAATGCTCGTGTGTATCGCCAGGTAACTTTTTAGAGTGGACACTGTCAATTCTTGACTATAGTTGTTGTACACGAAGTAATTACTTGTTGCGTGCTATTCTAGTTGAATTAAAGGGAATTCCAAGCAATTTAAATCTTTAATTTCTCTGCATTTGGAAACATATGTTGCAGGATTGGGCCCAGGAATCACAGCAAGGATACAAGCAATCCGACTTGGCAAGTCAATGCATTCACAGGTAACAATCTGCCATTTCTCTTATCTTTGTCTGTGTGCCTGCTCGACCATTTTCTAGTTAACCTGTCATTTATGTGGCGTTATAATTTTCCACATGCACCAATTCTGCAGGTATAAGATCTACATTGAAGGGTCTGCGTGGTCAGTCAGCCAAAAGTACATACTTGCCTGCGACTCTGTTACACTGATTATCAAACCCCATTACCATGATTTCTTTTCAAGGAGTTTGATGCCAATTCATCATTACTGGCCCATAAAGGAAGACGACAAGTGCAGATCCATTAAGTTTGCTGTTGACTGGTGTAACAGACACGAGCGAAAGGTAACAGTAATATCAGGACAGGAATATAGGATTATCCAAGGACCTGTGTAGATAGCAATATGGACAAGTTTAATCTCGTGTTCATGTTCTCTAATTCAGTTATTCTCCATCCGTGGATTTTCCAGGCACAGACAATTGGGAAAGCAGCCAGTGAATTCGTACAAGAGGACTTGAAAATGGACAATGTGTATGACTACATGTTTCATCTCTTGAACGAGTATTCTAATCTCTTGACATTTAAGCCTGCCATACCTGCCAATGCAACAGAACTCTGTTCAGAATCTATGGCTTGCCCGGCTGATGGACTAGCGAAGAAGTTCATGATGGAATCACTGGTGAAGAGTCCGGAGGGGACAGGCCCATGCTCCTTGCCTCCTCCTTATGATGCCTCATCTCTCCATGCCATTTTCAGAAGAAAAAAAAGTACAATAAAAGTAGTGGAGTTGCGGGAGAAAGCATACTGGCAGAGTCGGAACATACAATCTTAGAAGAGTTTCCCTTTATCTTTTTGCATATAAAGATAATCGTACATAGTCCTTGATTTCTGCTATAATATTTTCCTTTTGAATGGATTGTCCTTTCCTGGGTTTTGTTGACTGGAAAATTTTTGGGGAATAAACCGAACACTAATTTAGCTTATTAGATTTCAGAAATAGTAGATCTATAAATAAATGCCTCGAATTGTTACACTCGGAATTTCTGAGCAAAGGAAATGAGCTGTGTTCGTGCATGACTTAGCTTCAGAACAGTAACATAGACAGAAATGAACTCGTTAATGGGCATGAATTGCTCTCAATGGTTCCTATTAAGCGCTCCAACGTCGACAAAATGAACACGAACGTACTGTCCTATTACATACAAAGAGAACTAAGGTATCTAATTCGACCGATTTGGCAATATACTCATATACTGATATAAATCTCATGTCCTGGTCTGCTGAATGAATTTCAAACCAATATCGAGTTGGCATCTTCAAGATTATCTGTTATTCTCTTATCATTTTCTTTTCCATGGCAGCACAACCTGTGTCTCTCTGCACAAATCATAACTTCGCCTAATTTTTTTGGGGGGGACAAACTTACCGTATTGAATTAAAAGTATTGAATTCAATATAAGTATGCATAATATTGCATCAAGCTACAGGGTCTAATGTTAAATCATCATGCGAAAAAAAAGAACGGGCAAAAAAAAATGAAGAGATACAAAAAATAAACAATATGGCTCATGACATGTAATTTATCACGAGATGCATAATATTGGGGAGTTCTAGAAGATAAGTAATGGTGTCTACAGTGCTCGCCCTTTTATAATGTCGATGCTCATTTCACTAGGATCCGTAGCTTGCAACTCAACTTGAATCCCATCAAGTTCCCTCTTGAATCTGTCTTTGGAGCTGGCATAGACCATCTTACTTCTCACTTTCGATGCATCAGGGGACCTACAAGGACAGAACAACCCAGTTATACAAGGAACCAGTTGCCTGAAACAAAGATTGGTGTGATCATTCCTCCCTGTGTATCAACTCGAAGAATAAAAGCTTGGGCAGTTGGGCCTGTCTGTTGAGCAAAGTAATGGAAAGAAACATCGAATGACAAGCAGAACTACTAACTCACCATGCAATGAAGAAAATTTTGCTTTTCTGACAATTCTCATCGGTCGTGAAATCAAAGTCATAAACAGCGTAGCGGCACTCATCAGCAGGCAATGATGCAGCGAAATCGTCATAAGTTTCTCCCGGGCTCCCTAGTTTCTCTACCACCACTTGCTGAGCCTCAATCTTGAAAACGATGAACCGATAGTTCCTCCTTGCTTTAAGTTCCATAAACTTCAGCTTGCACTCATCGTCCACAGCCATTCCAGACGCTGAGTTTGCCTGACCCAAGAGTTCAAATATGCACAAAAATAAACGCACGAGAAAAAGAAGCGCCTAGATCACAAAATTTCTATCACACAAATTTCTAGACAAATAAAGGAATGGGCCTCAATAAAGGAATGCCCACTTATGGGGTTCAATAAACGAATGGCAACTTTAAAAAAGACGGTTTGACAATTTCTAAACCTGATCTAATGCCCAGTAGCTTTAAAGGAAAGATCTTGACCATGAACTCTCTTGCTTCTAAATCCAACCCAAAATGTTCTACCACACAAACGTGAAAATTAGAAACCCCTCTTTCTCTTCCTGTACTTCCCAAGGGTGAAAATTAGAATACAACTTTTTCCATCCGTTATGTGAGGGACACGAAGCGTTCAAAGTCTCCGGATTGAATCCCAAAAGAAAAGATGCACGGAATTTTTTAGCCTCCATACTCATTACCACCTACTCTCAAAATGAAAATGCCTCGGACGAAAATTTGGCTTAAAGATGAAACCTTGTTCTATGGTAAAGGAAAATTACAAAAAGGAAATGGATCGTTGGATAAGTTGATATCTGATTCAACAGCAAAACGGCTCGCTTGTAGGCAATGCGACCCAGTATATAACTAAATCAACCATTTCTGCGCGAATCTCTTTAAACATGTAAATCTTGCCTTTTGCTTAATCGATCATCGCGACAATAGCAGCATGGTTAACAAAAGGAGACACAAAGAAAGAGACAAGAAATCAGACCGTACCATGTTGTCCGGGGAGGCAGCAGAATTGTTATGACGAGAGAGGAGAATTGGAAAGGAGGAATTGTTGATGTGGGAGAGGAGGTGGTGATCAAGTTGGGGAGAAGAGATCCTTAATTCCGGGGGTCAAATTAGAAAGGTCAGACAAATACGGGGAGCTAGAGAAATTTTAGGGCCAAACAAGGGTTGAGAATTCTCTACAACTTCCCAGGTCGATCACGTCCACAACAACATAATTCCATCATGCAGCCTCCATCTGACATTTTTTTTTCATTTATCGAGAAGATAGTTAAAATAGAAAATTTCATGTTGCTGCGTATGACTGGTCTGCCCTCTATCATCCCCTTTAACTATTTCCTTTTTAAGCAACCCCATTGATAGCGTCAGGTCGTTCGAAATGAAACCCGTCGAGTTTCTAATCTTAGCTAGTTAAATGTAACAGAGGTCAGCGTGAGGAGAAAAAAAAGAAAGAAAGGTCCCCAGATTCTAGGTCACCGAAAAAATAAAAGAACCTCAATTTTTAATTAGTGGGATTAAAAACAAATAAGGTGGTATGATATTGAAGAATGTGGTATGCTGCAGAATGTCAAATTGTTCAGCACAAGTAGTGCCATAGTTTACCCTACAAAATTGACTACTTTGGGCCCATGCTTCTTCTTTGACTTCGCATGACCGTCCTTCGCATCGGATGACTTCTCGTTTTGACTGCCATACGCCATAAAATCGTCATCGAGCTCATCTCCACTTACAAACCTGGTTAGCTTCCCTGTTGCCTCAACTCCTCTTACAATCGCTGAAATTCAGAAACACATGATGGAACAAGGAAAGAGGAAAACACCACCATAATATTTAGCAAAAAGAAGACAAATCATTTAAAACATTCAAGTGGCAGCCTCAGCAGGAAGCTAATACCACTGAAACCATGACACAAATACTCAGTAGCAAATTCTCAAGCCATAGAAATTTAAGCCTATTGTAGAAAGACTGGATTTGCATAGACATAAAACTACACTGTTGCCTGTTGCTGAAGGCTGAGTGGAGACCAATGTGTGAGATGCATAAAATCAGTATGATGTGTAGCCGCTCAACTGCTCAGAGCACACATTGCTTGTTAATTTACAGACCAATGCTCATAAATGGATGACTACTACCTCACTTGACTAGCTGTGTAAGAAAATGCCAAGTTCTCCATCTTTGCGGCATCCATTAGACACCATAGATTTTCTATGCAGTTAATGCATTGAAGTTGGTAGATGTACTGCCTCTCTAATAGAAACTACATGCCTTACCTCCAATTAGCACGGGTTGCTCCTAGAAGACATAAAATTTTAAAACCTTCATTGGAATTGCAATGTTACTGCCTTCTTATTTCTATTTGACATTTGAGCAAGCCTTGAAATGAACCAGAATATTGATTCGTTTAGCCTTCTTGAAATAGAGCAGTGTTCAATTTACCACGCCCAATTTCTTTGTTGATGGAACCTTTTGAATTGTTGTTACTCATGCACAATCATAACGTGGAGGTATATGTCAACATTCACTAGCAAACTTTGGACTTTCAGATACAAAAGTGTACTCACTACCAAAGTATGAATTTCTGAAATTGAAAAGGTTGAGTAATAGCAGCATATCTTACCTTCCTTACTAGCAGCAGAAGGTTCTTTCTTACCCTTATCAGGACAATCTTTGGCCAAATGTGTTACACCACCACATATTTTGCAGCAACCGCCCTGTTGAGACACACAAATATTTACAAGGTGTTGGCTTCAATTGATAGGTAGAATGTGGGGATAAATCAAAATGCATGATGTAAATAACTCATAATCCCAAAACCACAGCAGCTTGCAGTCCAACGACAATAAAATTTAGAACAGAAATTTTGATATACCTTTGGGTATATCCCATGTCTATTTTGAGTGCAGTCTTTGCTCAGATGTCCACGTCCATTACAAATAAAGCAATTGGCAAATTTAGTTCCCCCTGTATCACCAAAGAAAGAAGGTATGATACATAAAAACTAACTGCACAAAGCTAAAGCTCTAATATATCATCCAGAATGCCTATCTCTCTTTGCGCAATAGATTGGTTATAAAAATCAGTATTAAAGTCAAAATCTTCTCAACATCCCATTTACTTTTAAGAGCAAAGAAAAAAAAAAGATGCATGGTCAGAAATGAGTTATATGTGTTAGTATAGCTATTGACTGAGGTAACCAAACATAATTGGATGTTGTAAAAGCAAGAACATTTCATACAACCTGTTTTACTTCACCAAAAAATGCTTCAATGTGACCACCTTCCTGTTGAACCACTGAGAAAAGAATACGATATATAATCCACCTGTTGTCTAGCCCTTTCCAAAAGCTAACAATAATAAACTCCCACTTGAAATCAAATAATCAATGCAATGAACATTGGTATTGACCATTTCATATCATGTTAGACTGTTCAACAATCTGTCAATATTTGAAGCAATAAACGAGCAGACCATCGGGATATTTCACATCAAATTATGTCTCTATTTCAGGGGAAAGTTAAAACACAATAATGCAGTCAAAACAAAGGATAGATTTACCTTCTTGAAGAGGATGGGGGCATTTAGAAAGCGAATGCCCTGTTTCCCCACAATTGTAACACAATTTGCTATCAACAGTCTTCTCATTCTTGTTGGGGCAGCGCTTGAGGCTATGCCCGCGCCGTCGACAAAGCAAACATATCTGCAAAACACCATAACACCAGCTTCAGTTATTCCAACACCGCAAATCTGTCAATTTCTCATTTTCATGAGGAAAAAAAAAATCCTCCTCCCACCAATCTTATCAAACAGCATCGAAAATACCCAAGTTGCAGTCATCAATAAAGCTAAATTACGTAACTTCTCTAATAGGATAAGCCCGCATAACAAAGTTCATATCAAAGAGAAGCAAAAAAGAAAAGAAAAAAAAAAAACTTAACAGGCAAACCTTATTCTTTTCCCACTCAGCCTTTTGTGGGCAAGCCTTGGCTATGTGGTCCAGAGCCTTGCATATGAAACAGGAATCACCAGGCTTCATTCCAGGAACTCTAAGAGGGTGTTTTCTGAAGCTCCTTTTCTTGGGCTTATCTGGGTCATTGGAATCTGACTTCTTGCGCTTGAACATACTCTTCCTTTTCTTCTTCTCGTTCGGGTCTTTGGGTAGCGTCGGCTCTGGCTTTGGAAACAGCTCTGGGCGCTCTTCTCTGTATCGCTTCCGAGCTAATCTCTGTCTTTGACTCACCATACTTATTACTGACACCGAATAAGGAGACGGCTATGGGAGATGAGATTAGCTGCGGAACCACCAAGCCAGACGCTGGGCCAAAGAGGGTTTTAGGGAAAATTGAAAATTCGATGTCATGCCAATGCTTGCACGAGGAGAGGCTGTCGCCTGTAAGCGCAAGGGTTTAAGGTAGGATTGGCTACATCCAACCCTATTGTAATTTCTTGTGTCGGTAATTATCAGGCGGTTCAAAGCTCAACTAGAAGTCCGGAGGCCAGGAGCCCACAACTCTCTGACTTGTTTATTTCAGTGGCCAATATTTTGCCACGTAAAACAACACAGCCAAGCACTAAGATTCATATTTTGTTTTAATTACGATTTGAAAATTCCAAAACTTAGGCCGATTGCATATACAAGTTGTTTATACCGCTAGACTTTTTTTTATTGGTACATCAGATTAATGGAGAGTGATCGTATCTTTGAAAAAAAAAAAAACAAATTGAACAAAGACGTGAAACACTCGCAGTTGACTCCGTCTCAAGAAATACGCAGTCAACAACAAAATTAACAACTTGTTAGTTTGAGTTGTGCGGAATTTCTCATATATATAATACCATTGGCTAGTCCAATTAATTTCATAATCAACACTGCAATAGGAAAATGGGTTAACCGTAGAAACAGCAAAACTTGCGTAACGATGACAAGTCTGAACAACCTCGAACATGCCACAATTTTCTGTAACATATATTCGCAACCAATCTATCTGTGATTATTTGCACGTACCCTTTAAAATAAAATGCCATGATAATCCTTAATATTGTGTTTGGGGGAAGGGAAAAAAAAAAAGAAAAAAGAGAAAGAAAAAGATTAATATATGTGTTTGGAATATATTTTGGACAAAAAAATTTTTTTTTTATGCCTATAAGTTTATTCCTCTAAATTTTGAGACAAAAATAATTAATTTTCTTATATTTTTTTTAAAAAATTTTATTAGTCTTATTGAGTTTATATAGTATTTTTATTATAAATATAAAATTAATATGCTCATATAATAATAAATTTTTTTTCCTCACTTTCACTCTTTTCACAAATAATAATAATAATAATAATAATAATAATAATAATAATAAGAGAGGATCAAAAATTTTTCTCACTTCCAATTTTCCTCTTCTCAAATTCTTTCTCTCTATTTCCTTATCCCAGCACAAGGTAAAGAAACGAGCTAATCCAGAAATCCTTATCTGTGATGATATTTGACAGGATTAATCATCCAAATTACACCAACAGCAGAACACATCAAGAATTGATTTTTGTTCTTCACCCTAATCAAATTCAATAAGAATCATTCTTTTTATTCCCCACCATAGAAGTAACGGATGAATGAACGTTTTAGGCACCAGATTTTGGGACTTCGGCAGTTGAAATTTGTGAAAGAAAGTGTACTGCTACGATTCGACGCTGGATCTTCCCGCTGGCTGTCTTCGGAAGAGAATCGGTAATGAAGACCTTCTTGGGGACCTTGAAAGCCGCTAGATTCTTCTTGCAAAACCTCAGGACCTCCGCCTCATCAACATTAGATCCGTCCCCCCCAGGAATTATTGCACAGTTTATCTGTTGGCGACACATAAAAAAAAAAAAAAAACTTGTGTTAGAAACTTATTTCGCTCCTGGAACACGTGGTGCAGCTTAAAAATCAACGTGCAATATATATATTGTCGTCATTTGCGAGCCAAAAAGTAGGTTTTAGTGAAGACGAAGGTTAGTTGCAACAACTTGCAGTCAAAAGCAATCAGGTGGAGGTAGAGCAACATCCCTGACCTGAAAGGCGAGGTAAAATCGATGCAATCAAATTTGTGGTGGATGTTGTAGTCATAGTGGTGCCAAAGGAATAAAATTTGGAACAGTTCTCAACAATTTAGAAAGAAAAAGGAAAGGGCAAATAAATTAAATTAATAGAAAAACACCTTCTGGGATTCTGGGTGGTCAAGTGGGTTAAATCATAAGCAATGCGGATGATCTACCTCTTCGCCGTATTTGTCATCGGGGACTCCAAAAGCAACAGCTTGAGCAATGTCTGGATGAGATAGAAGGACTGCATCCACTTCAATTGGCGATATCTTTTCCCCTGAGTAAAACAGAAAAATATCAATGATTCGAAACGCACAATTGTGATATGAATTTCCTAATTAGCCATGCAGAGGGTCGCTGTTACGTCTGAAATCCAACATTGGCTGGTTCTCATATTGGTAGACTTACAAAGAAAGTAAAAGGGCTTCAACTAGGAGGTGATGGTGGGCCTCTGGCCTATTCCAAACAAAAGACGGAAGAATCTGTAATTTTCTTCATTGTTTTGGGACCACATCATTGATAACGCTGAAAATGACATGGCAAAGCAAGTGAACTGCAAAGCTTAGCGTACCTCCACGGTTAATCAGCTCCTTAATCCTGCCCACAAGATGTAAATAGCCATCCGGATCAAAGAGCCCCAGATCCCCTGTATGAAACCACCCGTATTGAAATGCCACCTTATCAGCATCCGGGTTATTTTTATACCCCTTAGTCACATTTGGACCCCTCACACAGACCTCACCCTTAACATTTGGTCCTTGAGTCACGCCGTTTTCATCCAGTATCGCCATTTCTTGACCCACGGGTTTCCCCACCGACCCGGCTTTATGCGGGCCGTCTTCTGGTAACGGGTTTGAGGACATCAAATGGGCCGCCTCCGTCATTGCATAAGCCTCCAACACCGGCGCGCCAAATGACTCCTCTAGCCTAGTCAATATTGCAGGCGCCAGCGACGCGCTGCAGCTCCGAATGAACCGCAGATTCGGGTAAACGGGTTCGGGGCTACTTGAGTGGCGATCCAGTATGATTTGGTGTATGGTGGGGACCGCAGTGTACCACGTAGCGTTGTATTTGAGCATGTCTTGCCAAAAAGTTGAAGCCGAGAACCGGCCCGCCACTGGCAGAGCTACGGAGGCTCCAGCTGCGAGCGAACTCAGCAACCCGGCTAACAGCCCGTGGACGTGGAACAACGGAAGGACTATTACGGTCGAGTCCGGCTCGGTGAGTTTATACACCGATTTAGTGCTTTGCACGGAAGAGGCCAGGTTGAGCTGAGACAATGGCACGCCCTTCGGCCGGCTCGTGGTGCCTGAGGTGTGAAGGAAGAGAGCCACGTCGGATGGATCATTAATGAGTCGAGAGACCGAGTTGGGCTCTGAATTGGATTGTTCAAGAGAGAGAGACAGGTCGGACTCGGCTCCGGTGAGCGCGGCGGTGGCGTGAGGAATTTTGAGTTTGGAAGCCGCAGCTTGAACCGACCCGTTTCCTTCTTGCGGGGTAACTACGAGTTTCGATTCTGAGTCAGACAGATAGAACTCGAACTCCTCCGCCGTGTAGGCCGAATTGAGCGGCGCCGCCGTGCCACGGGCTCGGATTACCGCCAAAAACATTATTACAAACTGCAATTACCAAAAATCAACTAACTTCACCGCACAAACAATTACAGTGAACTATAAGAATAAAAAAAAGTAAAGAAGAAAATAAATGAAACCTCGATTGTGTTAGGGAAGGTAAGTGCAACGACGTCGCCGGGCTCAATCCCAACTGCAACGAGGCGAGAAGCGGTACGTTCGACAATATCGTGGAGGCGAGCGTGCGTCAAATCGAACTTTCCGGAAACCGAAACTGCTCTTCGGTCGGGGAATTCTCCGGCAACCCGTTTCAACAGTCCGGTAAGTGTTATAGTTTCCATGTTCCTCGAGTTTGCAATATAGAAGATTATTGCTTATCTGTATATTCTCATTTAAAACTGAAACCGACTTGGAGATAAGAGGAAAACAGGGAAGCCACGAAAAATGAAATAAAATTAGACAAGAATGATGGGGTTGGAAAACTCAAAACGCCCACGTTTGGGTATATAATGAATGCGTTTTTGGTGGTGGTGGTGGTGCGGTGTGGTGCGCTGGCACTCGTTTCGGTGAAAGCCATGCTTGGTGCAGGCGTTGGCAATAAAGTAAAATTCTTTTTTTATTTTTTAAAAAAAGAGAGAGAGAGAGAGAATTTACAGAAAGCTTTTCTACTGCAATCACGTCTATTGAACTCCTTTCGGCTTTCTTGCCACTGCGGTTCGATCGACGACTTCTTGACAATCTTTATGGATTGTCCGCCGATCGTTTAGAGAGCGTAGGGGAACACGCCTTGAGAATTGGGGCCCACTATTGATTTTGCTTTTTCTGGGTTAAAAAAAAGGCTACGTGCACAACTGTGACACGCTCAAGTAACGAGGGAGTGTTTGGCTGGGCTTTATTTACTCGAAAATGGAAACAACAATGAGCCTTTCTTTACTCGGTAAATGAAAATCTCGTTCTCATTTTGTTTTTTAGCCGTTGTTGTTTTATTATTATTATTATAAAAATAAGACCCAAATCACCGTTCTCACTTTTTACTAATTGATCACTCTCATTCGGGCATTCCTTCCTCTTCTTTATGTTAATAAAATATATTATAATAAAATAGCACATATAAATTTCATAAATAAAATATTGACAATAATAATATTATTATATATGCATAATAATAATAATAATACTTCACATTAATAAATATAAATATAAAATATAAAATATAAATATTTAATATAATAATTTTATAATCTTATAATATTTTTTTATTATAATAATATGAATAATACTTGTTATTATTATTGTCTTTGTCATCATTGTTACCATTACTAGATTAACTCTTTATTATAATTTTTATGTATATTTTTATTTATATGGAAATTTTAATATAATTTAATTATATTATTATATTTATAATATACGTTGTGTTTCATAATTTTTTAATTTTTAATGATGATTTTTTAGATCTATTGTAATATAAATATTATAGTACATTAGATTGCATATTATATTTTATTTTTCATACAATTTATTATTTTTAATATAATATATTATATTATATTATTATAAATTTAAATAATGTGTTTGATTTTCAATAAAAAAAATTCAACAAGTTTCTATTATTACTTTTAAATAAACTAAATGATTATCAAAGAAAATAAATTTTGATTTTAAATATAAAAAACTATAAAAAATTTTGATCATAATAAATTAAATGTATTATAAATTTTATCATATTATTTTTTATTTCACTTAATTACAATTTGGATTATAATTTTGGTGTCAGGTTAAAATCCAAATGGCCCCTTAATCCCTCGTATAAGGAACCACAACAATTAAAATTTGAATTTTTATCTAACTTATATTAATTCACTAGATTTGGTTTTAGGATTTTGTTATTTTCGGCAGCTTAATTATAGATTTATTAGTGGAAGTTATCAAGACAATATTATTTTCGGGTAACTACTTGTGTGAAATTTAAATATGTAATAAGATAGTTTAATAACAAAAATTGTATAGAGGAGTAAAATAAAGGATGCCACAACATCCAAATAGAATATGCTAAATTATATTGCAGCAAATATTTCAATAAGATTACATGACATGATATGTGAGGAAACAAAAAAATTTAAGTAAGCTTGGTTAACAAAAATTGCCGATTAAATTTGTGAAAAAATTGAATAAATATAATAACTATTAGCGATTTTTACAATGTTTGATGGAAGTACCTTTTTTCTATTGACTTCGATAATTTCGATATTTAATTGTCCCCCTAATATATTTTTGTACATCATTTTAAAGGAACTGTCCATGCTAGCATGGTAATCGAAACTAGTCAATCAAGATAATGGATGGAAATAATGGTTCCAGCACGAAATGGGTGAGATACGTGGTTCACAACAAGTTCTCTTTAAAACTCGTTAGTGGCATTGTAGCATTGATATTAGAAGTGTGTTTTAAAAAAATTTATGTATTTCTTTATTGAACAAAATTATGAGTTATATAATAAAAATATTTTTTTATTTTCATAAATCACACACACACACATATTTTTTAAATTAAAACCTGTCGTTTTGGATATCGTTATTGTTTTCAGCTCTATAGCTTTTAGTTAGTTTCAGTCTTTTTTATGCGGACTTGAGCTTTCAAGATGTTATTCAAAACAAAAAAATCTAACAAACGTATCAAAAATAAAATCAGCTATGTTAAATTGGAAAAATCTATTGATATGCAACAAACTTAATTTATTTGATTTCCGTATGCAATACGGTAATACATCGAGTAACCATGGCAATCCCGGCGATATAAGCCATGTAGAAAGACGCAAAGAGCACTTTTTTTTTTTTTTTCCTTTTTAATTTTTTATTCAACTGAAAAGGATGCATAGAACACTGGCAGATTACGAGCTAAACTAACAGCTGGGTATGAAACTTTATTCAATCAATAACAGGCCCGGCACATGCCTGCATGCACCTAGCGTACCGGCAACACCGCTGGCCGGTGCACTCCGGCTGGCTGGCCACTTGTTTAAATCCTGTCTGCAACTTTAATATTGGGTATCATATGGTAACGATAAGTTGATAATATATCTAATATATCTAAGACCGCACGACTATTTGATTGATTCATCTTTATTTCTTGTTTTTAACTTGGCGAAAATCAGCTAGGTGGCATTGCAAGGGCAACCGTGAGCTTCACGGCCTTCGCTGGTCCCGGCGCAACAATGCCAGAGCTTCGAATATCAGCCATCAATTCTCTGCGCCCATTTCCCTCCTGTGCCTCACACAATTTAGGAAGGAATACACCTGCCAAAGAAGAGAGAGAACATAAATCTTAGCATTTAAGTTAATTGACATCCCCACCTTCTGTTCTTTTTTTTTTTTTTAAATTACAACGCAACCGCCAATTACAATTTCTGGATTGCGTAAACTGTAATCACAGTAGCGACCGTTGGACAACAACTCGTTACCTTCTCCAGCGGCAAGGTTGAAGTAAAGATCAACAACGTTGGGGCAGCTGTCGTAGCACTGAGGAGAGCAGAGCTGTTGCGTGAAGCGAGGCTCGACGAGCGAATCCGATGAGATTCCGAGGGATTTCCTGTCAAGCCCGCATGCTTTGATGCATTGGTCTGTTTCGATCCAGTTGTTCAATCCCTCGGCCTCGATTTCGGACGTACTGCATGTGTAAGCCTCTTCCCCGCTCCTTTTGACGCGCTTCTCCAGCAAGCACCGCTTGCCGGACGATGAGATTGCATAAGCGCATGTGTCTTGGTCCAGACGTTCGCATATTATTTCTTCTCCTGTGCCCAAAATCGTAGTTCAGGTTGAACTCGGGGATAAAAATAATATTGGGTAAAAAAGCAGGGCAATTAATCGTAAAATTACCTTGTACACAAAGGGCGAGGGCAAAAGCCAAGACTGCCAAGACCTTGATGAGGCCAAAGTTTGAGGCCATGATGATAATTCTTCTATTGATGAAAAGAAGGATATTATCCTTTGCTGCCCAAAATTTCCGGATTCTAACGTAGAAAAAGCGTGTCTAACCCTGCGCTCTTCTACTTGCACTGTGTACGAGGAAGTTGCTGCGGTCTTGTTGTCCTATGGACTAGCAACTTGTTCCGAGGACCCAGGAGCAAGCTCAAACCATTTATACTCGTTTCAAGGAAACTGTAGAATTAACTTTAATTAAGGACTTTTCAAACGTGAACATGGACGAATGAACCTTAGTTTAGAAGTTAGTAAAACCGGTCGTTGGTGTCGACCCCACGATGGCTGGCACTCGATCGTATCCGACGGGGTTCGACCGAGATAAATTACAAGTGTTGATAACTTTTCAATGATGCCGCCATTAATGGCGGATGCATGCCGCTGCCGTGCACGTGATGATAGTGGAAATCAGGGGGGTTCCGCTTGGCCGGATGGGTAGAGTCAAATTGCCGATGGCTTTTCACTCAAAATTAGTCATTGGTAGGCGCGCCTAACATCTTGGATTCTTGTTTACATCGACTTTTGTTGGATACAAAGAGCAGAAAGTAATGAATCTACTTTTCAACATATTATATTTTAGTTTCGATAATAATTCACAATTTATATTTTTAAATATAATAAAAAATATACTGATATTTAGGTTCACTAATAATTTAAAAACTCCGTTAAGTATGATAAAAAAAAAAGTTTGATATAATTGTGAAAGTACTATTATAAATATTATAAAAAGTCTAAATTACCCTTAATTTCTTAAAATAAGAATAATATTATTTTTGGCTGAATTTTGGAGTCAAAATTATTTATTATGTTAATTTTTTAACCATGGCGTCGCCGTTTGGAAATTTTAATTGAATAATTTTTTTATGTATTTGTTTTGTATTTTGTTAATTATTATATTTATTTCTTATAATATTATAAGCTTTATTAAAAAAAAAGACAAATAGAAATTTTACTATTTTCATTAAATTTAACTAATATTTATTAATGTAAATTTCCTTTTCATTATTAATGGCCTTAAATGCTTTTTTTTTTTTTTTTGGTCTACTTAGAGAAATATTGGGCCTGTGAAAAGGTAATTTTTCTTATTTTTATTCTTTTATACTAAAATATTATCTAAAAATGATGTCACACAATGCTGCACGGTAAGGTGTACGCTCGGATGTTCACGGGTGAGCTGCGCAATGCTTGTATCTTGAGATAGTCTTTTCACTCCGCCATGCTCTCGTCCTCAACGAGGGAAGTGCCTCCCAACTATCGGGGGTTTGAATCGAAGATGCTAGTACTGCATATGCAGAAAGTGTGCCTTCCTTTTTGGGTTGACGTTGATATTCTAATACAAATACGCCTATTGGGCTCAGTCAATCGAATTTACTAGCGGCTTGAATGTTCTCGTGTCTATGTATTGTTAGTTTTTCTTAATCGGGTTTGGACCATTTTCTGCTTGGCATTCCCTTAACGGTTTATTATTTTTGGCCAACACCCCTCCGTTTTATGCAATATATAGATTAAAGTGTACAGAATTCCATTTTTTTTCCTAGAGATTGCTATAAGACTTAAAAAATAAAATACAGCACAAAACCAAAAGACTGCATAGACATTAACCAGGGCCACACGCTACGTTAGGCAGTACATTGAATTCCAAATTTTCTAGTAAAGTCTCCCATGGAAAATTGGGACTCCATCAACATCCTTCCACAGTTCAAGTTCCGAACCCGGTGCCCAACAGTGGGTCCTGGAGCGGAATTAGCATATGGGCCATTACACGGATTTACACTCTCAACGCATAGGTTCTTCGTGAATGACGGAATTGGAGATGCTCCAATGATGTGTACGCGATCTGTTTTATTTTAGTCATTGGCGGTGTCTGTGTGTCCATGTTCCGCCTAAGAGTTGTATTTTTGAACAGTAAATTTTCCGTTCTTTCGACACCTTCTGCACGGAAGGGCATACAAACCGAATCAAGTGATGGTCCAAAATGAAGTCAAACGAGCACAATCGTTCTTACCACGTATATGTAATTTTAAGGATTTAAAGTCAGCTTTTCTGAAGAAGAAAAAAAAAAAAAAAGAAACGAAAATTCTCCAGTCTCCTGCGTCATCCGCGGAACGAATGCGAGCACGATATTTTGTCAAGTCGTGGACCGGCTTGAGAGTTCCGTCTGCGCGGGTGCAAAGAAAGTCAGTAGTTGCTAACTTGACTCCACGTTTGTCGGGCCTTGGAACTTTAGGATTTCCCATGATTAGGGCTAGGATCTTGGGTTTTTTGAGACTTTGTCCATTTTACTCTGTGGTGGAGATAATTATGATTTTTTTTTTATTTTAAATATCCTAAGCTTATCCCCAAGGAAAAGATGATTTAAGCCCATGATTAGTGCTCGAAGAAATGAATTGTATCGCTTAAAGGTTAAAGCTTAAAGATTATCGCAAATGCTTAAATTTCATGTAAAGATATTTTGGTGTCTTTATGACATCAGTAAAAGTGTACAAGACGATTGGGTGCGTTTTAGAGTCCTCTGCCCCGTCTCATGAAAATTAGACTAAATACGGTTGTAAAGGGCAAATTCAAACGTGGGTCCAGTGAATTTATAGAGAGAATCTCGAATTTCAAATCCCTCTGGAACAGTATGTGAAAGTGGGCAGCAGCCTTTGCAAGACTCCTGCATAAGGTTGAGCAACAGAACATCGAAAGAATACGTGGAACGCATTTAGCCCACATTGGCATCCGATTGATTTGGGCTTTTAAAATCATGGGCATCAGCAAATGGCTATGATTTAAGGTTTGAGCTCAGGGGACAAAATATCTCTCCTCTTCTTACTCTTTTTTGTTTTTTTTTTATCTTTGGTTCGGGCTTCTAAACTCTTCAGTATGCATAAATAGTTAAAAATAGCCCATGAGGACCCAATAACTGAGCCTCTGCTCTTTAACTCCATGAGAAAGGGATGAAGAAAATGATATTTTGCAGTTAAAAAGACAGAAAACTCTCTGAAGAACAAATTAATTTCGATTTAATTTCCTGGTTTGGTTTGGTTTGTTTGCCTTGGGCCATTGGGAATCATATTCCGAGAGGCATTCACATGACATGATTGACTGATTTTTCCACGAAAGTTTTTTTTTTTTCCTTGGATAATACGGTTATCTTTTAAAGTTGAAACAAATGATTTTAGTAGAATTTCCGACGTTTCGGCAAAAAGTGAATGTAATTAAGAGATTATAAAAAGAGAATAAAGTCTATAGCTAAGAAATATAATATGAATTAGGGCGTAAAATGAGCTAGAGCAAAGGTCCAAGATAATAAATTGAGATATTTTTAAAGTTGATCATTATACGTACTGATAGGACACACAGTATCGTTTTATCATTTTTCTTTTCTCTCTACGAAAATGGAAAGACGAAGAAGAGAGAGAGCTAATATTGGTGAATAACTCTTTTTGTTACTTTGTTATTCGTTTGAATTCATGGTGGTCAATATTCAATTGCAATTGTCTATTTTGAGAGACGGGTCCAAAAGTCTGGCTAAGTGCATTCCAGACCTGTCGAGAAGAGGACAATCCAATGACATATGAAAAAACATCCTAGCCAAGTCATCAACATTCGATCCTTTTGGAACCAGCTGATATATGTGGGCTTTGGTACAGCAGTAGGAGAAGAGACATTAGAAAGGATTGCTTTGGGTGGTGGAGGATTCGTTCCGTCAATGAAACCCATGAGATTTTGGTAGTTTAGCAACGAAAGATATTGTGTTTTCTATGTGCGAGGTGGTTTCGAAGGTCTAGTTCGATAGAGAAGGCGCGATGAGCTTGAGTTGGTGAAGATGAGACAAGGGTAGAAACTCATGTTCAGAGAGGAAGAAGAAGAAGAATAAAAAACAAAAAAAAAGGGACTCTTAGGATCCACAATAGAAGTGGAATCACTTATGGGGTTCTGATATCATGTTTGAGAATGAACAATCTTTGGAAAATAATTTCTATTCGCTTGCATACGATGGAGTTACAAAGATGTACATATAGAAAATACAAGTGCCTAAAACTAGCTAACAAACTAACAATACAACAGATAGCGTAAGGTTCAAACGAATAACAAAGTTAAAAAAAGAGTTATTTGGTTTTATCCTTAACAATTGGAAACCTCCACCGAGAACGAATACCTGAGCGGACGTTGTACAAATCGTGGTTGACTGAGAGGGCTGTAAAACTGAACAAACAGCAATAGCTTCGAGTCCAACAAGCCACGAAACTATATAGTAAGAGTGTATACATGGCAGGTGATTGCTCTTAATTACCACAAAAACATTCGCGCACGCATACACTCACCAGGGGCAGGGACATAGAAAGAACCAAAAAGAAGCAAAGAGCAGTTGACACTATCATCCTAAATGCAAATTATATAGTCAAAATGATGAAAGTTCTGGACAATTGACGCAAGAAAAAATAAGAATATATGTCCCAAAGTCGTGATCGAATTACCTGGGGGTGGAAGGAAGAACTCGGATTTTAGAGCTATCAATGGAAAATTCCCAAGGGATTGCATGATCCAATGAATAAATATCCATATAATGGGCCCATCTGATCATGAATTAGGTAGCAGTGGATATTATAAATCAGATCAATGCGATCCCTTTGGAACTGTCCACCTGCACTAAAGGCGTCTCACCGGGCACATATTGAACAGAATTTTCTCTGGGACTCCATTAGATCAATAGCCGTGGCCAGTTTTCTGAAAAGCACAGAAAGTACCTGGTGATTTCATTTGTTCTTGATTTATAGCTACCAAAAGAGGAGACATTTTGGCTATTTTGGGCAAACGTTGCACCCTTTACACTTGTGTTCGCAGGTGGTGTGATAAGAGGTTAGGATGTGCGCGATAACATGACACTTGTTTTGTGAGAAATTAACAAAGGCGGCTGTCAATGAAACTCTCATTAATTGGAAGTTTGCAACTCTTCCTTGAAATCCACAAGTGGGTTTTAAATTTCAAGCCCCAAAACATGACATTCTAAATGTTAGGAAACAGAACTCATAGGCACAGAAAATAGAGAATAACAAAATTTCGTCCATCTTTTCTCATTTCTCTTCTACTTTGTTGCTTGTGAGGGCCATATTGTTAACACTAAAAAATATATGTTATGGTTATTGTTAGACCATAGCCCCCCCTGAAAATGATGATTTCCACTCGATAAACGACGGATATAACACAATCAAGTATCGGCTCATTGTGTCACGTATCATGGACTTTGTTTGTTCTCCGTGAATATAATATGCGCAAGTGGATTAGAAAAAGTAAAGTTACTGCTCGTTTCATTCTCCGCTAAACCAAAAATCATGGATAGAGATTTGAACCCTTCCCCTTGTTTTTCAAATTTTGGACCCAAGTCAAGGTGAAAGGTGATGATAACATCAAACTTACCAAATCTTATTTTTATTCAAGTTAGCTTTTCTCTCAATGTTCACAATTTTCTTATTATTCTGGTAATAATGGATCAAGGAGATCTCATCATGATCCTTGCTAATAAATCTTGTCGGTATCAATGGCATGTGGATGATAAAGAAAATGGAAAAGATAGTGAGTCTTATACATGGTAGCAATTAAACAGCCAATGCTGTGCTGTTGGGAAGAAATAAGGTATTCCCATTCTTTCTCTCTCTGTTTTTTTTTTCAATTATTAATGCTGATCCATAAATACGAAGTTGTAAAGGAAGAAAATATCCAAGGCCACACGTGTAATTGGTTCCTGATTCAGCTCCTTGGTGATGAGGATAGTTCTGTTGGGAATGGTAAGAATTGCATTAACAGCCCATTGGCCATCGCGGGCCTATGGGACAAAAAACTGCCTTTTATCTCACGCATGATTTGAAAGATTTTGGCTTATGCACGTGTACATGTCGTCCCACTACAGGAAACATACTTGAAAGAGGCAAAAAAGAAGAGCTTCACACGCACGAACACATGGATATGTAGAATGCCATTATCAGAGTACTTCTCTCACGTAGAGTGCTTGGATTGTATATTTGAAACAACGTCGCAACCCCTCCTACCCTACACCACAAGCATTGGCCAGCACAAGAATCCCTTGGAGATGCACTTACATCAATGTGTCCCCTCGATTTGGTGCACCTGGGGTGGCTTTTTTCTCCTTCTTTTAAGCCAAAATGAGAAGAAAGCAATGAAATGATTTCTTCACTTTACTTCACTAGGTTTCCGCTTTGATTAACTTTCACTGTATTTTTTTTTTTTCACACCTAGCAAAATATTTGATGTCGTCAGTTCTGTTGAGAAATAAAAAAGAAAAAAGAGAAAAAGTCATATATGGATTTCAATAATTAATCAAAGAAAGCCCAATATATGTTAACCTAAAGGTCACCATAATTAGTGAAGTGAGTACGTTTTTAATTGATTAAGGTCCAATTATGAGACCGTCCAGCGAGACAATTATTTAATAATAATAATAATATTATCTGCTTTCGCTGAAGATATCTATTCTTTGATTAAATTATTTTTCAATTAAAATTACTTTTCCCTTGTCAAGAAAACCTTTTTTTTTTTTTTAATAATTAGATTGGGGGAGTCTGGTTGTTATAAAAAGGAATAAATAGTCCAATGCGGTTTGGGACCTGGGCGTCCGTTTGTAACTGTTTGTTTACTAGAGCTCTAGCAACCGCGTTCAAAAGGGTCCATTATTGACGTTCCAATTTACAGAAAGGCCCATTGGAAGACTCATAAGGCCCGGTTATAGATAAGCGAAAGCTCAGTTTGAAATGGAAGCCAACGAGATGGGCACATCCACGACTGACCGAAAGGCCAATCCCGAGATGGGCAAAAACATCGTGAATCTTTCCCAGTGAGGGCCCAACCGGGTTCGAACCGGTGACCTCTTGATCTGCAGTCAAATGCTCTACCACTGAGCTATGGACCCTTGTAACAGGATAGCTGACATTAAAATTTAAAATTAGTTATCGGACCCTAGTCTCTCCTCCCTTCTTCTAGGTGCGCAGTAAAGGGGTAGCCGAAGCAGAAAACAATGGTGTCTCAAAACGGCATCAAATATGCCGTTCACATTATCACCAATCACTTCGGCACTCTTGTCGCTGTAAACCCCACCCTCTCTCTCTCTCTCTCATGCTTGTAGTTGAGATTGCATTAGTTTTTTTTTTTTTTTTTCCTGATAAGCAGATTGCATTAGTATTTTTATAGATGCGATTTTTTAATTTGAACAGAAAGTCTGCGAATGTCTCCTCCGGAAAGGACCCCTAACTCTGCAAAACCTATGCCGACACGCTGACATATCCAAGAAAGAAGAAGTCAAGAACAGCTTGCTCGTCTTAATCCAACACAACTGCGTTCAAGCTTTCCAGGAGCCAGGTGGCCCTTCCACTTCGTTTTCTGTTTTGATTTCTAATTTTGACAGCATTGTAATAAAAAAATAGTTATTTTCTTACTCTTTTTTATAATTATTTTTATATGCTCTTTGTGCTTTTTTATTTTATCTACATATGATGCGACAGTGTGGGGGTGATTGTCTTCTTCAGGAGCTAATGAAAAGGAAGCAAAAATCAATACCAAGTACCTTGTTTTGTTCGATAACATAATACATCGAGCCAGGTTTTCCAAGTTTTTGACAATTGCCGCCAATGAGTTTGATAAAATGGTTTGTTATTTGTTCTGACTGCAGCTAGTGCGTAGACTCTGTTTGATGCCTGGTTTCAGTTTTGGGTGATCTTACGTTGTTGTATTGCTTTTCTTTTGGCAGTGTGTAAGCCTTCTCGAAGCTTTGCTTCAACATGGTAGGCTTACTGTGGACCAAATTCATGAACAAGTCAACTCAACTCAAAAGGAAGGCGGGTCTCTTCCAGACATCTGAATTATCATGCTTTTGATTTTGTGTGCCATGATTGTTACTGCATTATGCCATACGCTTTAACACTGTAATTGGTTCATATACGGATTCTATCCATTAGTTCACATTATGATTTTTTTTTTCCTCCAGGAAATAGCATAGGTCTGGATACTGTACAAGAAAACCTTCATAAACTCGTGGCAGCTCACTATGTTGAGCGCTGCCCCATCCCTGAACCCTTTCTTTCACCACCAACTGAAGAAGAAGCTCCTGCAAAGAAACGAGGTGCCAAGTCTGCCAAGGTTATTGCTTACTTATGTGTAACCTAATAATACATTTGTATTTATTTTTATTTTGTATGCCCACTGCAATGAGTTCTAAAGATGTTAACACGAAGAACAGCTGGCCTGTGCCACAGTTTGACCTTGTTGGTCTTCAAACGTTAAAGTTTTTAATGAGCAATGGAGTCCATTCCACACCTTGTAAATGATGAACTACCTTTATTTCTGCATTGTATTTTTTATTCTTTGTTGGGGGGGGGTGTGGTCAGGGGGTAGGGAATCTAACATATGGCTATTGTCACTAACACAATCCAATGTTCTTGAAATCTATTCTTTAGTGACAGTTCTTATGCTGTCATAAGCTCTTTTTGATGAATAATTTCAGATTCTTGTGGAGTCACAAACCCGAGAGCAGCGTGTTATGGCTGCAGCAGTGCCTGTCGAGGCAAAAAGATTTGCTGTTGTGACAGATATTGAAATGCCTGTTGATGCAGGAAAAATTGAGGACAACTCTCCTAGTTTACATGTTGGGGAGAAGGTTGGTATACAGATTGTTGTGCTCAGTTATGAGTTCTACTTATGCTAATCTTTTTGTATTTGCTTATAGCGCAAGCACGAATCTTTGGACACTGATGTAGACAATGGGATTATGGATGAGCAAGCAGTTCTTTGGTGTGCCAATTTCGAGGAACTTATTCGACGACTTAGACATAAGGTTGGTTTGGTTTCCAATTTCATCTCTACTTAATCATACTTCAAATATTGGAAGCATGACATTTTTCCATTCATTTTTTGAGAATGTTTTCCAAGGTCAAAATTTGCTCTTTTAACTAAATATGATTAAGCACCCCAAGGAACTGATTTATATCTTTCAATACCAATTAAACCATGGGTAAGTATGGATGTCTTGCAAGATGGGATCCATTGCCTTCGTTCGGCTGATTCTTCAGTATACTCACTGGATTTATAATCTAGGCTTGCATTGAGAACATCAGAGCTAGGATGGATGATAGAGCTGCCATTGTCTTAAGTGCAATGCTGGAGGCATCTAGAAGTGAAGAGAAGAAAGTAAAAATTGGAAATTCAGGTGATGGGACTTTTACAAAAATTACCAATACTTTTCTTGGCAGTATGAACTCACTAGATACTCTCCAATATCTGTGACCCTAATGAAAATCTAATGCAGTATAGTGGAAGAACTGACGGATCTTGCAATTGATAGATAGTTAAAACTAACAATTGCAATGTCTGGTTTGACAATGAGGCACTTCATATATATGTTAGAGAAATTCTATCATGGGTTCCATATCATGATACTTGGTTTACAACATTTAGTTTGAATATACGAATATGCTGTAATAAGTATCAATGTACAATGATAGTTGTAACATATATACTGATGGCTAGTTACTTGTTATGTTGCTGGTATTACATTTTGCAGTTCCCTTGTCGGTTGATTCCATTTTTGCTGAGGTGATTAAGAATGAAGAGGGTCGTAATAAGACTCCAACCCTTGAGCATGTTAATGCTGTGCTTGCTCAGTTGACTTCTACTCCATCATCTGTGAGGGTAGTTGGTGAATCATATGTTATAGGTAAAAATTTTTGCTTTTTTGCTTTAGCTTTTTGTGCTTCAAGTATAAATCTGCAATTCTTGTCCAAGATAGAGTAAATCCCAGCCTATTTCTTGGCTGCTTAACTTACATCATGATTTTTAGTGACATATTTGTGATTATTGTACAGATTTTACACGTATAATCACATCAGCTCAGAGTGATGAGGTCAGTTTCATGAGAACGTTTCTTTTTATCTGTGGAAGTGGTGTTTTATTTAGTGAAATAATTATAATTACATTTCTTGTGCTGAAGGTAGAGTCAATTGTGTTGAAAAGACATGGGAGAGATGCTTACAAAATTTTTAGGTCACTCTCACAGGCTAGTTGCTTGCTTGAGACTGACAAGGTAATGAGTTCGAATCAATGTATTTGTTACAAGTTTGATTTGTGGAAATCTGAAATGAATATTTAAATTATGCAAAACTCCTATTTGTCCAAATTAGTATAGAGTGAACAATGTGGAGTTTTTTGCTTTACAAAGTTACTGGAATAGTTTTAGAGGTGAATTCTGTTTGGATGATACATTGACGCCCTTCTTGTTCTTTTCTGTGTAGATTTCTGATGCAACATTTGTTGAAAAGAAGGCAACATCTGCTATTCTTTATAAGCTATGGCAGGATGGCTACTTGTTCATGGAGGTTTGCGACTAAATTTTTATGCATTTGTGCATTTGAGTTTCTCCATTTGAAATTATGTTATATGATTTAGGCAAAATATTGTGAACTGTGAATCTTCTTAACTTACACATTGAAGTAAAGAAGGATTATGATTTGTGTGATTTCAAATTCTCAATTGCATCTGAAAAGCAGCCAATTTCTTCAAACATTCGATGAATGATTAGCTAAATCAGATATTGCATTGTGACTCCATTTGTCTGTTGAATCTATTTCTTTGATGTCTCCAAACACAGAAAAATCACAATCGTGCCTTTGCTATGAATAGATAATACTTTTGTTTGGCAACCTGAAATATTTTGTGCCGGTTGTTTAAATTGCAAATCTGGTCTCTCTTTAGGAGAATCTATGACCATTGGTTTAAGCCTTTAGTCACTTTATTCATTCTACCATGAAATTCTTTAAAAACAAAAGTCATGATATTCTCCAATCTTGTGTGCAGAAAGTAGTTGTCGGAGCAGCATCATTTTTGTTGTGGAAAGTAAATAGGCAAACGCTTTGGGAACGCGTATTGGATGATATGTTCCATGCTGCCCTAAACTTGAATCTTCGAGTGGCCCATGAGATGGATCAACAAAAGGAGGTGTGGACAATTAATCTTTTTGATTGCCTACTCCTTTGCACCCACACTGTCTGTGCACGCGTTCCATTTGCTTGTCTGGCATTTGTGTTTTCACTTTTGCCCCTTCTATCATCTTCTAAATGGCTTCACATTTTTTTGTTTAATCAGTACAGACAGGCACAGCTATGTAGTAATTTTGGGAATTCTCTTTTTAGTTATTCCTTGTTGGAAAAGGCTTTGTTCCCGTATTCTTCTCTCATTTACATTTCAGTATAGGTTTTGGGAGCACATTGAAGGCCCTGGAACTGACAAATTTTTTTTCCCGTCTAAAATGATTATTCAGCGCTGACATATACCAAATAACAAATTTGCTCGCTCTTGTTTCAGGTCCTAAATATCCCGCCTGATAGACTCGATGGACCAATGAAAGATAGATTTGAGAGACTCAAGAAAGTGAGACTCGTCCTGGAATCCTCACTGGTAAAGCTTGACGATGCTATTATGCTCTTTCATGCCTTCTGAACGCATCTCACGAGCATAAATGTAAAATTGCTGCCATGCTCTCAAATGGATCTTTCTGATTTCCCCATTTTGTCGTCATCGATTTCTTTATATATATATATATATATATATATATATATTTTGGGTCCCTCTTTTGGTTTAAAGGTTATACTGGCAGTTCTCGCTGCTAAACGAATTTCATATACATTTTAAATCTATAAATCTCATTGAATTTCATGCTTCAAGTTCTCTCTCTTTTTAATTTACGTATTTGTGATGAATTAATTTCGCTAAAGGCAGGTTTTTTTTGTTTTTTCAATGGACTAAACAAGTTGTTTCGCGTGTCTGGGTTTGTCTTTTCTCGAAGAACTTTTGCTTGCCCCCCGTCACTTTTCAGTCGCTTTTTAAAAAAAAAAAAATTATAGATATATTTTATGTTTTTGTATCTCTTACTGCAGAATGGGTTGCCTTATAAGGGAATTGTTCCGTTGAAAAATGAAATGGGCTTTTAGAACAGGATTTGAAGGGGTCGCTGGGTTGGACTTTGTTATTTAATGGGTGGTAATGGATGTACTTGTCTGTAAATTCTAGCTTTGCTAATTATACTGTTACATTATTTTCTCCCAGTTAAGACCTAAAGCTGGAAGTTTTTTGAGAAGCATTTTAAGAAATGATTGGAATTAAACAGCATGCGAAGATATTCCACCAGAAATATTAAGAAAAACGAAGTTGCAAGGAAGTTGGATTTCGAGTCTTACGTCCCATGGCCGGGAAGACTGACGGTTGTCTGTATGTAATCCAATCTCGACGTTACAATCCAATTGCCTCTTTGTGAGATGAGAAAGAAAAAATAAAAGGATAAGCTCAAGCCACTCGAAAAGCGATGTCAATGACCAATACCTTTACTATCCGTATAATATAAGTAAGACTCATGGTCATCAAAATTTCATTTACCTACAAAATAACAACTTTGTGGCTCAAAATGACGGATTCAAAATGCCTACAATAGCCAACTGAAAAGACAAAAAGGTTCCATCCTTTCCGATGTACTAAAAAGGGCACATAAAGGCGTTCAACAACTGTATCACCTTTGGTCATATGTCGTTCTGGGAAAGCCAGGTTCTCCGACCTTCACAGAGTCCTCCGAAAAGCCTCCTTTGTCACTCCATAATAAACAGGTTTACTCCCTGAAAATGTCATGAAGTTCCAACCAAAAGGAGACCCACCCACCACGTAGCTTCCCCGGATATGGCTATCATCAGTCCAAGTCAGTGGACTTGAAGATGGAAGAGGTTCCTTTTCTGCAAATTTCTCCAAGGGCTGTTTAATTTCAACCAGCTTTGTTAGCTTTCCATCCTGATGTTTGTCCAAGGAATGTTTTCCAAACATACTTTTGCCCGAGAAAGGATGACATTCTGACTCAGCTTTACCAGGGGATTCTACTTCTGCAACCATTTCATTGTATAACTCCATCACAAGCTTCATTTCTGCAGCAAGTGAATGCACGCTTGAGCTAGCAACAAGGCACAAAATATAAGAAATCCTGTATTCAATGTTAAAAGAACCTACGCTTTTGAAGTTCCCCAGCTGCCCTGGAATTCCGAAAGTCGGGGTCCTGAATAACCTGCATAGAGATTAAAGACCCAAGAAGAAAGCTTAACAAATAGCATATATGTTCACTGCATATCTTTGCATGATGAAATGATTTCCATCTGGAACGAGAAAAAGATCAGCAGTTGATAGACAGAGTTCAAAGCATTTCAGTAGAATGTATCATTTCCTCCTGCAGATGAGAAGATAATTGCCAGCCATCCGACTCCGATCTCCCAAAATGTAATTACGTGAAGGTGTGCTTGACAAAATCTGATGCATTGTGTTTTCTCCACTCCTCATGTGATGGCCCAACAATATGTGCACTTAGGGAATTAAACATGTTGGTGCAGTTACCTATAACTACTGGGTTGATAAAGCATCTTCAACATCTTGGACGACAACAAGAAGGATGCTAATCAAAATTGATGAAAAGCAACTTCTCAAGTATAGCGCACAAAAAGCCTCTGCCAAATCACTAATTGTTGTTGAATCATCATAACAAATTTAGTTTCATATAGGACATTAAGGATCCTATACATCCACCTGCTGATGCAGAAAACAAACAAGCCTGCTTTGATCTCACGGAACACTTACCCCTTCACTTTGCACAGAAAAATATTCTGTGTTTTAATCTAAGCATAGCTAGTTGGCACAGAAATTATAGCAAAAATAAACCATATTTGGATACCGGGAGAAAACAGTTTCCACCCATCAACCCCAATCACATAAATGATCTTTATACCCTTCAAAAATCAACAAAACAGAGAAAGGGGCTTATGGGGGCAAGTTAATGGATGAAAAGAACTGAAACCTGCCAAGAAGAGAAAATCCGGCAACAAAACACAAAACCCAACAATAAATCTCAACCTACCACTCTCTAAATAACCGAAACAGACGCACCCAGTCGAGTCGACCGACACGTTACCTCGACGAAATGGGGACGAAGCTGCTGAACGAGAGCGCGAATTTTGAAGTAGTATGACAATTGGAGGTCCTCGTTGGCCCGATTTTTCTTGCCTGACGATTGGGTATTTTGTGGTGGGTCTTGTGTTGTGGGCTGTGGTACTTCGTTAGTGCCATTCGTTATACAGGTTTCTGTAGGTTTTGATTCTTCCATGGAAACCAACGGAGGCACACCGATGTTTCGCTATTGGCTAACTTGCGTCAGAATCTTATTAGTCAAATTTTTGCTTTGTATTGTTGCATTATGTTATACCAACATTTTTTTAACAGAATTATGTTATACCAACTCCATTATCAATAATCACTAGCCCATATAACACATTATTCACCAATAATATGAGAGGTATTTCTTTAGAATGACTTGATGGGTAAAAAATAAAATATTATATATGTATTTGTTTTTTCTTATTAAAGAAAAAAAAAACTGATTGGGATTATACAGCATACCCATCCCATCCCACGTAAATGTTACTCTTTGTAGACATGGGCGGGGCCTCAACTTCACGGGGGCAGGGCCCGACTAGAGGAGCCCACTATCCAGAAAAGCCACGGGTCCTTTTTCTCGAGGATGGGTAGAAAGAAATCCAATTTTGCACGAAGTTGATATGCATACACGCACGTTAATCCAACCTGACACCTCAACCATTCACACCTTGCGCATCAAGCCTTTCCTTTCAAACCTTGACATTTCCCTCTAAAATTCGCCATGGAAGAGCAAGCTTCAACGACGTCGAGAGGCGGAGAATCCTCCACCCCTTCCGCCGAAAACTACGACGATCACGGTTGGTGCTGTCACTGCCAACATCACTACACGAAGACAGGGTTGAAAGGTCACATGCTGCGAGATCACTCACATCTGCATTGCGTCTGCAAGACTGACGACTGCCCCTACCGTTACGCCTCGAAGGCAGAACTATGGGGCCACGTCTCGAGGCGACACGGTGGACGGCACCTCCGGTGATCACGCCGGAGATCGCAGGAGATCATTTCTTTTGAAAAGAGATCTTTTTCATTCTCCAATTATTTTTTTCCTCTGATATTTCTTTCTTTTCTCATTCTCCGGAGTCTTTCTTTGTTCTATCCTTCGTTCTTAATTTCCTTTCAATTCCTCCACATTCTTGAAACCTAACGTGTTCTTGTTTTTCTCTCATGCTCTCAATCGTCTGAGATGGCTTAGAACCAATACCCATAGGTTTGATCCCGTAGAATCTAACCCATCTTCTCATTAAGCATTTTCTTTATTTTCTCCTCTTTTGTGATAACTGTGGAAAAGACTCCCGATTATTGCCTTGGCTGTTAGATTGCCCTGCCAGGGTTTGATAGAATCAAGAATCTCACGAGAAATGTCATTGTTGTCAGTGGAGTTGTACAGTTTTGAGATTGTTCTTGAAACCTCTTATCTTTCGTTTCTAATTCTCAAAAAAGAAGAAAAAAAAGGTTATATTTCGTTTCCTGGCATATGGCCCCAAGAAAAAGGTTAGTTTTCTTGAGAAACCTGGTTTCATATTACTTTAAGAGTTCCGGTCACTGGCTTGACAGGAATAGCCTCTGTTTGTTTGCAGGTTTCAAGAATTTCTCTGGTGGAGTACCTGTGTCAGATTAAGAAAGTCAACTTTGTTTGAAAATTGCTTGTAGAGATTGTGTTGCAACACGGCTGGAGTAATTTGTTATAGAGTTCTTTTTGTATGCTGGAGTCACCATGAATCTCTTAATACTTGCTGGAGCCTGCGTTACGCTGATATTCACAGCAGTAGTTGTGACATTTGGCTGATCTTTCATGGTATGATAATATTTTCTTTCAACCAAATATTGATATTTGTTGATTTTAGCAACATAGAGGCCTGTTTTTTTCGGTAAATGCTTATGTGTTGGTTGTATGCTCAATTCTCTGAAGGCAAGTCGTGTAAATACCATATATATGAAGTTTTGCCATGGATATACACATCTGTTGATTTTTGTGCCAGTATTTATGGTACATTAAAAAAGTTGTGTGCTTCCTTGCCCACCTATTTCAGTCTTGTTCTTAACCCTTTTTCGGTCATTGCCTTGTTCTTAACATTGCTATTTGCTGAATGCTGGTGCCTTCCACATTGGGACCTTTGACTGTTCAGCAAAAGAAGTTTTTTGGCACATAATCATGGGATGGCTTTCGTTTTGCTCTCTGCTGCACAGTTTAGGAGCATCATACACTGCAATGGCCTCCTCCGTTTGTGCTTTAACATCCATCGTATTGCAATGTATGACTGGCAATGCTTGTTAAAAAAATATATATTTTCCAGAATTTTTCTTCAACTAAAATTCTATTTCCAATTTTCCTTTAAAGAAAATTCTATTCCACAATATAAGATCTTTTTTTAAGCGAATACTAGCAAATGAACAGTAAGAAATCAACGTACCGTTGTCCATGTCGATTCCCTATCGCGGAGGTGAAAATCTCTTTACCGATTTGTACTTGAAAAGATTTTGTCTTTCCTCCCGGATTCTTCCCTTTCCTGTCTTCCTACCTTTTTCTGTTTTCTCTCTCTATTTTCTCCGACTCTTCCCTTTTCCTTTTGTTTTTTCTCTGATGGCAGAGAGAATCCAGAAAAACTTAATGATAACGTTTGTTTCCTTTTCATAATGGTTATCATTAATTAGGGAATTAATATCTTAATTAAAACGTTACCTTTTCTTTTCGTAACGTTTATTTATCAATTAGAAAATTATCCCTCTTTTCCGATAACAATTATCCTTCCCGTAATCGTTATCTTTTTCCTGTAACAATTATATTTAAATAGGGAGAGTGGAGGGATTTTAAACCCAGTGACCCAAATTGCCATTATGTCCAACCGACCATCATATTGGACCTTTTATATTGGGCCATACTTTAAATAACAAGGGCCACTCATATTAATTAATTTAACAATCTCCCACTTGGCTCTTGTTATGATTTGATGAATCAACAACAAATAAGTGTGCACAATCCTTAAAGATCATCAAACCACAATACTTGATTGAATTAAAATGATTGGATCATGGCAGTCACATGTCCTTTGGCGACATGATTCCTTCCATGTATCACATGATCATTATAATTCATAATAACCTAACTGAGGAACGTTGAAACTTTAATTGTCATTTCCGAACATGCCACTAGTTATCTCACAACTGTAATTGTATACAACCAAATGGAGATAACAGAGCGTGAACAAAACCATGACTTTAATTGAATTCACGAGTGTTACAATAATATGAGCAATACATAATATTGGCTTTCATGAGAATGCGGACCTATCCAAAATGCCCATCCCTTCAACATGTCCAGTAAATGTTTTCGGTGGCAAACCTTTAGTTAATGGGTCCGCTATCATCAATTCAGTACCAATGTGCTCAATAGACACTCTACGGTTTTGCACTTCTTCCTTAACAGATAGATATTTCAAATCCATATGTTTCGCACCTTTAGAATACCTATCATTCTTAGAGAAGAAAACAGCTGCGGAATTGTCACAATAAATTCTTAACGGCTTTTCTATACTGTCGACCAAACTAAGCCTTAAGATAAAATTCCGCAACCATAATGCATGAACAGTAGCCTCAAAGCATGCTACAAATTCAGCTTCCATAGTGGAAGTAGCAATGACAGACTGCTTCCCACTTCTCCAGGAAACTGCTCCTTCAGCCAGGAGGAACACGTAACCAAATGTAGATTTCCTCGAGTCTACACATCCAGCATAATCTGAATCCGAGTATCCTACTATTTCAAGATGACTTGATCTTTTATAAGTAAGCATATGAATCTTGGTGCCTTGTAAGTACCTAAGTACTTTCTTTCCAGCTTTCCAATGATCTATTCCAGGATTGCTTTGATATCGGCCCAACATTCCAACAGCGAAACTAATGTCTGGCTGAGTGCATGTTTGAGCATACATCAAACTTCCAACCAATGATGCATAGGGAATGGATTCTATTGATTTTCGTTCCAAATCATTCTTTGGACATTGCAATTCACTGAACTTGTCCCCTTTCTGAATTGGAACTATTCCTGTAGAGCAATTTTCCATTCTAAATCTCTCTAATACTTTATTGATATAGCCTTTCTGAGACAATCCCAACAATCCTTGTGATCTATCACGGAATATCTCTATTCCTATCACATAGGATGCCTCATTCATATCTTTCATTTCAAAAGTTTCAGAGAGAAATTTCTTAACATCATGTAACAAACTCATGTCATTAGCAGCCAATAGGATGTCATCGACATATAGGACTAATATAATGAACTTGCTCCCACTGACCTTCATATAGATACACCGATCAACGGTGTTCTCTACAAAACCATATGACGTAATGGTATCATTAAACTTAATATACCATTGTCGGGAAGTTTGTTTCAGCCCATATATCGATTTCTTTAATTTACACACTAAACTTTCCTGCCCTGTGGTTATGAAACCTTCAGGTTGGTCCATATACACTTCCTCTTCTAAGTCTCCATTCAGAAAGGTGGTCTTTACATCCATTTGGTGGAGCTCCAGGTCATATTGAGCCACCAAAGCCATAATGATTCTTAAGGAGTCTTTCTTAGATACTGGACAGAAAGTCTCCTTATAGTCAATGCCATCCTTTTGAGTGTAACCTTTGGCAACAAGTCTGGCTTTGTACCTTTCGATGTTGCCTTTTGAGTTTCGCTTGGTCTTGAAGACCCACTTACAGCCAACTCGTTTTGATCCTTCAGGCAACTCTACTAGTTCCCAGACTTGATTTACATCCATCGATTTCATCTCTTCCTTCATGGCATTCAACCACTTTTCAGAATCATTACAATCCATGGCTTGTTTAAATGAGACTGGATCTTTATCAATGCTTAATTCCGATTCATGCTCAAGCAAGTAAACCACATAATCATTCGATACAGCTGGCCTTTTCTGTCTTGTAGACCTCCGTAATGCCATATCTTGTGGCATCGCTTGTTCATTTGAAATTTGTACATTGTCACTTGGTTCATCTCTTATGTGCTCACTTTGCGTGTTTCGTGTATCAATTTGTTGTCCTTGCATGTCACGTGACTGTGATGCAACAAAAGGAACAACAACTTGAGTAGAAACACTGGGTGTGGGGATACCAACTTGAGTAGGAGTACTCACTGTGGATCTTTCATTTTGCAATTCTGTAATATCCACTTTTCGTGATTCCCCACTCCCACTGGACTGACCATTTTCAATGAACCGAGCATTACTAGACTCAACTATTCTAGTGCTATGGTTAGGGCAGTAGAACCTGTACCCTTTAGATTTTTCAGGATAGCCAATGAAGTGACCACTAATGGTTCTTGCATCAAGCTTTCCTTCATGTGGGTTATATATCCTTACTTCTGCTGAACAACCCCAAGCATGAAGGTGTCTTAAACTGGGTTTCCTACTTGTCCATAACTCGTAGGGAGTCTTAGGGACAGCCTTACTAGGAACCCTGTTCAGCAGATATGCAGCGGTCCTTAATGCATGCATCCACAAGGATAAAGGTACAGTACTGTAACTCAACATACTCCTAACCATATCTATAAGTGTGCGATTCCGCCTTTCCGCTACACCATTCTGTTGTGGTGTACCAGGCATTGTGTACTGTGCACATATGCCTCGACTTTCAAGAAATTTTGCAAATGGACCAGGACATTGTCCACTTTCATTGAATTTTCCATAATATTCACCATCCCTGTCTGACTTAATCACTTTTACTTTTCTATCTAACTGCCTTTCCACTTCGTTAATAAACACCTCCAGGGTGTTTACTAATTGGGACTTTTCATGCAGTAGATATAAGTAACAGTACCGTGAGTAGTCATCTATAAATGTGATGAAATATTTCTCACCACCCCATGTGGGAATATCGAAAGGGCCACATATATCGGTGTGTATTAATTCTAAAGGCTCACTACTTCTCATGGCTGGGTTCTTTGATGTGTGTTTTGTTTGTTTTCCTTTTATACAATCAACACACACTTCCCAATCAGCAAAATCCAATTGAGGTAGGATATCACTTTTCACCAACCTCAATATCCTTTCTTTGGATATATGACCCAATCTTTGATGCCATAAGAAAGCAGAACTATCATTATGCATATTACGTTTGTTATCTATACTATGCTCAACAAGAAATAGAGAATTAGCATACATAGTATCAAGATTAAAACGGTACAAATCATCAACCAAAGTACCAGATCCATGATAGTACGAATATCTATATAATGAAAATGCACCGTTTCCAATCTTGAAATTAAATCCTTCTTCATCCAACTTTGCAACAGAAACCAAATTTCTAGTACATTCAAGAACATAGAGACACTTTTCTAGATCCAGGTGACACTTAGTGTCCAAGATCAATCTGTACGTCCCAATTCCCGCTATTCGTGCCTTCATTCTGTTTCCCATGTAAAGGAACTTCTCAGTTCCTGTTATGGGCTGGATTGAAAGGAATCCCTGCATAATATGTGACACATGAATAGTAGCTCCAGAGTCTAACCACCAAGTATTGTTGGTTACTTCAATTACGTTTGATTCAAAACATACTGATATACAGTACATACCTTTCTTTTCGAACCAAACTTTCCTTTTTGGGCAATCCCTCTTGAAGTGACCCATCTTTTTACAGAAGAAGCATTTCTGATCCTTTTGGATCTGACCTCCAGTGACTTTTATAGAGGCCTTGTCCTTCTTCTTACCCTTCCGGTATGGTTTAGACTTACTACTGCTAGCATCATTGCGAATAGTGAGATGAATGGAGTGATCCCTCATCTTCTTTAATCTCCCTTCTTCCTGAACCAGCATGGCCTTAATTTCTTGAAAGTTCCATTTCTCTTTAATAGTGTTATAATTCACTTGGAACTGGCTAAATTCAGGAGGCAGTGAGTTGATGATGAATTGAACCAAAAAGGATTCACTCACATCCATTCCCATCGTTCTTAATTTTGCTGCTAGGTTAGCCATACTAGTCACATGATCATGAATGGGCTGTGACCAATCAAATTTCTTGGTCATCAGCTCACTCATTAGGGTTCCTACGATGGATTTATCGGCTATGTCTGACTGAGAATATTCTTTAATTCTCACCATAAATTCCCTTGCATTTTCGGTCTTAGGCATCGATGGCTTGACATTTTCAGCCATCGTCATTCGCATCAAATTCAAACTCAGCCTATTGGACCGTACCCAAGCCTCATGAAAAGACTTATCGGATTCTGTACTGGTCTCTGTAATGGCTGCAGGCCTTTTATCCGTGATGACCGCTAGGTCTAAGCCCAAAACGCCTAAATGAAACTGAATATGCTCAGACCATTCTGCATAGTTCAGCCCATTGAATTTGATCATTGCATTGCTTAAGGCGAAAACGTTGTTGGAGGCTGCAAACATGATCCAAATTTACACATTAATACTTCGAGCAAACTTTGATGGATTCAGATACATGCATTACAAACTTTGACTATGTATTTAAGTCCACCTTTGGGTGATCCTCAAATACATGACTTTGGTCAATAACGATGCTAATTAAATATACTTTAATAGATCAATCAATCATACTAGAGTAAAACATGAATGTTATCTTTGGACATACAATCATGTTTACTCAGCATATCAATCAATCCCCTTTAGTGTTATTAATTATAGGCAATGATCTATCTTTGGATGATCTCCTAGCTTTATAATTAATAACTACAATTGTTCATGTACAACCTTTTATTAGCATAAAAAATGAACAATTGAAATTTACGGTCATTCAAATTTTTCAAACCAGGCCACTTTGGTGACTAACAAGTTTTCAAAATTTAATTTTCCATTCTGTGGGAGTTGACACAGGCCAATACACTGGCAGCGCACTTTTCCCGTAGTCGGCTTATGCCTTACGCCGATAACCACCTGCGATACAAACGACAACTACAAGCGACATAGGGTCCAGTGGCCGGCGCACTATTCCGCGCTAACAGTCTCCGGTAGTGCAGGATTCCGGGTCGGAGCTCCTTCCACGCCGGCCAACCCTACCGGTGCCGCCCGGATCCAGGCTCAGCCGGGCCTCTGCCGTGCCCAGCAGGCCGATCGGGTCCCGGCCACATGCGCTCGCCGGTGGCCCCTTGGCCCCGTTCGGGTCGGGCTTCGGCCGGTGCCCCTTCGGCCCCTTCGCCTCGCGTTCGTCGGTGGCCCTTTCGACCCTCGATCGGGTCGCGCTCGTTGGTGCCCCTCGGCACCCCTGTTCGGGTCGCGTCGCCGGTGGCCCACCAGCCCCTTGGCCAGGCTGATCCGGCTAGGCCGATCTGGCTACCCCGGTCTGGCTTCCCCGGCGACGCGCAGAAACACAGCGCTCACCGGGGTTCCTTTCGTCGTACCCGGATTGATTTGGGTCCCGGCGGCGCCGACCGCTTTCTTTCATGCGCCTGTTCCTTCTGGTGCAAAAGGGAAAACGAAAATAATCGCAGTATTCGCAAAACCAGGCTCTGATACCAATTGTTAAAAAATATATATTTTCTAGAATTTTCCTTTAACGAAAATTCTATTTTCACAATACAGGATATTTCTTTAAGCGAATACTAGTAAATGAACTGTAAGGAATCAACGTACCGTTGTCCATGTCGATTCCCTATCGCGGAGGTAAAAATCTCTTTACCGATTTGTACTTGAGAAGATTTTGCCTTTCCTCCCGGATTCTTCCCTTTCCTGTCTTCCTACCTTTTTCTGTTTTCTCTCTCTCTCTGTGTTTTCTCCGACTCTTCCCTTTTCCTTTTGTTTTTTCTCTGATGGCAGAGAGAATCCAGAAAAATTTAATGATAACGTTTGTTTCCTTTTTATAATAGTTTTCATTAATTAGAGAATTAATATCCTAATTAAAATATTACCTTTTCCTTCCGTAACGTTTATTTATCAATTAGGAAATTATCCCTCTTTTTCGATAACAATTATCCTTCTCATAATCGTTATCTTTTTTCTGTAACAATTATATTTAAATAGGGAGAGTGGAGGAATTTTAAATTCAGTGACCCAAATTGCCATTATGTCCAACCGACCATCATATTAGACCTTTTATATTGAGTCATACTTTAAATAACAAGAGTAACTCATATTAATTAATTTAACAATGCTCCTTTTTTCTGACCAACAATGGCAATGCTCTGTTAAAAGTGGATCTGCAGCATATTTTCACGAATAAATAGAAGTACTCTCCATAGTGCTTTGGTAGCTTTTTCTCATGGTCAACTTTGAAACTTTCTTTGAGTTTGTCATATCTGTCGATTTGTCCAGTTCAGATCTTCTCCTTTAATCTTATTTCGGAATAAATGAAGGATTCATTCACCAATGTGACTAAAAATGCGGTTATATTATCCTATTTGGGAGGCTTTGGCGCATGGGTCGGCAGTGGTCAGTGGACGTTTGAAGCAGCGCTGCTTGAAGCAGGTCTGCCCTCATATTTATGCACCTCAGATTGAAGAGACAATTGATGTGACGTCTGGTTTGTGTGCTTTTACGGTATAGTGGAGGAAAAACTTAACATTTCTTTTGTTGACCTGTAAATTTGAGAGCCTGACTTCAATTTCATTTCATCTCTTGAAATTTTTAGATTTTAAAAAAATTTTCAAATATTTTTTAGTTTTAGAATTTAAATAAAATATGATGTAAGAGATTGGACACGGAGAAACTTGTGGAATGTGCAAGTGGTCAAGTGGAGGGTCAATTACGAAATTTTCTTAAAAAAAAAAATCGACCGAATTATGCTTTTTGGCTATTTCATTTCTATTTTTCCCTTTCCTAATTTAGCAACGATAGGCAAGGTAAATACGAGTCCCAAATAATGACACCTATTACTATTTATCTCTTACTACATGACATAAGTTTTGGAATCCAATGTCGAAGAGTCCCGTTGTCTGTGATCGGAAGTTCTAAAATTGAATTAACGGAAAGGAAACTGAACAGCAAAATTAGCAAGCTTGTTGACTCTGAGTAAGCACACAATAAATCCAAAAGGCATCCGCATTATTGTAAATTGCTACTGGTTTGTTCTCAAATTAAACTTAACGTCAATCAATTTAGTTGCTTTGTTCGATTTAAGCAACACCATGTGTCTCAACAAGTAACTTTGGTATTTTTATAACGAGATATTCCTACCATGTTGAAGACTATTGACAACAAGCAATCTTCCTTATTAATCAATAATCAGTAATTATTTGATTTTCCAAAGAGTTTGAAGTTGCATTTGTATATGTGTGGCATAAGTATTATTATGTCTTGCATATGGTTGAGTTAAGAAAGATCATATGATTATTAAAGTGTATAAATTGGAGAGTTGTATAATAATATTATCATCTTTAAAATTGAGAATTCACCCTAAGATAGTTTGATCTCGAGTAAACCATTTTTTATATGTTGAATTTAGTAAACTTTTAGTAACATTATTTCCCTTAATTTCAGTGATAATGTGTGGAAGGTATGATTTAGTTTCATTTATAATTAATAGAAGTTGACTGACCCTAAGATGAGAAGTGTTTTTTATATGATATAGTTATCTAGACATGTGATTAACCTAGATAAGCTTTTTGTGGGAGGAATAAGAGGACATGGTGGGATAATATTCTTAATGAGGTGGAAAATAGGGTAATAGATGAATTTGATTGACTTAACATTTATATTTTTGCAAAAGATGACTTTGATACCATGTAAAATATTTGACAAATAAGATGAAATAAAGGGATAATTGCTAATGAGTAAATTATATTTTCTTGATAGAATTTTGCACATACTTTTATCTTAAGTCAATTTAATATCAACTTTAAGACATGTGATTAATCCATATAAGTTTTCTATGGGAGGGATGAGAGGATACAGTGGGATAATATTCTTGATGAGGTTTGTATTTGAGGAAGATAGAGTAATATGTGAATTTAATTGACTTGACACTTATAGTTTTACAAAAGATGACTTTGATACCATGTAAAATATTTGATAAGTAAGATAAAATAATGTGATAATTGTCAATGAGTAAATTCTATTTTATTATTTTATTTTATTAATAGAATTTTGTATATATTTTTAATTGCACATCAGTTATATAGTGTAATATCTTTTTATAGTGTAAGTTAAAATTATGTTATTGATGTGAGATGTAATTATAATATTTTTTAAGAATTAATTTTAATTGATGAGTAATTAATAAAAAAATTATAATTAATGGAGATTGAACAATTAGTGAATAGATTGTAATTGATATAAATTAAGTAATTGATGAAAAATTGTAACCGATCAATTAAATAATTGATGGAGAAATTGTAACTAAGAAAAATTAAGCAATTGGTAAAGAAATTATAATTAAATTAAAATTTATCATCGTTCCCTTTGACATTTTAAAACCTTATTTTCAGTGATATTACACAAACATCACCTTTCATGGCTGTTTTTGTTAGTTGGAATCATAAGGAAAGGAATTTGTTACCAATGAAGATTGTCATACTGCCTCTTGTTCAAACTTTGCAACTCGAAGTTTTTGATTGCTATTAAACACCATAACTTATAAATTAAACTAAATCGAATACAATTAGACACAGAGATGAACTTCCTTATTATCATATCTAAAATGTTTTTTGGAAGTCATGTCTCACTTAAAGTGGAGGTTGAAGGCATAGCTTTAAATTTGGAATCATAAAGGGAAGAATATGATATAAATAACAAATAAAGATTTATTTGTTAACACTCAATTTAAATCACTTAAAAAAGAGAATAGTAAAAATATAATGATATAATGTATTATATATAAAGTTATTTTAAAATTTAATATGAATTCATAATTTATAAAAATTTTTGAATAAATTATTTTTGAATTCAATATAAATATGAAATTCTAATCTTAATCCAAATATAATATATTAATGAAATTGATTAATTAAATAATTTGTTTATTAAATATAAAATTTAAATACATTACTTATTAAGTTTGATAATTTTTTTATTTAAATTTTAAATCAAATTATTAAGTTAATATATAATTAATTAAAACACATACATAAATATATTTTAAATACAACTTAAACCATTTAAATGTTAATTTTAATATAAAAAGATTGCAACTTAATCTAAATAAATTCAGTAATTATAAGATACTAGTGTCATAAGTTATTTTTGAACTTAGAAGGGAAGAATCAAGTGATAAGCAATTTCAATAAATTTGTAAGAGAGGGGCATAACTGAAACTGCATAATTTCAAGAATAAAATTATAGTGTATTTGAGCACCACTGGAACTAAGAGATAATGATGAGATGTTTTTATGTTTTTTAGCTGTAATAATTTGTCTGGTCGGACTTTCTATATATGTCACCTATAGGCATGATATGGGTTAACAAGGGACAGTGACATAATCTCGTCTATAGTGAACAACCAACCATGGGAAGATCCGCAACATCTTCGGTGACGTTGAATAGACCTTGCGTTTCGTGGTTGTTATCTTTAGCTGGAATCACAAGCAAAGGAATCTGTTGCCGATGAGGATTGTCATGCAACCCCTTGTTCAGCCTTTGCAGCTCGAAATTTTCGAATTGCTACTCAATGCCATGACTTGCAAACTAAGCTAAATCGAATACAATCAGACACAAAGACGAGTTTTTCTATTATCATATCTAAAACATTTGGGAAGTCATACCCCACTTGAAGTGGAGATTGAAGTCAGGGTAACAAAAAGTCAATTACCATAAATATTTAAATTGAATTAAAATAATAAAAATATAAAAATATAATATATTGAGAAGTGTATTATACATAGAATTATTCTGAAATTTAATATAAATTTAGAATTCTCAATAATTAATAGAATTATTTTAAAATTTAATATAAATTTAAAATTTTAATTTTAATTTATTTAAAGATTTAATTTTGATATTTTAAATTTTATTATTTTACTCGGTGAATAGTTTTGAAAAAATAAACATAAAAGATTATCACTCAAATAATATAAAATATCTAATTAAACAAATCTAACTTAATAATATATAATTACCTATTATTTGTGTATTAAATAAATTTTAATAATGACGATACCAGCAAGAAGTGAAAATATCTAACGGCCCATGAAAAATCAGATTTAAGTCGTTGGATTTAAGTCCAGGTCAGACGTGAAAAATATATTTCGTCAGAGCATGCGTTGCAACCCTAGCGGTTCCCTTCTAAAATTATTACGGCCCATGAATTTTTCATAAAGTCGATGCGCCTGGTTAGGGCTATTGCAAACCACCCAACAAGGTTGCTCTGATTCTCCATGTGTGAATAGCTGCCATCCTTTTAGGGCGAACAAATCGGAAGTATTAGGATCCTTCGGCCGTTGGCCGGGGTCCTGATGATCCTATTACGACTTTCCTAGGTAGGAGGTTGGTTAGTAGTTCGCCGGCATTTGAAAACTTGGGCACGTCATACACATTAATCTCGTGAATAATTTACTAATAATATGTATTTTTAATTAAAAATCTAATTCTTATAATTAAATTTTAAAAATTTATTTAATGTTAATTAATTTATATCTTTTTAGTGGGATCTATTGATTTTTTTTAAAAGAAGTTACAATAAAATATATCTATCACATTAAATTTTATAAAATTAAATGTTATTCTCTTTTTAAAATTAAATAATTAAATTATTAATATATTATATTAAAAATAAAATTATACTATTAGAAGATTTATAAAATTTCAACTTCTCTATGGACATATGAAATTGCAAAACACAAACTTGGTGTGTGTCATTAAAAGAAGCCATCATCAAATAAAAATTAATAACTAATCCCCGGCCTAACAAATATTGAGAAAATGAATCGAACTTAACAATGATATATGAAGTCTACACTAGGCCCAAAACTTACTCAGTTATCACGAAAGATAGCCATAGAAAAATTCCAAACCAACCAAAACCAAGAGACAATGATAAGATGTTTTCAGTTTTTTGGTCCTAATAATTTGGCTGGTCGGACTTTATATGCGTGCCACCTTTAGGCATGATGGCATGATGCCAACCTTTGGGCGCTAATTGACAGCTGATCTTTTGAAGCATATTTTTCTTCGTTCACCAATTCCTTAGAAATGCAAACAAGTATAACTGTGTTTTGTGATGATGTCTAAAATCATTGCCACATTCCGACCGACATCTAGACGCTGCACGTACTTTTCCGCATTTTGGAAGAGACAACGCCGCAAATATATATTTGTTCGGTCAAAGAATAACGGGACTTTTCTTGCTATTTTTTATAGCGGGAAGCTGAAGAAGTCCTAGATACACGTTGACTCTGACTAGGCACACAATGTATCCAAAAGGTATCCGCAGTATTGTAAATTGCTATTGATTTGTTCTCAACTTAAACTTAACGTCAATCAATTTAGTTATTTTTTTCAATTTCAGCAACACCATGAGCTGTGCTATTGGCAAAAAAAAAAAAAAAATTGTCCTAAACGTAGTACTGAAAATGGGAAAGTTGTTATAAATATTAACACCATGTCAAATTCTAATAATTAAAAATAAAAAAATAAAAAAATATATCTATTAATAAAAATAAAAAATAATTAATAAGATAATTTATTTATAAATATTTTATTTTTTAAATTAGGTATTAGACATTATATGGTAGGATAAATTCAATTAATTAAAAATAATGATATTGGTTGGACCAAAATCTAGCATTTTTATTTAAATTTGGGTATAATCCAAATTGGGGGTGGCATGTCCACCTGGGAAGGACCAATCTTGTAGTGCTTACCAAAAGTTGCGTCCTTCAGGTTGTAGAAACCATTGTCACAAGGGCCTCCACCACCGAAAATCTCATACGGTGTGCCTGCTACAAAGGAGTCCGTCCAATCATCGGTGAAGTAGATGCAATTTGGCTGACATCCGGGATAGTCAGAAGCCAAAACAGAGGTGGAGTAATTGCTTCCCAAGAAAAGAGCAGCTTCACCAAGATCCGAAGTCTTAACCCACCTGGACTGCTCCTGCTTAACTTGACGCTTCATTACCTTGAATCCGTAGGTCTTCAAATTATCGTCTAACCACTTATGAACCAGAACCAGCTCACCCGTTTCTGGCAATTCCGCGAGATAAGCCGTCAACATACAAGCATAACGTGGCACAGCACGAGCAATTTTCTCAACTTTGGGAGGGGATTCGGTAATATCGCAAGACCAAATGTCACCCCAATGTCTCATACAGAGGAATTTCCCTTGGCTGTAAATAATGTCCGAACAGCCTTGCAATTTAGGGTGCAGGTAAGTCCAATCCTTGTCCCCTGATTTAATAAATGCCAATCTGTACATATTTCCATATATAATCATGACGGCATAATCATCGGGATAAAGATCGGGATCTTTTGACAGAACAGCCTTATGGATGGTATACTCGTAGTTCAAATCTATTTCACCATCAGAGTAGTGTTCCTCATAGAATCCATCACTATCGTAATTGTCGTGATCTTCTTCTTCGTCGCCATCGTTGTTATCTCCATTATCTCCCTCCTCTTCATCCTCGTCATCCTCCTCTTCATCATTCTCATCCCCATCGTCTGCCTGCTCCTCATCTTCCTCGTCTTCGTCCCTATCGTCTTCCTGCTCCTCATCTTCCTCGTCTTCGTCCCCATCGTCCTCATTGTTGTCACTTTGGTCATCCTCCTGAAAATCAGTATCTACCACAGTGTGATTGAGAGCATCTTCTTGTTGGACTAGTGGTGTCTCGTAAAAGCCAATAAGGGCAGGGAGGCGGCTGACCGCACCAGAGAACGGGTTAAGACGGGACAGTGATGTCTCGTCCATAGTGAACAACCAACCATGGGAAGATCCACAACATCTTTTAGCATAAGGCACATCCAGCTGTTGTTCTGAGACCTTGTTTTGGGTGACGTTGTACAGACCTCGCTTTTCATGGCTGTTATCGTCAGTTGGAATCATGAGCAAAGGAATCTGTTGCCGATGAAGATTGTCATGCCGCCTCTTGTTCAAACTTTGCAGCTCGAAGTTTTCGATTACGGCTGAACGCCACGACTTGCAAACTAAGCTGAATCGAATACAATCAGACACAGATACGAACTTCTCTATTATCATATCTAAAACGTTTTTTGGAAGCCATGCCCCACTGGAGATTGAAGACATAGCCTTCGATTTGGAATCGCAGACCAAAGAACGTGGAGACAATTGTGGTTAACGCTGGAATCGCTAAAAAAGAATGGTAAAAGTATGTACTAAAAAGTGTGTATATATAGAGTTATTTTGAAATTTAATTGAAATTTATAACTTATATAAATTTATAAATATAATTGTATTAGAATTCAATATAAATTAGGAATCTTAATCCTAATTTATTAAAAATTAATTTATATATATATATATATATTAAATAATATAAATTAGAAATTTTAATTCTAATTTATCAATAATTTAATTTTTATATATTAAATTTTATTTTTTTTAACTTATAAAATTTAATATAAATAAAATATGATAACGAATAGTTGTAACATTTAAATCTGTTTTTTCATGGTATGATAATATTTTCTTTCCACCAAATATGAATATCTATTGATTTTAGCCACCAACATAGGGGCCTGTTTTCTTCGCTAGATGCTTATGTGTTACTTGTATGCTTAATTCTCTTAAGGCAAGTCGTGTAAATACCATATATATGAAGTTTTGCCCATGGTTTTACACATCTGTTGATTTTTGTGCCAGTATTTTTGGTACATTAGAAAAGTTGTGTGCTTCCTTGCCCACCTGTTTCAGCCTTGTTCTTAACATTGCTATTTGCTGAATGCAGGTGCCTCCCACATTGGGACCTTTGACTGTTCAGCAAAAGAAGTTTTTTGGCACATAATATTTGTTTTTTGACTGTTCTTAACATTTGTTTTGCTCTCTCACAGTTTGGGAGCATCATACACTTTAATGGCCTCCTCGGTTTCTGCTTTAACATCCTTCGTTTTGCAATGTATGACTGGCAATGCTCCCATTTTTTTTTTTCCTTTCCCCCTTTTTTCTGACCAACAATGGCAATGCTCAGTTAAAAGTGGATCTGCAGCATATTTTCATGGATAAATGGAAGTATTCTCCATATCTTCAAACATTCCATGAATAATTAGCTAAATCAGATATTGCACTGTGACTCCATTTGTCTGTTGAATCTATTTCTTTGATGTCTCCAAACACAGAAAAATCACAATCATGCCTTTGCTATGAAAAGATAATACTTTTGTTTGGCAACCTGAAATATTTTGTGCCCGTTGTTTAAATTGCAAATCTGGTCTCTCTTTAGGAGAATCTATGACTATTGGTTTAAGCCCTTAGTCAGTTTATTCATTCTACCAAGAAACTCTTTAAAAACAAAAGTCATGATATTCTCCAATCTCGTGCGCAGAAAGTAGTTGTCGGAGCAGCATCATTTTTGTTGTGGAAAGTAATTAGGCAAACGCTTTGGGAACGCGTATTGGATGATATGTTCCACGCTGCCCTAAACTTGAATCTTCGAGTGGCCCATGAGATGGATCAACAGAAGGAGGTGTGGGCAATTAATCTTTTTGATTGCCTACTCCTTTGCACCAACACTTTCTGTGCACGCGTTCCATTTGCTTGTCTGGCATTTGTGTTTTCACTTTTGCCCCTTCCATCATTTTCTAAATAGCGGCACATATTTTTGTTTAATCAGCCCAGAAAGGCAAAGTTATTTTTAATTTACGTATTTGTGATGAATTAATTTCGCTAAAGAAGGCAGGTTTGTCTTTTCTCAAAGAACTCTTTTGCTCGCCCCCGTCACTTTTCCGTCGTTTTTTTTTTCTAATTTTCTTTTTAATTATAGATATATTTTATGTTTTTGTATCTCTTATTGCAGAATGGGTTGCTTTGTAGTGGAATTGTTCCGTTGAAAAATGAAATGGGCTTTTAGAACCGAATTTGAAGGGGTCGCTGGGTTGGGCTTTGTTATTTAATGGGTGGTAATGGATGTACTTGTCTGTAAATTCTAGCTTTGCTAATTATACTGTTACATTGTCCACCGGTGCGACTATTACTTTCTCCCGGACACAGTTAAGACTTTCTGGAAGTTTTTTGAGAAGCATTTTAAGAAATAATTGGAATTAAATAGCATGTGAAGATATTCCACTAGAAATATTAAGAAAAACGAAGTTGAAAGGAAGTTGGATTTCGAGTCTTACGTCCCATGGCCGGGAAGAATGACGGTCGTCTGTATGTAATCCAATCTCGACGTTACAATCCAATTGCCTCTTTGTGAGATGAGAAATAAAAAAAGAAAAGGATAAGCTCAAGCCACTCGAAAAGTGACGTCAATGACCAATACCTTAACTATCCATGTAATATAAGTAAGACGCATGGTCATCAAAATTTCATTTACCCTACAAAATAACAACTTTGTGGCCCAAAATGACGGATTCAAAATGCCTACAATAGCCAACTGAAAGGACAAAAAGGTTTCATCCTTTCCGATGTACTAAAAAGGGAACATAAAGGTGTTCAACAACTGTATCACCTTTGGTCATATGTCGTTCTGGGAAAGCCAGGTTCCGACCTTTACAGAGTCCTCCGAAAAGCCTCCTTTGTCACCCCATAATAAACAGGTTTACTCCCTGAAAATGTCATGAAATTCCAACCAAAAGGAGACCCACCCACCACGTAGCTTCCCCGGATATGGCTATCATCAAGCCAAGTCAGTGGACTTTATATATGTGCCACCTACAGGCAGGATACCCACCTTTGGGCGTCCTTTTCTCATTCTAATTTCCAATTTCTGGGTCTACCGCCGCTAATTGACAACTTATATTTTGTAATATATTGTTCTTCGTTCAGCAATCCCTTATAAAAAAGCCGACAAATATAGCACAGTGTTTTATGGTGATGTCGAAAATCATCGCCACATTGCAACCGATATCAAGAATTCTTCAGCTAAAAGGGGAAGATTGGCTGACCCTTTCACGCTGCGCGTACAACATGTTGTCCTATGACTTTTTCCGATTTCAGAAGAGACAAAAGGCCGCAAATATATATTTGTTCGGTCAAAGAGTAAGCTGACTTTTCTTACTACTTTTTACAGCGGCAAGTCGAAAATTTTCCTGTAAAAGAGAAGCCAAGAAAGGTTTTTCGGTGCAAGAGAGAGGAAACAAGGGTTTATCGAGACACGAGCCAGAGACCTCAAGCATCTGAGGTCTAGCGATCAGCTTTCGGATCCGAAGTTTGTGACGATGATCACACATCGGTTCTGACATAACGATATTTTTGACGGTACTATTTAATTAAAAACACTTTTGTTTTTTCTAGTATGGAATATGAGTTTTGTTGCAATTGATGGATTATTGTTAATTTATGTGTTTTGATAAATCATCGTTATTGTTGTTCTGTTTGAATGGAATATATTGTGGCTCCTGAAATTCTGTCTCATTCTCGATTTCTTTTTTCATTTTTTAGATAATGTCTGTATGTATTAAAAATTAATTTTATTATATTTTAATTTTTATTTATAAATATTTTCATAAAATATATAATTAGGTATATATATATATATATATATATATATATATATATATATATATATATATTTAATTTTATTCTCCAAGTATATTGTGATAGGTCTACCTATTTAGAAATAATAACCGTGATTGAATCAGAATTTAGCGTTTTTATCTAAATTTGAGTAGTGCTTACCAAAGGTTGCGTGCATCAGGTTGTAGAAACCATCGTCACAAGGACCTTCGTCACCACAAACATCATAGGGTGTGCCGCGTACAAAGAAGTCCGTAAAATCATCGGTGAAGTAGATGCAATTTGGCTGACATCCGGGATAGTCAGAAGCCAAAACAGAGGTGGAGAAATTGCCTCTCAGGAAAAGAGCAGCTCCACCAAGATCCGAAGTCTTAACCCACCTGGACTGCTCTTGCTTAATTTGACGCTTCATTACCTTGAATCCATACGTCTTCAAATTTTCGTCTAACATCCTATGAACGAGAACCAGCTCACCCTTTTCTGATAATTCCGCCAGATAAGGCGTCAACACACAGGCATGAAGTTTTACGGCACGAGCAATCTGCCCATAGTTCCATATATAATCATGACGGCATAATCATCGGGATAAAGATCGGGATCTTTTGACCGAAAAGCACAGTCTACTCGTAGTTCAAATCTATTTCACTTTAAAGAAGTCTTCTCATGGTCTTCATCACTATCATAAATGTTGTGATCCTCTTCTTCTTCGCCATCATTGTTATTTCCATTATATCCCTCGTCCCCGTCCTCATCATCGTCCTCTTCATCATTGTCATCCTCATCGTCTTATTCCTCCTCATTTTCCTCGTCTTCCCCCTCATCGTCCTCATTGTTGTCACTTTGGTCATCTTCCTGAAAATCAGTATCTACTTCACTGTGATTGAAAGCATCTTCTTGTTGTTATTGTTGGACTAGGGGTGTCTAGTAATGGCCAATGAGGGCAGGGATGCGGATGACAGCACCAGAGAACGGGTTAAGAAGGGACAGTGACATAGTCTCGTCCATAGGGAACAACCAACAATGGGAAGATCCACGACATCTTTTAGCGTTGTTCTGAAACCCTTTTTTCGGTGACGTTGTACAGACCTCGCCTTTCGTGGCTGTTATCGTTAGCAGGAATCACGAGCAAAGGAATCTGTTGCCGATGAAGATTTTCATGCAGCCTCTTTTAGGATCTAATGAACATACACACAATACACATACGGGAACACAAAGATTTAACGTGGTTCGTCAATTTGCCTACTTCCACGGGAGGAATGGATCTTTATATTCGGAGGTTTTAACATCTACAAATTTTCTTACACAGCATCACACTACACCACCCTACTCTCTCTCATTTTTTGTTACATAACTTGCAGGTATTTATATTACAAGAGGAGGAGACAAATGGCCTGCAAAGTCTTTGGACAGTTGTGTGAACGGTAGGTTGCGGTGGCTACATTAGGTTCACACTGCAAAAGTCTTTGGACGATTGTGTGAACGGTAGGTTGCGGCGGCTACATCAAGTTCACACTGCAAAAGTCTTTGGACAGTTATGTGAACGGTAGGTTGCGGCGGCTATATTAGGTTCACACTACAAAAGTCTTTTGGACGGTTGTGTGAACGGTAGGTTGCGGCGGCTACATCAAGTTCACACTGCAAAAGTCTTTGGACGGTTGTATGAACGGTAAATTGACAAATCTAAAGTGTGAATTGAAGAATCGGAGTCAATTTTTACAAATCTTCACCTTGACGATGATTTTTCATCCAAACATGATCACCGTTCCTCCAATATGCCCGAAAGGCGTCAAGCACCCGAAGGTGCACAACTCCGAAAAATGTTGACCAAGTCCAAGCAGTGTTGGAACTTGATTCCCGAAACAATCTTTGTGAGCATATCTGCAGGATTATCTTCTGTACCAATCTTCTGTAGCATAATATCTCCTTCATTTATAATTTCTCGAATAAAATGAAATCGGACATCGATATGCTTTGTACGGGAGTGATGAACTTGGTTCTTTGCTAAGCAAATGGCACTCTGACTGTCACAGTGGACTTCAACGTGCTCCTGAATAAGTCTCAAGTCTTCAATCAACCCATGAAGTCAAATTGCTTCTTTGAAAGCCTCCGTGATCGCCATATACTCTGCCTCTGTAGTAGACAAAGCAACAGTTGACTGAAGCGTTGATCTCCAGCTTACTGGTCCTCCTGACATAGTAAACATATAACCTGTAATTGATCGACGCTTGTCGAGATCACCAGCATAATCAGAATCGACGTACCCGACTAGACGATTGATCATCGTCTTATATTTCTGGAATTTCAGGCCAATATCCACAGTACCTTGAATATATCGTAGAATCCACTTAATTGCTTGCCAATGTCCTTTACCGGGATTGTGCATATACCGACTTACCATGCTGACAGCTTGTGAAATATCAGGTTGTGTACACACCATTGCATACATCAGGGCTCCAACAGCATTAGCATATGGAATATTATCCATCTGTCTTCGATCATCATCTGTATTTGGAGACATTAATGCACTTAGTTTGAAATGTGAGGCCAATGGAGTACTAACGGGTTTAGTCTTGCCATCTACGCCAAACCGCTGGAGTACTTTCTTCAGATACTGAGTTTGAGTTAACCAGACTGTGCCCCTTTCTCTGTCACGCTTAATCTCCATACCAAGAATCTTTTTGGTTTCTCCAAGATCCTTCATCTCGAACTTTGAGCTCAATTAAGCCTTCAGCCTGTCGATCTCCACCTTGCTCCTAGATGCAATTAACATATCATCAACATATAGGAGCAAATATACAAATGTACCATCTTAGAGTTTCTTCAGATAAACACAATGATCAAACTGACTGCGTGTGTACTTCTGCTTCTAGATAAAGCTATCAAACCATTTGTACCACTGTCTAGGTGACTGCTTCAAGCCATACAGTGATTTGCTTAGCTTGCAAGCCCAATTCTTCTTCCCGGTGACTTTGAAACCTTCAGGTTGGGACATATAGATTTCTTCTTCCAAGTTGCCATGCAAGAATGCTGTCTTCACATCAAGTTGAGCTAAATCCAAGTCAAATTGAGCTACTAGAGCCAACAGGATCCGAATAGACGAATATTTGACCACTGGCGAGAACACTTCATTATAGTCTATTCCTTCCTTCTGAGCATAGCCTTTTACTACTAGTCTGGCTTTATATCTGGTGCTTCCTTTTTCAGAGGCACACTCCTTCTTAGCATAGACCCATTTGCATCCAATAGCTTTCTTTCCATGTGGAAGTGGTACTAATTTCCACGTTTGATTCTGGTGAAGTGATTGCATCTCATCATCCATAGCCAGCTTCCATTTATCACTCTCCATACTCTGAACAGCTTCTTTGAAGGTGTTGGGAATATCATCCTCTGTTACTGGCAGCGCATATGCCACCATGTCAGTATATTTAGCAGGTTTCCGGATCTCCCTCCTTTGCCTGTGAGTGGCAATGGACTCTGATTGTTGGTCTGGTGCTGGTGATGGAACCTCCACCTCAACTGAGGTATTCTCCTGGTCATCAAGATACTCCTTTGACTCCTTTAGAGTCTCAAACTCCACCTGTTGGAAAGAGTTTTGATTCTCTTTCTCCATTTTTGTGGTAGTCCTTTGCAGCATCGCCGATTCATCAAAGGTTACGTCTCGGCTTAGGACGATCTTATTTGACTCAGGATTCCAAAGTTTGAATCCCTTAACTCCTTCACTAAAGCCTAAGAAGATAGCTTTCTTGGCTCTAGGATCTAGTTTAGATTCTGTAACATGGAAATACGCAGGACATCCAAATATATGTATCCGATCATAATCTGAAACAGGTTGTCCAGACCATATCTCTTTGGGACATTTCCCATCAAGTGCAGAAGTAGGTAACTGGTTAATAATATAAGAGGCATACATCAAAGCCTCTGCCCAGAATGCCTTGTTCAGGCCAGATTGAGAAAGCATACATCGCACTTTCTCCACCAGAGTACGGTTCATCCTTTCTGCTACACCGTTTTGTTGTGGGGTTCCAGGAACTGTAAAATGTCTGATTATCCCTTCTTCATGACAGATTTGCTTGAAGGGATCTGATTTGTACTCTCTACCATTATCTGAGCGAAGTCTCTTGATCTTCCTGCCGGTCTGGGTTTCAATCATCTTCTTCCACCGAAGAAATATGTTTAGAACTTCATCCTTGTGTTTCATCATATACACCCAAACATAACGTGAGAAATCATCAATAAAGGTAACAAAATAATTTTTACCTCCCAAAGATGAATTCTTTGATGGTCCCCATACATCAGTGTGAACATAATCCAATATTCCTTTGGTAGAATGAATGACGGTGCCGAACTTGACTCGTGTCTGTTTTCCCAAGACACAGTGCTCACAGAAGTCAAGTTTTCCACTTTTGGCTCCCTTCAGTAGGCCTTGTTTCACCAAATTTTGCAAGGCTTTTTCTCCGACATGTCCCAAGCGCATGTGCCAGAGTTGGGAAGAATCAGGTGCTTCATTGTCAGAAGTTTTGGCAACAACTGCTCTTCCTGTAACTGTATGTCCATCTAGAAAATATAGGTTTCCCTGTCGAGTACCTTTCGTTGCCAAGAATGCACCTCGTACAACTTTCAAGGCTCTACCTTCTATGGTCACCTTGTATCCGCTGTTGTCTAAGACCCCCAGTGAAATGAGATTCTTCTTTAAATCTGGAACATATCTGACATCTGTTAGTCGTCTGGTTGTACCGTCATGCATCTTTAGGCAGATAGTGCCTACTCCTTTTGTCTGGCATGTGTTGTTGTTACCCATCATCACGACTCTTCCATCAAGCTCTCGAAAGCTTGTGAACCAGTTCCTGTTTGGACACATATGATAAGAACAGCCAGAATCAAGAATCCATTTGTCTACCTGGATATCTGTTGGCGAAACTGAGAAAGCTGAATCTTCTTTATCGTCAACTTCCTTTGCAACATTTGCAGCAGATTTATCCCTATTTGGATAGTCTTTCTTCCAGTGCCCTTTCTGGTGACAGTAGGCACATTCATCTTTTGCCAGGCTTCCTTTTGATTCTCCTTTGGATTTTGAGCGAGATTTATTTCGCCCACTAGATCTGCCATATCTCCTTTTGTCTTCTTTTCCTCGAGTCACAGTCAATACTTTTGGTGTCAACTCTCTGGAGTCCTTCTGATCCTTCTTCCGGTACTCATTATTCACCAAAGCATTAAAAACATCTATGAATTTAACCTCATCCTTTCCATACAGCAGGGTAGTGGTTAAATGATCATAACTTTCAGGAAGAGAATTTAACAATAACAATGCCTTATCCTCATCAATAATATCAACATCTAAATTTTGTATATCAGCCAAAATTTTGTTGAAATTATTGAGATGCTCAATCATAGGCATACCTCTCTTATACTGGAATCGAAACAGTTTTTTCTTCAGGTAGAGCCGATTCTCTACACTCTTCGTCATGTATTTATCTTCCAGCTTCTTCCAGAGGCTTGAGGCCATTGTTTCTTTCATGACAAAATACTTCTGATCTTTGGCAAGACACAACCAGATAGTGCCACAGGCTTGACGGTTCACATAGTTCCAATCTTCATCAAAAATATTCACCGGTTTGGGCCCTAGTGCAATATTTGATCCTTCGCGGAACAATAGATCCAGGACTCCACATTGCCACATGTCGAAGTTGTTTGTACCGTCAAATTTCTCAATATCAAATTTTGCATTTGACATTGAGCTTCTTTGCCACGAACTGGTGGTAGACGTCGAAGGTTGCGTGTCAGCTCCTTTTGGATCAGCCATCCTCGACAACGGCGTGTGGAGTCTAGCGGCTGCAATAACTGCTGGGAATACAGTGGTGTGATGACGTGGGGAAGGTCCAGGCGAGTCAAGGAAGGCCGACAGTGTCTGAGCCGCTTAGTGCGAGCTTGGGGCAGTGGCCTGGTTTGCAACAGCGAGAACTTGTGGTTGATTGATGATGATATGGTGCACGATGGTTGAACGGAATGGGTTGGCGCAGCAGCACACGACGACCTTGAAACGGACGGATCTGGTACGTATGTTTCTAACTTGGCTCTGATACCAATTTGTTAGGATCTAATGAACATACACACAATACACACACGAGAACACAAAGATTTAACGTGGTTCGGCAATTTGCCTACATTCACGGGAGGAACGGATCTTTATATTCGGAGGTTTTAACATCTACAAGTTTTCTTACACAGGATCACACTACACCACCCTACTCTCTCTCATTTTTTGTTACATAACTTGCAGGTATTTATACTACAAGAGAAGGAGACAAATGGCCTGCAAAGTCTTTGGACGGTTGTGTGAACGGTAAGTTGTAGTGGCTACATCAGGTTCACACTGCAAAAGTCTTTGGACGATTGTGTGAACGGTAGGTTGCGGCGACTACATCAGGTTCACATTGCAAAAGTCTTTGGACGATTGTGTGAACGGTAGGTTGCGGCGGCTATATCAGGTTCACACTGCAAAAGTCTTTTGGACGGTTGTGTAAATGGTAGGTTGCGGCGGCTACATCAGGTTCACACTGCAAAAGTCTTTTGGACGGTTGTGTGAACGATAGGTTGCGGCGGCTACATCAGGTTCACACTGCAAAAGTCTTTGGACGGTTGTGTGAACGGTAGATTGATGAATCTAAAGTGTGAATTGAAGAATCGGAATCAATTTTTACAGCCTCTTGTTCAAACTTTGCAACAATGGGAAGTTTTCGATTTGCAAGCTAAGCTAAATCGAATACACAGAGACTAATTTCTCTATTATCATATCTAAAATGCTTTTAGAAGCCATGCCCCACTTGAAGTGGAGATTGAAGTCATTACCACCGATTTGGAATACAAGAGGCAAGAATGTGATATAAATAACAAAAATACTGATTATTATATATATTCAAATTGAGTTAAAATGATAAAAATATAAAAATACAATATGCTGAGAGGTGTATTATATATAAATTATTTTAAAATTTAATATAAATTAAAATTTTATAATAATTTATAAATAGAATTATTTTAAAACTTAAAATAAATTTTAAATTTTAATTTTAATCTGTGAGAAATTTAATTTTAATATTTTAAATTTCTAAATAGTTTTTAAAAATTTAAAAAAAATCATCACCCTAATAATATAAAATACCTAATTAAACAAAACTAACCCAATAACATACGATTACCTACTATTTGTGCATTATAGAAAATTTTAATAACTACGAGCAAGAAGTGAAAATATCTAACGGCCCATTAAAAATCGGATTTAAGTCGTCGGACTTGAGTTCAGGTCAGACGTGAAAAATATATTTCGTCAGAGCATGCGTTGCAACCCTAGCGGTTCCCTTCTAAAGTTATTAGGGCCCATGAATTTTTCATGAAGTCGATGGGCCTGGTTGCTCTGATTCTCCATGTGTGAATAGCTGCCATCCTATTAGGGCGAACAAATCGGAAGTATTAGGATCCTTGGGCCGTTGGCCGGAGTCCTGATGATCCTATTACGACTTTCCTAGGTGGGAGGTTGGTCAGTAGTTCGCCGGCATTTGAAAACTTGGGCGCATCAAACACATTAATCTCGTGAATAATTTACCAATAACATGTATTTTTAATTAAACACTCAATTCTCATAAATAAATTTAATTAATTTATATTTTTTTAGTAGAGCTTTTTGATTTTTTAAAAGAGATTACAACAAATTATATTTATCACGTTAAATTTTATGAAATTAAATGTTATTATCTTTTTAAAATTAAATAATTAAATTATTAATATATTATATTAAAAATAAAATTATATTATTGAGATACTTATAAAATTTCAACTTCTCTTTCTAATTACTATGGACATATGAAATTGCAAGACACAAACTTGGTGTGTGTCATTAAAAGAAGCCATCCTCAATAAAAAATTAATAACTAATGTCCAGCCTAACAAATATTAAGAAAATGAATTGAACTTAACAATGATATATGAAGTCTATACTGGGCCCAAAACTTACTCAGTTGTCACGAAAGATAGCCATAAAAAATTCCAAACCAACCAACCAAGAGACAATGACAACATGTTTTCAGTTTTTTGGTTGTAATAATTTGGCTGGTCGGACTTTATTTGCGTGCCACCTATAGGCATGACGGCATGATGCCCACCTTTGGGCGCTAATTGACAGCTTATCTTTTGAAGCATATTGTTCATCGTTCACTAATTCCTTAGAAAAAGCAAACAAATATAGCTGTGTTCTGTGATCATGTCTAAAATCATTGCCACATCCCAACCGACATCTAGACGCAGCACGTACTTTTCCGCATTTCAGAAGAGACAAAGCCGCAAAGATATATTTGTTCGGTCAAAGAGTAAGAGGACTTTTCTTGCTATTTTTTATAGCGGAAAGCCGAAAAATTGTTCTCGTTTGTGAGAGCAGAAGTCCTAGATACACGTTGACTCTGACTAGGCACGCAATGTATCCAAAAGGCATCCGCAGCATTGTAAGTCGCTATTGATTTGTTCTCGACTTAAACTTAATGTCAATCAATTTCAGCAACACCATGAGTTGTGCTATTGGTAAAGAAAAATATTGACTTGAGCGTAGTCCAAAAAGAAAAAGGGAAGTTATTATAAATCTTATCACATTATATCAAACTCTAACAATTAAAAATAAAAATAAAAAATATATATATTTATTAATAAAAATAACAAATAATTAATAAGATATTTTATTTATAAATATTAAATTTTTTATTTTATTTTCTAAATCAAGTATTACTTATTGTATATTGAGATAAACCAATTAATTAGAAATAATAGCATTTTTATTTAAATTTGGGTATAATCCAAATTGGGGGTGGCATGTCCGCCTGGGAAGGACCAAGCTTGTAGTGCTTACCAAAGGTTGAATCCCTCAGGTTGTAGAAACCATTGTCACAAGGGCCTCCACCACCACAATTGTCATACGGTGTGCCTCCTACAAAGTAGTCCGTCCAATCATCGGTGAAGTAGATGCAATTTGGCTTACATCCGGGATAGTCAGAAGCCAAAACAGAGGTGGAGTAATTGCTTCCCAAGAAAAGAGCAGCTTCACCAAGATCCGAAGTCTTAACCCACCTGGATTGCTCCTGCTTAACTTGACGCTTCATTACCTTGAATGCGTAGGTCTTCAAATTGTCGTCTAACCACTTATGAACCAGAACCAGATCTCCCGTTTCTGGCAATTCCGCGAGATAAGGCGTCAACATACAAGCATAACGTGGCACAGCACGGGCAATTTTCTCAACTTTGGGAGGGGATTTGGTAATATCGCAAGACCAAATGTCACCCCAATGTCTCATACAGAGGAATTTTCCTTGGCTGTAAATAATGTCCGAACAGACTTGCAATTTAGGGTGCAGGTAAGTCCAATCTTTGTCCCCTGATTTAATAAATGCCAATTTCGTCATATGTCCATATATAATCATGACGGCATAATCATTGGGATAAAGATCGGGATCTTTTGACAGGACAGCCTTATGGACGGTATACTCGTAGTTCAAATCTATTTCACCATCAGAGTAGTGTTCCTCATAGAATCCATCACTATCGTAATTGTCGTGATCTTCTTCTTCGTCGTCATCGTTGTTATCTCCATTATCTCCCTCCTCCTCCTCGTCATCCTCCTCTTCATCATTCTCATCCCCATTGTCTTCCTGCTCCTCGTTTTCCTCCTCGTCTTTCTCATTGTTGTCACTTTGGTCATCCTCCTGAAAATCAGTATCTACCGCAGTGTGATTGAAAGCATCTTCTTGTTGGACTAGTGGTGTCTCGTAAAAGCCAATAAGGGCAGGGAGGCGGATGACCGCACCAGAGAAAGGGTTAAGAAGGGACAGTGACATAGTCTCGTCCATAGAGAACAACCAACCATGGGAAGATCCACAACATCTTTTAGCATAAGGCACATCCAGCTGTTGTTCTGAGACCTTATTTTCAGTGACGTTGTACAGACCTCGCCTTTCATGGCTGTTATCGTCAGTTGGAATCATAAGCAAAGGAATCTGTTGCCGATGAAGATTGTCATGCCGCTTCTTGTTCAAACTTTGCAGCTCGAAGTTTTCGATTGCTGCTGAACGCCACGCCTTGCAAACTAAGCTGAATCGAATACAATCAGACACAGATACGAACTTCTCTATTATCATATCTAAAACGTTTTTTGGAAGCCATGCCCCACTTGAAGTGGAGATTGAAGCCATGGCCTTCGATTTGGAATCGCAGAGCAAAGAACGTGAAGACAATTGTGGTTAACGCTGGAATTGAATCACTCAAAAAGAAAGGTAAAAATATTAAGATATAATGTAATAAAAAGTGTGTTATATATAGAATTATTTTAGAATTTAATTAAAATTTAGAATTCATATGAATTTATAATTATAATTATTTTAGAATTCAATTTAAATTGAAAATCTTAATCCTAATTTATCAAGAATTTAGTTTTTATATATTAAATAATATAAATTAGAAATTCTAATCCTAATTTATCGAGAATTTAATTTTTATATATTATTTTTTATATTATAGAATTCAATATAAATTAGGAATTCTAATTCTAATTTATTAAAAATATAATTTTTATATGTTAAATTTTACTTTTTTACTTTATAAATAAATTTCAAAATAGAAAAAATATATGGTTAAACGAAGAAACTTAATATAATATGGTAACTTATTATTTGTGTATTAAATAAATGTTAATAATTACGGAATAGAAAAAATATCCAATGGTCCATGAAAAATCAGGTCTAAGTTGTTGGACTTAAGTCCACTTCAGACATGAGAAATATTTTTCGTCAAAAAATAAGTTGCAAACGTGCCCGCTTCTCCCCGAAATTATAACGACCCATGAATTGCTTGTAGAGACTGTGTTGCAACACGGCTGAGTAATTTGTTATATGGACTCATTGTGAATCTCTTAATACTTGCTGGACCCTGCACCGTTACGCTCATATTGACATTAGTAGCCGTGACATTTGAATATGTTCTTTCGTGGTATGATAATATTTTCTTTCGACCAAATAGTAATATTTGTTGATTTTAGCCACCAACGTAGGGGCGTGTTTTCTTCGGTAGATGCTTATGTGTTGCTTGTATGCTTAATTCTCTTAAGGCAGGTCGTGTAAATACCATATATATGAAGTTTTGCCCATGGATTTGCACATTAGAAAAGTTGATTTTTGTGCCAGTATTTTTGGTACATTAGAAAAGTTGTGTGCTTCCTTGCCCACCTGTTTCAGCCTTGTTCTTAACCTTTTTTCGGTCATTGCCTTGTTCTTAACATTGCTATTTGCTGAATGCAGGTGCCTCCCACATTGGGGCCTTTGACTGTTCAGCAAAAGATGCTGTTTTTTGGCACATAATCGTGTGATGGTTTTTGTTTTGCTCTCTCTGCACAGTTTAGGAGCATCATACACTTTAATGGCCTCCTCGGTTTCTGCTTTAACATCCATCGTTTTGCAATGTATGACTGGCAATGCTCCTTCTGTTTTTTCTTTCCCCTTTTTTCTAACCAACAATGACAATGCTCTGTTAAAAGTAGATCTGCAGCATATTTTCATGGATAAATTGAAGTATTCTCCGTATTGCTTCGGTACCCTTTTTCTCACGGTCAACTTTGAAACTTTCTTTGAGTTTGTCACATCTGTCTATTTGACGACCTTAATTAAGTATATGTGACAAACCAGATCTTCTCCTTTAATCTTATTTCATACTAATCAAGGATTCATTCACCAACGTGACTAAAAATGTGGTTATATTATCCTATTTTGGAGGTTTTGTTGCATGGGTCGGCTGAGGCCACTGGACATTGAAGGAGCGCTGCTTGAAGAATGTCTGCCCTCATGTTTACGCACCTCCTCAGATTGAAGAGACAATTGATGTGACCTCTGATTTGTGTGCTTTTACGGTATAGTAGAAGAAATTAATGATGTGAAAGATTTCACATGAAGAAACTTGTCTAATGTGGAAGTTGTCAAGTGGAGGGTCAATTACGAAATTTTCTTTTTTTTAAGAAAAAAAAGTTAATGTGACCGAATTATAATTTTTGCCTATTTCATTTCTATTTTTCCCTTTCCGAATTTAGCAACGAGAGGCAAGGTAAATATGAGTCACACCTATTACTATTTATCCCTTACTACATGACATAAGTTTTAGAATCCAATGTCGAAAAGTCACGTTGTCTGTGATTGGAAGTTCTAATATTGAATTAACGGAAAGGAAACTGAACTGCAAAATTAGCAAAGCTCGCTGACTCTAAGTAGGCACACAATAAATCCAAAAGGCAGGTGCAGTATTGTAAATTGCTACTGATTTGTTCTCAAATTAAACTTAACGTCAATCAATTTAGTTGCTTTGATCGATTTCAACAACACCATGTGCCTTGCTGTTGGTAAAGAAAATACTGCCCCGAAAGTTGTCCCAATAAGAGAAAGCTATAATATTTATGAAATTAATTAAAATGTCTTTAGTTTAAATTTATATATGTTGACGTGGGATATTAAAATCAAGTAACTAAATATAAAATTAATAATAGGATTGAAAATCACAATCACTAATTCAAAAAAATTACAAATAATTAATAAAATATTTCATTTATAAATATCAACTCTTTTGTTAGAACTCACGCATTCCACATGACATACTAGGTAGCCTAACTATTTAGAAATAATAATAGTGATTCGACAAGAATGTAGCATTTTTATTTAAATTTGGGAATAACCCAAATTGGGTGCGGCATGTGCTCCTGGGAAGGACCAAGCTTGTAGTGCTTACCAAAAGTTGCATGCTTCAGGTTGTAGAAACCATTGTCACAAGGGCCCCCATCACCACAAACATCATAGGGTGTGCCGCGTACGAAGAAGTCCGCAAATTCATCGGTGAAGTAGATGCAATTTGGCTGACATCCGGATAATCAGAATCCAAAATAGAGGTGGAGAAATTGCCTCCCAAGAAAAGAGCAGCTCCACCAAGATCCGAAGTCTTCACCCTCCTGGACTGCTCTTGCTTAATTTCACGCTTCATTACCTTGAATCGATCAAATTTCCGTCTAACGTCCTATGAACGAGAACCAGCTCACCATTTTCTGGCAATTCCACAAGATGAGGCATCAGCATACAAGCATAACGTTTTACTGCACGAGCAATTTTCTCGACTTTGGGAGGGGCTTTGGTAATATCGCAAGACCAAATGTCACTCCAATGCCTCGTACAGAGGAATTTCCCTTGGCTGTAAATAATGTTCAAACAGACTTGCAACTTAGGGTGCCGCTAAGTCCAATCTTTGTCCCCGATTTAACAAATGCCAATCTGGTCATAGTTCCATATATAATCATGAATCATCGGGATCTTTTGAGAGAGCAGCCTTATGGATAGTATACTCGTTGTTCAATTCTAATTCAATATTACAGAAGTCCTCCTCATAGTGTTCATCGCTATCATAAATGTTGTGATCCTCTTCTTCCTCGCCATCATTGTTATTTCAGTTATATCCCTCGTCCTCGTCTTCATCATCGTCCTCTTCATCATTCTCATCCTCATCGTCTTCTTCCTCCTCATTTTCCTCGTCTTTCCCCCATCGTCCTCATTGTTGTCACTTTGGTCATCTTGCTGAAAATCAGCTTCTACTTCAGTGTGATTGAAAGCATCTTCTCGTTCTTGTTGGACTAGTGTGTCTCGAAATAGCCTATGGGGGCAGGGAGGCGGATGACCGCACCGGAGAACGGGATAAGAAGGCACAGTGGCATAGCCTCGTCGACAGTGAACAACCAACCATGGGAAGATCCACAACGTCTTTTTAGCATAAGGCACATCCAGTTGTTGTTCTGAAACCTTGTTTTCGGTGACGTTGTACAGACCTCGCCTTTCATGGCTGTTATGGTTAGTTGGAATCATAAGCAAAGGAATCTGTTGCCGATGAAGATTGTCATGCCGCCTCTGGTTCAAACTTTGCAGCCTAACGCCATTACTTGCAAACTAAACTAAATCGAATACAATCAGTCACAGAAACGAGCTTCTCCATTGTCATATCTAAAAGGTTTTTTTGGAAGTCATGCCTCACTTGAAGTGGAGATTGGAGCCAGTCTTTGATATGGACTCTCGGGGGAAAGAATATAGGATAAATAACAAACAAAAAATTACTTAAAAGAAAAAAATAAAAAAAAATATAATGATATAACGTATTATATATAAAGTTATTTTAAAATTTAATATGAATTCGAAATTTATAAGAATTTATGAATAAAATTATTTTAAAATTTAAATTTTAATCTTAATTTAACACATTTTATTTTTATAGATTAAATTTTATTTTTTTGTCTTATAAATTATTTTAAAAAATGATAAAACTATAAAAATATAATATACTAAAAAGGTATTGTGTATAGAGTTTTTTTGAAATTAACTATAAATTCTGAATTCATAATGATTTATAAATAAAATTATTGTAAAATTTAATATAAATTTAAAATTTTAATTTTAATTTAATGTAAATTTTATTTTTATATATTAAGTTTTATTTTTTTTCCTTGTAAATAATTTTCAAACAAATGAAAAGAATAACTCATCAAGCTAATAATATAGAATACGTAGTTAAGCAAACCCAACCAAATAATCTATGATCACTTACTATTTATGTATTAAATAAATGTTAATAATTACGATACATATCTAACGGCCCATGAAAAATCAGGTCTAAGTTGTTGGACTTAAGTGCAGGTCGGACATGAAAAATATTTTTTGTCCTAGCATGCGTTGCAACCGTGCCGGCTTCTTTCCGAAATTATAACGGCTCATGAATTTTTCATGGAGTCGATGGGCCTGGTTAGATCTATTGCAAACCACCCGACGAGGTTGCTCTAACTCTTATCCTTCTACGGCCGAAAGAGATCCTTCGGCCGTTGGCGATGTCCTCATGCTTCTACTACGACTTTCCTAGGTTGGAGGTTGGTGAGAAGTTCGCCGGCCTTTGAAATCTTTGGCAAATCAATTAATCTCGCGAATAATTTACTAATAATATGTATTTTTAATTCAAGACTTAATCATCAAAATTAAACTCTAAAAATTTAATTAAAGAAAAACTTAGTACAGAAAAGATATTTCTGACTACGTTTATGTATTTTTAAAGTTAATTAAATAATTAATTCACATGTTGTATTGAGAATTGAAGGTTGTGTTCCAGCAAGACAGTCGGTGACTAGAGTTACTGGTATTTGAAGGTTGTTGCATGCTCTGCACAAACAAACAAGAGGAGGAAGAGTTGCAGGGAAGAAATGGACCCAGAGAAATGGTAAGATTGCTGAAATTGATTACTTAAATAATTTGTTTATTAAATATAAAATTTAAATACATTAATTATTGAGTTTAAAATTTTTTTATTTAAATTTAAAATTAAATTTGAATTTTAAACTGAATTATTAAATTAATATATAATTAATTAAAATATATAAATATATATATTTTAAATACGATTTAAATTATTTAAATGTTAATTTTAATACAAAATAATTATAATTTTATTTTAAAAAATTTAATAATTATGTGATATTATTATTATTATTTATTTTTAAACTTAAGAGAAAAAAATTAAGTCACGAATAATTTTAATAAATTTGTTAAAAAAAAAAAAGTAGACACACGATATATTCAAAAGGCATCCGCGGTATTGTAAATTGCTATTGATTTGTTCTCAACTTAAACTTAACGTCAACCAATTTAGTTGCTTTGCTCAATTTCAACAACACCATTTGTCGTGCTATTAGTAAACCAAAATATTGCCACAAAAGTTATCCCAGAAAAAGGGAGCTATAATATTTATAAAATTAACTAAAATTTTATAAATTACAATTATAAATTTTGATATAATTAATATTTTAAAATCAAATCAAATCAAACCGTTCAATCAAAAAAATTGAAAATTCATTTATAATTTATTTTAATTTTTCTAAATTAATTAAATTAAAAATTAGTATAAATATTAATAAATTAATTAACTTGTTTAAAAATAAAAATAAATGAATTGTACTTAATTTCTTTGAAAAAAATTGTAAAAATAATATCAAATTTTTATTTAAAATGATATCGTTTCATTTGCATGATGCGACATAATTTTTTTGTAAAACAATTAAAAACTTATATTATAAAAAATTTCTAGTAAGAAGTGAACTTTGAGAAAAGATTTTCGGTACAAAAAAAGGCAGAAGCAACGGCCGATGGAACCACAAGCGGCAGACCTCAAGCATCCAAAGTCCAATGATCAGCCTTTCATTATATATATATTCAAAATTTTTATTTAATATTAAATATCAATTTTATTAGTTCAATCAACCATTTTTCATCAATTCGAATTTCAAAATTTTGGATAAAATGTATTAAAGTGAAATAATTAAAAATAAAATTAAAAGTTATAATCATTAATTTATAAAAATTATGAATAATTAATATAATATATTATTTACAAATATTAAATTTTTGTTTTATTTTCTAAGTCACGCATTATATAAGACATACTAAGGTAGGGTATCTATTTAGAAATAATAATCGTAATTAGAAAGTAGTATTTTTATTTAAATTTGGGTTTAACCCAAATTGAGGGTAGCATGAGCGCCTGGGAAGGACCAAGCTTGTAGTGCTTACCAAAGTTTGCATGCTTCAGGTTGTAGAAACCATTGTCACAAGGGCGTCCACCACCACAATTCTCGTACGGTGTTGGCCTTTTAGAACAGGATTTAAAGGAGCCGCTGGGTTGGGCTTTGTTATTTAATGGGGTGGTAATGGATGTACTTGTCTGTAAATTCTAGCTTAGCTAATTATACCGTTACATCGTCCACCGGTGCGACTATTATTTTCTCCCAGACACAGTCAGACTTTAAATAGCATGCGAAGATATTCCACCAGAAATAGTAAGAAAAACGAAGTTGCAAGGGAGTTGGATTTCGAGTCTCACGTCCCATGGCCGGGGAGAATGACGGTTGTCTGTATGTAATCCAATCTCAACATTACAATCCAATTGCCTCTTTGTGAGATGAGAAAGAAGAAATAAAAGGATAAGCTCAAGCCATTCGAAAAGCGATGTCAATGACCAATACCTTTACTATCCATCTAAGTAAGACGCATGGTCATCAAAATTTCATTTACCTACAAAATAACAACTTTGTGGCTCAAAATGACGGACTCAAAATGCCTACAATAGCCAACTGAAAGGATAAAAAGGTTCCACCCTTTCCGATGTACTAAAAAGGGAACAAAAAGGTGTAAAGCCAGTTTCCGACCTTTACAGAGTCTTCCCAAAACCTCCTTTGTCACTCCATAATAAACAGGTTTACTCCCTGAAAATGTAATGAAGCTCCAACCAAAAGGAGACCCACCCACCATGTAGCTTCCCCGGATATGACTATCATCGATCCAAGTCAGTGGACTTGAAGATGGAAGAGGTTCCTTTTCTGCAAATTTCTCCAAGGGCTGTTTAATTTCAACCAGCTTTGTTAGCTTTCCATCCTGATGTTTGTCCAAGGAATGTTTTCCAAACATACTTTTGCCCGAGAAAGGAATGACATTCTGACTCAGCTTTACCAGGGGATTCTACGTCTGCAACCATCACATTGTATAACTCCATCACAAGCTTCACTTCCGCAGGCAAGTGAATGCACGCTTGAGCTAGCAAAAAGGCACAAAATATAAGAAATCCTGTGTTCAATGTTAAAAGAACCTACGCTTTTGAAGTTCCTCAGCTGCCCTGGAATTCCGAAAGTCGGGGTCCTGAATAACCTGCATAGAGATTAGAGACCTAAGAAGAAAGCTTAACAAATAGCATATATGTTCACTGCATATCTTTCCACGATGAAATGATTTCCATCTGAAACAAGAAAAAGATCAGCAGTTGATGGACAGAGTTCAAAGCATTTCAGTAGAATGTATCATTTTCCCCTGCAGATGAGAAGATAATTGCCAGCCATCTGACTCCGATCTCCCAAAATGTAATTACAAGAGGTGTGAAGGTATGCTTGACAAAATCTGATGCATTTTGATTTCTCCACTTCCCATGTGATGGCCCAACAATACGTGCACTTAGCGAATTAAACATGTTGGTGCAGTTACCTATAACTACTGGGTTGATAAAGCATCTTCAACATCTTGGACGATAACAAGAAGGGTGCTAATCAAAATTGATCAAAAGCAACTTCTCAAGTATAGCGCACAAAAAGCCTCTGCCAAATCACTAATTGGTGTTGAATAATCATAACAAATATAGTTTCATATAAGGCATTAAGGACCCCATACATCCCCTGCTGATGCAGAAAACAAACATGCCTGCTTTGATCTGACGGAACACTTACCCCCTCACTTTGCACAGAAAAATATTCTGTGTTTTAATCCAAGCATAGCTAGTTGGCACAGAAATTATAGCAAAAATAAACCATATTTGGATACCGGGAAAAGACAGTTTCCACCCATCAACCCCCAATCACATCAGCACATGTACCCATTTATTATTTATCCACATAAATGATCTTTGTACCCATAAAAAATCAACAAAACAGAGAAAGCGGGCTTAAGGGGGCAAGTTAATGGACGAAAAGAACCGAAACCTGCCAAGAAGGGAAAATCCGGCAACAAAACACAAAACCCAACAATAAATCTCAACCCGCCACTCTCTAAATAATCGAAACAGACGCACCCAGTCGAGTCGGCCGACACGTTACCACGACGAAATGGGGACGAAGCTGCTGAACGAGAGCGCGAATTTTGAAGTAGTTTGACAATTTGAGGTCCTCATCGGCCCGATTTTTCTTGCCTGACGATTGGGTATTTTGTGGTGGGTCTTGTGTTGTGGGCTGTGGTACTTTGTTAGTGCTATTCGTTTTACAGGTCCCGTAGGTTATGATTCTTCCATGGAAACCAACGGAGCACACCGATGTTTCGCTATTGGCTAACTTGCGTTAGAATCTTATTTGTCAAATTTTTGCTTTGTATTGTTGCATTATGTTATACCAACATTTTTTTTTAATTAATAGAATTATGTTATACCAACTCAATTATCAATAATTACTGGCCCATATAACACATTATTCACCAATCTAAATGAACATGAGAGGTATTTCTTTAGAATGACTTGATGAGTAAAAAATAAAATATTATATATGTATTTGTTTTTTCTTATTAAAGAAAATATACAGCATACCCATCCCATCCCACGTAAATGTTACTCTTTGTAGACATGGTCTGGGCCTCAACTTCAGAGGGGCAGGGCCCGACTAGAGGAGTCCACTATCCAGAAAAGCCACGGGTCCTTTTTCTCGTGGATGGGTAGAGAGAAATCCAATTATGCACCAAGTTGATATACATACACGCACGTTAATCCAACCTGACCCCTCAACCATTCACACCTTGCGCATCAAGCCTCTCCTTTCAAACCTTGACATTTCCCTCTAAAATTCGCCATGGCCAAGAGCAAGCTTCAACGACGTCGAGAGGCGGAGAATCCTCCACCCCCTTCCGACGAAAACTACGACGATCACGATTGGTGCTGTCACTGCCAAAGGCACTTCAAGAAGACAGGGTTGAAAGGTCACATGCTGCGATATCACTCACATCTGCATTGCGTCTGCAAGACTGACGACTGCCCCTACCGTTACGCCTCGGAGGCAGAACTACGGGGCCACGTCTCAAGGCGACACGGTGGACGGCACCTCCGGTGATCACGCCGGAGATCATTTCTTTTGAAAAGAGATATTTTTCATTCTCCAATTATTTTTTTTCCTCTGATATTTCTTTCTTTTCTCATTCTCCGGAGTCTTTCTTTGTTCTATCCTTCGTTCTTAATTTCCTTTCAATTCCTCCACATTCTTGAAACCTAACCTGTTCTTGTTTTTCTTTCATGGTCTCAATCGTCAGAGATGGCTTAGAACCAATACCCATAGGTTTGATCCCGTAGAATCTAACCCATTTTCTCATTAAGCATTTTCTTTATTTTCTCCTCTTCTGTGATAACTGTGGAAAAGACTCCCGAATATTGCCTTAGATTGCTCTGCCAGGGTTTGATAGAATCAAGAATCTCAAGAGAAATGTCATTGTTGTCAGTGGAGTTGTACAGTTTTGAGATTGTTCTTGAAACCTCTTATCTTTCGTTTCTAATTCTCAAAAAAGAAAAAAAAAAGGTTATATTTCGTTTCTTGGGCATATGCGCTCCAAGAAGAAGGTTAGTTTTCTTGAGAAACCTGGTTTCATATTACTTTAAGAGTTCCAGTCACTGGCTTGACAGGAATAGCCTCTGTTTGTTTGCAGGTTTCAAGAATTTCTCTGGTCGAGTACATGTGTCAGATTAAAAAAGGCGACTTTGTTTGAAAATTGCTTGTAGAGATTGTGTTGCAACACGGCTGGAGTAATTTGTTATAGAGTTCTTTTTGCCATGCTGGAGTCACCGTGAATCTCTTAATACTTGCTGGAGCCTGCGTTACGCTGATATTGACAGCAGTAGTTGTGACATTTGGATCTGTTCTTTCATGGTATGATAATATTTTCTTTCAACCAAATATTGATATTTGTTGATTTTAGCCACCAACATAGAGGCCTGTTTTTTTCGGTAGGTGCTTATGTGTTGCTTGTATGCTCAATTCTCTGAAGGCAAGTCGTGTAAATACCATATATGTGAAGTTTTGCCCATGGATTTACACATTAGAAAAGTTGATTTTTGTGCCAGTATTTTTGGTACATTAGAAAAGTTGTGTGCTTCCTTGCCCACCTGTTTCAGCCTTGTTCTTAACCTTTTTTTGGTCATTGCCTTGTTCTTAACATTGCTATTTGCTGAATGCAGGTGCCTTCCACATTGGGACCTTTGACTCTCCAGCCAAAGAAGTTGTTTTTTGGCACATAATCATGGGATGGCTTTCGTTTTGCTCTCTTCTGCACAGTTTAGGAGCATCATACACTGCGATGGCCTCCTCGGTTTGTGCTTTAACATCCATCGTGTTGCAATGTATGACTAGCAATGCTCACTTTTTTTTTTTCCTTTTTTCTGACCAACAATGGCAATGCTCTGTTAAAAGTGGATCTGCAGCATATTTTCATGAATAAATAGAAGTATTCTCCATAGTGCTTTGGTACCCTTTTCTCATGGTCAACTTTGAAACTTTCTTTGAGTTTGTCATATCTGTAGATTTGTCAAGGATTCATTTACCAATGTGACTAAAAATGCGGTTATATTATCCTATTTGGGAGGCTTAGGCGCATGGGTCGGCTGTGGTCAGTGGACGTTTGAAGCAGCGCTGCTTGAAGCATGTCTGCCCTCATGTTTATGCACCTCAGATTGAAGAGACAATTGATGTGACGTCTGATTTGTGTGCTTTTACGGTATAGTGGAGGAAAGACTTGACATTTCTTTGTTGACCTGCAAATTTGAGAGCCTGACTCCAATTTCATCTCATCTCTTGAAATTTTTAGATTTTAAAAAAATTTTCAAATATTTTTTATTTTTAGAATTTAAATAAAATTTCTACGTCATCAGAGATTAATGATGTGAGAGATTTGACAAGGAGAAACTTGTGGAATGTGGAAGTCGTCAAGTGGAGGGTCAATTACGAAATTTTCTTTTTTTTAAAAAAAAAAAAAAGTTAATCTGGCCGAATTATGCTTTTTGGCTATTTCATTTCTATTTTTCTCTTTCCTAATTTAGCAACGAGAGGCAAGGTAAATACGAGTCCCAAATAATGACACCTATTACTATTTATCTCTTACTACATGACATAAGTTTTGGAATCCAATGTCGAAGAGTCCCGTTGTCTGTGATCCGAAGTTCTAAAATTGAATTAACGGAAAGGAAACTGAACAGCAAAATTAGCAAGCTTGTTGACTCTGACTGGGCACACGATAAATCCAAAAGGCATTCGCAGTATTGTAAATGGCTACTGATTTGTTCTCAAATTAAACTTAACGTCAATCAATTTAGTTGCTTTGTTCAATTTAAGCAACACCATGTGCCTCGCTATTGGTAAAGAAAAATATTGCCCCAAAAGTTGTCCCAGCAAAAGAATAGTTATAAAATTAATTAAAAGGTCTTTAGTTTAAAATTATAAATCTGAATGTGACATATTAAAGTCGAGTAACTTCATATAAATTTAGGAATAAAATTGAAGACCATAGATTCAAAGAAATCAAAAATAATTAATAAAATATTTCACATATAAACACCAAATCTTTGGTTCTGCTGTCGAACTCACGCTTTACACATGACGTTCTCGGATAGATTTCACTATTTACAAATGATAACGGTGATTCGACCAGATTTAGCATATTTATTTAAATTTGGGAATAACCCAAATTGAGGGTGGCATGTGCGCTGGGAAGGACCAAGCTTGTAGTGCTTACCAAAGGTTGCATCCTTCAGGTTGTAGAAGCCATTGTCACAAGGGCCTCCATCACCACAAACATCACAGGGTGTGCCGCGTACAAAGAAGTCCGTAAAATCATCGGTGAAGTAGATGCAATTTGGCTGACATCCGGGATAGTCAGAAGCCAAAACAGAGGTGGAGTAATTACCTCCCAGGAAAAGAGCAGCTCTACCAAGATCCGAAGTCTTAACCCACCTGGACTGCTCTTGCTGAATTTGACGCTTCATTACCTTGAATCCATAGGTCTTCAAATTTTCGTCTAACATCCTATGAACGAGAACCAGCTCACCCTTTTCTGGCAATTCCGCGAGATAAGGCGTCAACATACAAGCATAACGTTTTAGAGCACGAGCAATTTTCTCGACTTTGAGAAGGGATTTGTTAATATCACAAGACCAAATGATTAAGCCAAAAAAGACCGTATGACTATTGAAGTGTTTAAATTGGAGAGTTGTATAACGATGCTATCATCTTTGGAATTGAGAATTCACCTTAAGGTAGTTTGATTTCGAGTAAACCATGTTTTATACATTGGACTTGGTAAATTTTTGGCAGCATCATTCTCACTAATTTCAATGATAGTGTGTAAAGAGTGTGATTTGATTTCATTCACAATTAATAGGAGTTGACTAACCCTAAAAAAGGGGAGGAGACGTGTTTTTCATATGATATAATTATTTTCAATCAATTTGATATTAACTATAGGACATGTGATTATTTCAGATGAGCCTTTTGTGAGAGGGATAAGAGGACATGGTGGGACAGTATTCTTAATAAGGTATGTATTTAAGCAAGATCGGGTAATGGGTGAATCTAATTGATTTGACATTTATACTTTCGTAAGAAATGACTCTAATACCATGTAAAATATTTGACAAACAAGATGAAATAAGGTGGCAATTGTCAATGAGTAAATTGTATTTTATTGATTAAATTTTATACATGATCATATATTAGTTATATAGTATAATATCTTTTTATAATGCAAGTCAAGATTATATCATTAATATGAGATACAATTATAATCTCTTCTTTTTGAAAAGAACTAATCTTGATTGGTGAGCAATTGATAGAGAAATTGTAGTTGATGAAGATTGAGCAATTAGTGAAGATATTGTAACTAACGGAGATTAAGTAATTGGTGGAGAAATCGTAACTGACGGAAATTGAGCAATTGATAGAGAGATTGTAGTTAACGGAAATTGAGCAATTGGTAGAGAAATTATAGTTAAATTAGGACACGTCATTGTCATCATTTCCTTTGACATGTTGAAACCTTATTTTCAATGATGTTGTACAGACCTCGCCTTTCATGGCTATTATTGTTAGTTGGAATCACGAGCAAAGGAATCTGTTGCCAACGAAGATTGTCATGCCACCTCTTGTTCAAACTTTGTAGCTTAAAGTTTTCGACTCCTATTCAACACCATAACTTGTAAACTAAACTAAATCAAATACAATCATACATAAAGATGAGCTTCCCTATTATCATATCTAAAACGTTTTTTTTGGAAATCATGCCTCACTAAAAGTGGAGATTGAAGTCATTGTTGGACTCATTGGTCTCTTTCTATGTGGATATATAGGTCAAAGTTTTTTACTTTATTTTAATATTTTTTAGGACTCACAACCCAAAATAATTAAAATGGGTATAAATACCTCTTTTGGCTAGAAAACCTAGCTAGCCGATTGTGAGTGCAAAAAAAAAGCAAAAGAAAAAAAGGTTGCCGAAAGAGAGAGAAAAGGAGGGAGGCCGTTGAAGGAGAGGAAGGAAAAGACAGTATTCTTTGATCTTACGTTTGAAAGGGATATTGATATATAATCAAGCTAAAACATAGAAAGTTGATAGAGGACATTTGGTTATTAATTCTAAATGGTGTAGATTGTGTTTCGAGCACATTAAGTCATGCTTCTCTTCAATTTTCGTAGGTTTATACTCTAGGCGATTTTTTACATGTAGTTTTGATCAACCATGTAATCAAAGGATTTTTTGTGGTTCTATCAAGCTGATTTTTGGTCAGTAGTTAGAAGACACATATATATTATTTTTGTTTGGTTGGATTGGGTTTTTGTAAACTCAAAGGGTATGTTTTTGATTATAACCGAGGCCTCGTAATTCTGGTAACTTTTTTCTCTCTCATCTATGGCAAAGTTGGTAAACCGTGTGGATGAATATTGATCTGTAGTTTGACTGAGCTGAAATTTGGACAGATAGTAAAAGACATTTGGGAGTTTATTTTGAATAGTTGGATTACTGTCTTAAGGTCTACTCATTGAGTTATATCTGACAGAATGTGGTTGGCATGTCTTGTTCAACTCATTAGTCTTTCCTTTAATTCAAATTGAATTTATTCAATTTGTTTGATGTAATTGAGGTTGTGTACTTTTATTGTACTCACTTGATTATAGTGGATTTGACCTCTAGTTCAAAGTGTCTCATGGTTTTTCCCCTTTTTGATTTAGAGAGATTTTCCACGTAAAATTTGTATGTTCTCTTGCCTGATTTATTTAAATTGTCATTTTTGTTATTTAATCATCTTCTCATAAGTTCAAGCAAACAGGAGATGTTTTCTGGGTTATTTGTATTCCACTGCCCTTTTCTCCCATCAGAGTGGTATTAGAACCAGGTTAGTGTATTTGCCTCCTTTAAATGATAGAGTTGAATGTGAATAAATTGGTTTATTTGAATGACATGAATTATCATATATAAAGGAGTAAAATGAAAGATCTCCTATTTGTAAAGAAATTGCATTTGCTAGTATTTGCTACTACAAAACCTGAGTCTAAGACTAGTAAAGAATGAGAATTTGAGCATAAACAAATTTGTGGTTTTATACGACAATTTGTTGATGATAATGTTTATAATCACATTTGCAATGAGACATATACACGAACTTTATGGGGCAAACTTGAGACTTTGTATGCTTCAAAGTCTAGTAATAACAAGTTGTTCTTGTTAAAGAAAATAATGCAGTTGAGATATAATGAAGGTGTTTAATTGCTAACCACTTGAATAAGTTTCAGGGTCTCATTGATTAGCTATCGGACATGGACATTAAGTTTGATGACGAGGCTTTCGGGTTATGGTTACTTGTTATCTTACCTGATTCTTAGGAGACTTTTCGAATCTCTCTCCCTAATTATGCCTCCGGTGGTGTTTTATCATTGAAACTTGTAAAGGGTGGTGTGTTGAATGAGGAGATGAGAAGAAAATCGCAAGGTTCATTATTATCCGAATCAAAAGTTTTAATTACTAAAAATAGAGGGAGAAGTTAAGAAAAAGGAAATGATAAAAAGGGTAGAAGTAAGAGTCGAAGCAAGTTAAGATCTAAGTACAAAAATATCCAGTGTCATTATTATGGGAAAATATGTCATATTCAGAAAAAAATGCTACAAATGGAAGAGAGAAAATAAAAATGACAGTGATAAACACGAAAAGAAGGCTTTTGCAGTACCTTCGATGATGGCCAGTTGAAGCTTACTAGAGGCTCCCTAGTTGTGACATAAGATAGGAAATACTCCAGTTTATATCTTATGCAAGTTGTTATCTTTAAAGATGTTGTAAATGCAATAAATAATGATAATTCCATTGAATTATGGTATAAGTGGCTTAATGGAATTATGGCATAAGTGGCTTAGTCACATGAATGACAAAGGGATGAATTGTTTGGTAAAAAAGAACCAATTTCTAGACACAAAGAGTGTAATTTTAAAAAAGTGTCCTCATTATTTTGCCAGGAATAGAATAAAGTTACATTTTAGAGTTACTCATTTTAAGGAAATCACGATTGATTCAATTGATGCATTCTGATGTGTGTAGTTCTTTAAAGGTACGCTCACTTAGTGGTGCTCTTTATTTTGTGATTTTTATTGATGATCATTTAAGGAAGGTTTGGATTTATGCTTTGAAGACTAAAGATCAAGTCTTTGATGTATTTAAATAATTTCATACCTTTATTGAAAGACAGATTAGTAAGAAGTTGAAATATATCTACACTGATAATAATGGTGAGTATGATGGTCCATTCAATGAGTATTGCAGAAATTATAAGATGAAATACCAGAGGACACCTCCCAAGACACCACAGTTAAATGGTTTAGCAGAAAGGATGAACAGAACACTGATTGAGAGGGTCAAATTACCTAAATCCTTCTAGGGTAAAGCCTTGAATATAGTGACACATGTAATTAATCTATCTCCAAGTGTTCCATTACAAGGTGATGTTCCATATAGAGTTTGATTTGGTAAAGAAGTTTTTTATGACCATTTACGAGTTTTTGGCTATAAGGCTTTTGTTCATGTACTCAAAGATGAAAAAGGAAGTTAGATGTGAAGACTCTACAGTGTATCTTTCCTAGTTATGGTGAAGATGACTTTAGGTACCATTTATATGATCTAGTTGAGAAAAAGTTTGTAAGGAGTAGAGATGTTGTGTATTTTAAGGATCAAAACATTGAAGACATTGAAAAGTTAACTCCTCAAATTAATGATAATCCTACTGATATTGTTTCACTTCCTCAGACACCTCTAAGTGATTCGGTTAATGTTCGTGACAATGTTCAAGAACATGATGTGAACATTCAATAGGATTATAATATGCAGGATGCAAGTAATATTGATGCTCTCATAAAAGATCATTTGCACACAACTTCACCTTCATTTCAACCACGGAGGTCCAATAGGATTTTAGTATCTTATACTCGATACTCTCCTAATGAGTTTGTGATGTTAACTGATGGGAGAGAACCTGAGTACTATAAAGAAGTAGTTGAAAGTGAGCTCAGACAACACTAAATAGATGTCATGATAAATGAGATGAAATTCTTATATGATAACTCTACTTATGAGTTAGTAAAGTTACTTAAAGGTAAGAGGGTTTTGAAGAATCGATGGATTTAAAAAATAAAGTAAGAAGAAAATGCTTCACATATACGATATAAAGTCAAATTGGTTGTCAAGGGATTTAGTCAAAAACAAGGCATTAACTTTGAAAAGATCTTCTCACCAGTGGTAAAAATGTCTTCTATTCAAGTTGTGTTGAGTTTGGCTGCTAGCCAGAACTTAGAGATCGAGTAGATGGATGTGAAAACAGCTTTTCTCCATGGTGACTCGGAAGAAGAAATTTATATGGAACAATCATAGGGTTTTGAGGTGAAAGAGAATTATGTGTGCAAGTTGAAGAAAAACTTGTATGACTTAAAACAAAATCTAAGATAATGGTATAATACGTTCAAGTCTGTTATTAGGAAGTAAGGCTATAAAAAGATTATTTCTAATCATTGTGTTTTTGTTCAGAGATTCAGTGATGATGATTTCATCATTTTACTGCTTTATGTTGATGATATGCTTATTGTTGGTCGTAATGCTTCTAGAATTGACAAGTTGAAGTAAGAGTTGAGCAAATCCTTTACCATGAAGGACTTGAGACTAGCAAAGAGGATCCTCAGCATGTCAATCATTCGGAATAAGAAAAAGAAAAGGTTGTATCTGTCCCAAAAGTGTACATTGAAAAAGTTCTTCAGAGGTTTAACATAGAAAAGGCTAAAATGGTGAGCACTTCTCTTACTAGACACTTTAAATTATCCATAAACCAATGTCCTTCCATAGAGAAAAAGAAGGAAGAGATGTAAAGAGTTCCTTTTGCATTAATTATAGGCAATTTGATGTATGCAATGGTGTGCACAAGACCTGATATAACTCATGAAGTTGGCACAGTTAGTCGATTCCTTTCAAATTCCAGTAAAAAGTATTGAAATGTAATGAAGTGGATAATGAGATATTTGCAAGGTTCTACTAATCTCAAATTGTTTTGGAAGTGATAAGTCTATTTGTACTGGATTCACAAATCCATATATGATAGGTAACATTGACTCCAGAAAGTCTACTTCAAGTTATGTGATTACTCTTGTAGAGAGAGCAGTGAGTTGGCAATATCAATTGCAAAAGTATGTTGCATTGTCCACTACAAAGGTAAAGTTTATTGTAATAACTTAAGCGTCTAAAGTGTTACTTTGGATGAAAAGGTTTATGATTTATGAAGAAACTTAGTCTTAAACAAATAAATTATGTGTTATACTGTGATAGCCAGAGTGTCCTACATCTTGGTAAGAATCCAACTTTTCATATGAAGTCAAAACATATTGACTTATGGTATCATTAAATATAAGATGTTCTTGATTCTAAACAGTTAACACTTGAAAAGATTGATACAGATGATAATGTTGTTAATATGATGACAAAGGCATTACCAAGATGAAAATTTGAACTATGATGTGCATTGGTTAGGATAGCTAATATCTCCACATAGTCAGGAGGGGGAGAATTGTTGGGCTTATTGGTCTCTTCTAATGTGGATATATAACCCAAAGTCTTTAATTTTATTTTAGTATTTTTTGGGACTACAACCCAAAATAATTAAAATGGGTATAAATATCCCTTTTGGCTAGAAAACCTAGCTAGTCGGTTGTGAGTGAAAAAAACAAAGAAAAGAAAAGAAAGGCTATCGAAAGAGAGAAAAAGACGGAGGCTGTTGAAAGAAATAGAGGGCAGTGTTTTTTGATCTTAAGTTTTAAGGGGATATTGGTGTTCAATTAAGCTGAGGTAATTGATAGAAGACATTTGGTTCTTAATTCTTAACAGTGAAAATTGTATTTTGAGAGTAAGTCATACTTCTCTTCAGTTTTCGCATGTTTATACTCTAGGCAATTTTCTGCATGCAGTTCTGATCAATCGTGTAATCGGAGTATTTTTTGTGGCCCGATCAAGCTAATTTTTTATCAGTAGTTGGAGGACACGTATATCTTCTTTATAGACGGTTGGATTGGGTTTTTGTGAACTAAAAAGGCAGGTTTTCCATTAGAATTGAGGCCTCTTAATTCTAATAACTTTCTGCTCTATCATTTATGGCAGAGTTGGTAAACTGTGTGGATGAATATTTATTCGTAATTCGACTGAGCTGAAATTTGGACAGCTAGTAAGGAACATCTAGGAGTTCAGTTTAAACGGTTGGATTACTGCCTTGAGATCTACTCGTTGAGTTGTAGTTAACAGAATGTAGTTGGTCTATCTTGTTCAACTCATTAGTCTGTCATTTAGTCCAAATTAAGGTTGCATATTTCTATTATACTCACTTGATTATAGTAGAGTTGACATCTGACTTGGAGTGTCCCATGATTTTTCTCTTTTTTCATTTAGAAAGATTTTCCACGTAAAATTAATATTTTCTCTTACGTGATTTATTTAGATTGTCATTTTTATTATTCAGTTATCTCCTTACAAGTTCAAGTAAGCGAGAAAAGTTTTCTAAATTATTTATACTCCATTGCCCCCTTCTCTCATCAGCCATAACCTTCGATTTGGAATCATAGAGGGAAGAATGTGATATAAATAACAAACAAACAATTATTCATTAACACTTGAGTTAAATCACTTAAAAAAGAGAATAGTAAAAATGTAACGATAAAATTTAATATGAATTCAAAATCTATAAAAATTTCTAAATAAATTATTTTTGAATTTAATATAAATTTGAAATTCTAATTCTAATCTAAAATTGATCACTTAAATAATTTATTTATTAAATATAAAATTTAAATACATTAATTATTGAATTTGATAATTTTTTATTTAAATTTAAAACTAAATTTGAATTTTAAATAGAATTATTAAATTAATATATAATTAATTAAAATACATACAAAAAATTTATTTCAAATACAACTTAAATCATTTAAATGTTAATTTTAATATAAAAAGATTATAACTTAATTTAAAGAAGTTCACCAATCATGAGATACTACTGTCATAATTTATTTTTGAACTTAGGAGGGAAGAATCAAATTATGAGCTATTTCAATGAATTTGTAAGAGAAGGGCACAACTAAAACTTCAGAATTTCAAGAATAAAATTATAGTGTCTTGAGCACCACTGTAACTAGGAGACAATGATGGGATGTTTTTATATTTTTTCGCTATAATAATTTGTCCGGTCGGACTTTCTATACGTGTTACCTATAGGCATGATACGGGTTAAGAAGGTACAGTGGCATAGTCTCGTCTATAGTGAACAACCAACCATGGGAAGATCCGCAACATCTTTTAGCGTTGTTCTGAAACCTTGTTTTCAATGGCGTCGTACAGGCCCCGCCTTTCGTGGCTGTTATCCTTAGTTGGAATCACAACCAAAGGAATCTGTTGTCGACGAGGATTGTCATGCAGCCCCTTGTTCAACCTTTGCAGCTCGAAATTTTTGAATTGCTGCCGAATGCCATGACTTGCAAACTAAGTTCAATCGAATACAATCAGACACAGAGACGAGCTTGTCTATTATCATATCTAAAACTTTTTTGAGAAGGCATGCCCCACTTGAAGTGGAGATTGAAGTCATGGCCTTCGATTTGGAATCCAAGAGGAAAGAATGTCATATAAATAACAAAAAAACAATCACCATAAATATTTAAATTAAATTAAGATAATAAAAATATAAAAATATAATATGTTGAAAAGTGTGATATACATAGAGTAATTATGAAATTTAATATGCATTTAGAATTTACAGTTTATAGATTTATTTTAAATTTTAATATAAATTTAAATTTTAAATTTTAAATTATTTAAAAATTTAATTTTGATATTTTAAATTTCATTATTTTACCCGGTGAATAGTTTTGAAAAAATAAAAATAAAAGATTATCACTCTAATAATATAAAATACCTAATTAAACAAATCTAACTCAATAATATATAATTACCTATTATTTGTGTATTAAATAAATTTTAATAATTACGATACCAGCAAGAAGTGAAAATATCTAACGGCCCATGAAAAATCAGATTTAAGTCATCGAACTTAAGTCCAGGTCAGACGTGAAAAATATATTTCGTCAGAGCATGCGTTGCAACCCTAGCGGTTCCCTTCTAAAATTGTTACGACCCATGAATTTTTCATGAAGTCGATGCGCCTGGTTAAGGCTATTGCAAACCACTCAACAAGGTTGCTCTGATTCTCCATGTGTGAATAGCTTCCATCCTTTTAGGGCGAACAAATCAGAAGTATTAGGATACTTCGGCCATTGGCCGGAGTCCTGATGATCCTATTACGACTTTCCTAGGTAGGAGTCGGTCAGTAGTTCGCCGGCATTTGAAAACTTGGGCACGTCAAACACATTAATCTCGTGAATAATTTACCAATAATATGTATTTTTAATTAAAAATTCAATTCTCATAAATAAATTTAAAAATATTATTTAATATTAATTAATTTATATCTTTTTAGTGGGGTCTTTTGATTTTTTTTTAAGATTAAAATAAAATATATCTATTACGTTAAATTTTATAAAATTAAATATTATTATCTTTTTAAAATTAAATAATTAAATAATTAATATATTATATTAAAAATAAAATTATATTATTGGAATACTTATAAAATTTCAATTTCTCTTTCAAATTACTATGGACATATGAAATTGCAAAACACAAACTTGGTGTGTGTCATTAAAGGAAGCCATCCTCCAAAAAAAAAAAAATAATAATAATAATAACTAATCTCCAGCCTAACAAATATTTGAGAAAATGAATTGAACTTAACAATGATATATGAAGTCTATACTGGGCCCAAAACTTACTCAGTTGTCACGAAAGATAGCCATAGAAGAATTCCAAACCAACCAACCAAGAGACAATGATAAAATGTTTTCAGTTTTTTGGTCGTAATAATTTGGCTGGTCGGACTTTATATGCGTGCATGATGGCATGATGCCCACCTTTGGGCACTAATTGACAGCTTATCTTTTGAAGCATATTGTTCTTCGTTCACCAATTCCTTAGAAAAGCAAACAAATATAGCCGAGTTTTGTGATGATGTCTAAAATCATTGCCTCATTCCAACCGACATCTAGAAGCTGCACGTACTTTTCCGCATTTCGGAAGAGACGACGCCGCAAATACATATTTGTTCGGTCAAAGAGTAAGGGGACTTTTCTTGCTATTTTTTATAGCCGGAAGCCGAAAATTTGTTCTCGTTTGTAAGAGCAGAAGTCCTAGATACACGTTGACTCTGACTAGGCACACAATGTATCCAAAAGGCATCCGCAGTACTGTAAATTGCTATTGATTTGTTCTCAACTTAAACTTAACGTCAATCAATTTAGTTGTTTTTTTCAATTTCAGCAACACCATGACCTGTGCTATTGGTAAAGAAAAATATTGTCCTAAACGTAGTCCCAAAAAAAAGAGAAGTTATTATAAAGTTTGACATAGCATATCAAAATTTAACAATTAGAAATAAAAATAAAAAATATATTTATTAGTAAAAGTAACAAATAATTAATAAGGTAATTTATTTATAAATATTAAATTTTTTATTTTATTTTTTAAATCAGGAATTAGATATTATATATTATATATTGAGATAAACCCAATTAATTAGAAATAATAATATTGGTTGGACCAAAATCTAGCATTTTTATTTAAATTTGGGTATAATCCAAATTGGGGGTGGCATGTCCGCCTGGGAAGGACCAAGCTTGTAGTGCTTACCAAAGGTTGAATCCCTCAGGTTGTAGAAACCATTGTCACAAGGGCCTCCACCACCACAATTGTCATACGGTGTGCCTCCTACAAAGTAGTCCGTCCAATCATCGGTGAAGTAGATGCAATTTGGCTTACATCCGGGATAGTCAGAAGCCAAAACAGAGGTGGAGTAATTGCTTCCCAAGAAAAGAGCAGCTTCACCAAGATCCGAAGTCTTAACCCACCTGGATTGCTCCTGCTTAACTTGACGCTTCATTACCTTGAATGCGTAGGTCTTCAAATTGTCGTCTAACCACTTATGAACCAGAACCAGATCTCCCGTTTCTGGCAATTCCGCGAGATAAGGCGTCAACATACAAGCATAACGTGGCACAGCACGGGCAATTTTCTCAACTTTGGGAGGGGATTTGGTAATATCGCAAGACCAAATGTCACCCCAATGTCTCATACAGAGGAATTTTCCTTGGCTGTAAATAATGTCCGAACAGACTTGCAATTTAGGGTGCAGGTAAGTCCAATCTTTGTCCCCTGATTTAATAAATGCCAATTTCGTCATATGTCCATATATAATCATGACGGCATAATCATTGGGATAAAGATCGGGATCTTTTGACAGGACAGCCTTATGGACGGTATACTCGTAGTTCAAATCTATTTCACCATCAGAGTAGTGTTCCTCATAGAATCCATCACTATCGTAATTGTCGTGATCTTCTTCTTCGTCGTCATCGTTGTTATCTCCATTATCTCCCTCCTCCTCCTCGTCATCCTCCTCTTCATCATTCTCATCCCCATTGTCTTCCTGCTCCTCGTTTTCCTCCTCGTCTTTCTCATTGTTGTCACTTTGGTCATCCTCCTGAAAATCAGTATCTACCGCAGTGTGATTGAGAGCATCTTCTTGTTGGACTAGTGGTGTCTCGTAAAAGCCAATAAGGGCAGGGAGGCGGATGACCGCACCAGAGAACGGGTTAAGAAGGGACAGTGACATAGTCTCGTCCATAGTGAACAACCAACCATGGGAAGATCCACAACATCTTTTAGCATAAGGCACATCCAGCTGTTGTTCTGAGACCTTGTTTTCGGTGACGTTGTACAGACCTCGCCTTTCATGGCTGTTATCGTCAGTTGGAATCATAAGCAAAGGAATCTGTTGCCGATGAAGATTGTCATGCCGCCTCTTGTTCAAACTTTGCAGCTCGAAGTTTTCGATAGCCGCTGAACGCCACGACTTGCAAACTAAGCTGAATCGAATACAATCAGACACAGAGACGAGTTTCTCTATTATCATATCTAAAACGTTTTTTGGGAGCCATGCCCCACTTGAAGTGGAGATTGAAGCCATGGCCTTCGATTTGGAATCTCACACCGAAGAACGTGAAGACAATTGTGGTTAACGCTGGAATTGAAATTCAGAATTTATATAAATTTATAAATATAATTATTTTAGAATTCAATATAAATTAGAAATTCTAATCCTAATCTATCAAAAATTTAATTTTTATATATTAAATAATATAAATTAAGAATTCTAATTCTATTCTATTAAGAATTTAATTTTTATATATTAAATTTTATTTTTTTTACCTCATACATAAATTTTAAAATAAAAAATATATAGGTAAACGAATCAAACTTAATAAAATATGATAACTACTAATAGTAATATTTGAATTTATTCTTTCATGGTATGATAATAATTTCTTTCTGACCAAATATGAATATATGTTGATTTTAACCACCAACATAAAGGCCTGTTTTCTTCGGTAGATGCTTTTGTGTTGCTCGTATACTGAATTCTCTTAAGGCAAGTCGTGTAAATACCATATATATGAAGTTTTGCCCACGGATTTACACATCTGTTGACTTTTGCGCCAGTATTTTTGGTACATTGGAAAAGTCGTGTGCTTCCTTGCCCACCTGTTTCGGCCTTGTTCTTAACCTGTTTTTTGGTCATTGCCTTGTCCTTAACATTGCTATTTGCTGTATGCAGGTGCCTTCCACATTGGGACCTTTGACCGTTCAGCAAAAGAAGCTGTTTTTTGGCACAAAATCGTTAGATGGCTTCTGTTTTGCTCTCTCCTGCACAGTTTAGGAGCATCATACACTTTAATGGCCTCTCGGTTTCTGCTTTAACATCCATCGTTTTGCTTTGTATGACTGGCAATGCTCCCCTTTTTTAAGCCCTTTTTTCTGACCAACAATGGCAATGCTCTGTTAAAAGTGGATCTGCAGCACATTTTCATGGATAAAAGGAAGTATTCTCCATAGTGCTTCGGTACCCTTTTTCTCACGGTCAACTCTGAAACTTTCTTTGAGCTTCTCACATCTGTCTATTTGTCCACCTTAATTAAGTATATATGACAAACCAGATCTTCTCCTTTAATCTTATTTCGTAATAAATCAAGGATTCATTCACTAATGTAACCAAAAATGTGGTTATATTATCCTATTTGGGAGGTTTTGGCGCATGGGTCGGCTGAGGCCACTGGACATTTGAATCAGCGCTGCTTGAAGAATGTCTGCCCTCATGTTTACGCACCTCAGATTGAAGAGACAATTGATGTGACATCTGATTTGTGTGCTTTTACGGTATAGTGGAAGAAAGCCTTAACATTTCTTTGTCGACCTGCAAATTTGAGAGACGGACTTCGATTTCATCTCAACTCCTGAAAATTTTAGATTTTAAAAAAATTTTCAAATATTTTTTAGTTTTGGAATTTTAATAAAATTTCTACACCATCAGAAATTAATGATGTGAAAGATTTGACATGAAGAAACTTGTGTAATCGGGAAGTTGTCAAGTGGAGGGTCAATTACGAAATTTTATTTTTTAAAAAAATAAAAAAGTTAATCTGACCGAATTATGCTTTTTGCCTATTTCATTTCTATTTTTTCCTTTCCTAATTTAGCAACGAGAGGCAAGGTAAATACGAGTCACACCTATTACTATTTATCCCTTACTACGTGACATAAGTTTGGAATCCAATGTCGAAGAGTCCCGTTGTCTGTGATGGGAAGTTCTAAAATTGAATTAACGGAAAGGAAACTGAACTGCAAAATTAGCAAAGCTCGCTGACTCTAACTAGGCACACAATAAGAATTTATGAATAAAATTATTTTAAAATTTAATATAGATTTGAAATTTAAATTTTAATCTTAATTTAACACATTTTATTTTATATATTAAATTTTATTCTTTTATCTTGTAAATTACTTTAGAAGATGATAAAATTATATAGATATAATATACTAAAAAGGGTATTGTGTATAGAGTTGTTTTGAAATTAAATATAAATTCTAAATTCATAATAATTTATAAATAAAATTATTATAAAATTTAATATAAATTTGAAATTTTTACTTTAATTTAATGTAAATTTTATTTTTTTACCTTGTAAATAATTTTCAAACAAATGAAAAGAAGAACTCATCAAGCTAATAATATAGAATACGGAGTTAAGCAAACCCAACCCAATAATCTATGATCACTCACTATTTGTGTATTAAATAAATGTTAATAATTACGATACCAGCGGGAAGAAAAATATCTAACGGCCCATGAAAAATCAGGTCTAAGTTGTTGGACTTAAGTGCAGGTCAGACATGAAAAATATTTTTTGTCCAAGCATGCGTTGCAACCGTGCCGGCTTCTTTCCGAAATTATAACGGGCCCATGAACTTTTCATGGAGTCGATGGGCCTGGTTAGGTCTATTGCAAACCACCCGACGAGGTTGCTCTGACTCTTACCCATCCTTCTACGGCCGAAAGAGATAAATATTTTATCTACAAATATTAAATTTTTGTTCTATTTTCTAAATCACGCATTATATAAGACATACTAAGGTAGGCGTATCTATTTAGAGATAATAATCGACAGCTTACAGCTGCTAATTGACAGCTTATCTTTCGTAATATTGTTCTTCGTCCTCCAATGCCCCAGAAAAGCCAACAAATCGAGCACAGTGTTTTATGATGATGTCTAAAATGATTGCCAAATTCCAACCGAGATCAAGAACTTTTCAGCTAAGAAGGGAAGATTGGTTGACTTTTACATGCTGCACATACAACATGTTGACCTGCGACTTTTTCCCAGACAAGGCTGTAAATATATATTTGTTTGGTCAAAGAGTACGGTGACTTTTCCTACTATTTTTTATAGCTGTCAGCCGAAAAATTCTTCTCGTTAGCTATGTCTAATTCACTTTATATGTAGACGTTTATGTAATCAATATTGCTTAAAGAATGAGGTCGGTGACTGGGGAGGGAATTGGGCAAGGACGTTGATGTACTGCTAGATGACAAGGTGGTTAACAAAGTTCGGACAGAATGACGTAATATGTACAACATGATGATATTGACACAATAATAGATTTAGACCTAGATGGATATTGCTATGGCAAGATTCTGGCTGTTGGACATATCTAAATAGTCTCATCTCGAGGTATGTGTAACTGGGTAGAAATAAAAAAAAAACTTTATTTCAAGTTTACCATATATATTCGTGTTATCAATACATTTTGGCTTTGCATTGGGTAGTTCCAATGCGTTCAATGTAACCTAAGTTTTTGAATTACAAAAGTACATTTGTAAAATCTGTTTCAATGAAGCAATTTATCAGCGTAAATATTACTTCTTATTGAGGGGGTGACCTCCGCTTGAAATAATTCATAGGAAAATTCCAGCATAAAAGACCGTCAATCTCGGCTGGTGCCTCACTTTAGATAGCTGGCCTGAATAACTCCAAAAAAAAAAAAAACAAAATAAAAAAGCCCCGATGCAAATGATTGTTTTGCACAATCTTACGGACATGCTTACAGAGAAACGTCAATTTATTATTTTTTGGATACCCAAATACCAACGTATATATACATGCGGCCCATGTCATGTCAAAAAAACCTCGAAAATGTGTTTGGAGTACAGTGTCCAACAAATGTTTTTCAATTGCAGTGGAGTTATTGTGCATTCATACTCATCACGATTAACATTAACAGGCTACGATTTTCTTTTTGTTTTACGCCATGAAATGAACTAATTGTTTGATAAATAAGAACGACAAGAACTAACTAGATTATATTCAGACGCGCGTAACTGTAACTGTCGAAAAGTGGGCTCAAGGTAACATAAAATCCAAGACTTCAAACTCAAGAGCTTGGAGTAGTTTTGCAGCTTTCTGTAGACCAACTTTAAGATGTTGATGTAAATATTTAATTATAACGTTAATGTCTTCATATTCGAAAGGAAGGAACACAATCACTGAAAATAACCAATACATATAATGTCTTAATTCAGCTTGATTAGTGATGCTAAAAAAATAGTTTTCTCATCATAAGATGAAACGTCAACTGTAAAATGGAGCGTGAAGGACTATTCAGCAAGGGATCAAATGAGAACTGTGTGAGTGTGTGTGTATGTATTAGTACATTTTCTTATCAACTAAGACGTCAATTAGAGGAGGAGGTATGCAATAGAAATAGTTTTTGTAAAATCTAACTTTGTTGTACTCCTTTTCGTAGATCAAACTTGAGTCCTCTCAACATTCTTAACAACTCCCGGATTTGTTTTGCATTTGTAGCAATGGAATTGACATCAAGCTCGGAAAGACTTGGTTCTAGATTCGATTATTAACTCTTGCACTGTAATAAATCTTTAGCTTCTCTCATACCAAAAGAACTCCCAAATTTAGTTTCTTAACACATGCTCTTGTAATTTGGCAATGTAATTAGTCCAATCTTAAGGCAAAAGCCAGAGTCTGCAATTCAGCGCTGAATCAAAAAGTCTACCAAATACATACACATACGCTTATGCATCAATTCCCCCTACAATGACTTAAATTCAACTTCCTTCGTACATCATACACATGTTTATAGATTTTTATTTTTTTTTATCAAAGAGTTGAGGGGAGGGGTTACTGCGTTAACAGTGTTTTTGAAAGAAGTGAGAATTGAAACCTGAATTTCTCTCCCAGAGGAGCCTTTTGGCACCCTTTGAGTGACTCTTCGATCCAGTAGAGTGGTTATGCAAATACACAGATGTACAGATAAATACAGATAGTATTTCAGATTATTATTATTATTATTATTATTTAATTTTTCTTCAAACTCTAAATATCCACCTTTTCTTTTTCCATTCACCAGATCCAAAATTAATATTCCCAGCCATCGGGTGTATTTGGAATCGGGTATTAAAAAGGAATTGGAACTTTTGAATTCCAATGGAGAAAAGGAATACTCGTTGATCTTTCCGTTATTTTTGGGTGAGAAAATTCATACTTCGATTTTTCATCGTTAAAAATTTGAGAATTTGTCGTTTGAGCTCTGTCTTCAATATTTATATTCTATCTGTGACCGTCGCGGTAACAGCAGACACAGATATGATGAAAAAAAAAAAGAAGGCCATAACGATTACCCGTTACATAGTCCAGGGCCTTCCTGATGGTACAGTAAAATATTTTTTTTTTCTTTTTTAATGTTATCCAACAATAAAGAGTCCCTTTTTTTCTTTTTTTTCTTTTTTTTTTTTGTCTTGCAATTGATCAAAGATAAGAGCTAAGCACCTCGACCTAACCAACTTCCTTTTTTGAATGTTATCCAACAACAACTTCCCTTTTTCTTTTAATGTTAATTTCATTTATGATTACAAAGTCATAAGATCATATCTGAATTCTATTAACATTGATTACATGCATATCATTCTATTTGGATCAACACTCTATCAAGATTTTAATGCGATTTATTTACGATTATAGAGTTATAAGATCTATTCGGATTTGAATTTTATCAACATTAATTACCCGCATGTCACCTTTGTCTTTTCTCGATAACTTCCAAGAGACTACAAACGGTACACTGGGTTTGTTCAAATTTTCTGTATATTTTCTGATAGTATAATTCCTGAGACCAAATTTGTTTCTTAGTTTGAGCAATATGCTTCTTCATTAATTAGGATATGTATCAGAATTATTGAAGTCAGCGTCTCACCACAAACGTCCACGAGCAATTGTGTCTCACGTTGGAAATTATTTTATTGATTAAAATCTCTCTAAACTACTCGGCAGCTTTCATATTTAACATGCGAGTCACCAAGACTTTAGAGCCATTTTGAAAAGATAAAAATTAAAAAAAAAAATTTTAAGCAACACAAAAAATAGACCTAAAATTAAATATAAATTGATTATTAATTTTTGTCGAATATTATAAAATATATATCAATTATAATAAAGGTAGTGCGAATGAAACCACCAGTTTGGCAAGGCAGTGCACAACAATGAAAAGCCAAAACACTATGTAACCATATTAAAGGTAGTGGCTTTGTGCGTTGTTAGGCAATTACCATATATCTATAAAGATTTTTGTAGTGTTCCTATTAAAAATTATGACAAAATGGGAGGATCAAAAAAGTGATCTTGAAAAGTTTGAACACGAGCGACTAAGAAATATCGATTGAGTATCTCTCTTTCATACACCAATCAATATAGACAAGAAGACCGAAAGCTCTAGGTGGAAGCTGTGCTACTGCCACAGATATATACATATACAGCTAGGATATTCTGTGAGAGAGAGAGAGTAGGAAGGCAAAGGTGGATGGGGTTTCTTGGGCTATCTCCAGCTTTCAAAATGGCCATGGCTAGTTTATTTCTCTACTTCTGGTTGAGATTATTTTTGTCTTGCTGGATTTCGCCTATCAGGGCCTATCGGAAACTTAAAAGATATGGGTTTGGAGGTCCAACCCCGAGTTTCCCAATGGGAAATATAAAGGAGATGAAAAAGATCAGCATGACAAGGCCAGCCCCTTCTCCTGGAACTCTACAGCTGGTCTCCCATGATATTCACGCCACTGTGTTTCCTTACTTTGCTCAGTGGCAAAAGTCTCATGGTAAGCCTCTTCTTCTGGCTCTATTTAAGTTAATTATTGTCTTCCTCAACTTTTATTGTCTCCAAGCACATAAAATAGACAGGAAAAGACAATTCCTTTGTTTTTATGTGGAGCTAACCCTTTATGCACGAAATACTTGCATATGCTGTGAGTTTATATATAATAACCACCCCAGGTGGGAACTTATGTTGTTCCTGTATATGTGTTTATGCACCCGACCAATATTCAAACCTGCATGCACATCAACTCCCGACAATATAGTTATAGCTTAATTGTGGAGAGATGGTAAGGCCCACTATGACTTATGCCCATTCCTTGTAATTAACAAAAAAAAAGGTTATATATAATAACCCAAGTAGCTTCAATTAATATTTAGTATTATGCTTTTTTTTTTTTTTTGGAAATATGGTGGTATATAACATATATTAGTTATTCACGTTGTACTGATTGCATATTAATAAGTTGTCATTTTATTTTTTTATACGTCAAAAGTAATCAAGTTCTAAATACTACTTTTCATCGTAACAAATAAGGTTTCTTAAAAAGTATATAATTTGTGCCTTTGGTGTTGCAGGGAAGGTGTTCGTATACTGGCTAGGTACAGAACCATTTTTGTACATAGCAGACCCAGAGTTCCTAAAAACAATGTCTGCAGGAGTGATGGGCAAGAGTTGGGGAAAGCCCCAAGTGTTTAAACGTGACAGAGAACCCATGTTCGGCAATGGTTTGGTAATGGTTGAAGGCGAGGACTGGGTTCGCCACCGCCATATTATCACTCCGGCTTTCTCTCCGGCCAACTTGAAGGTTTCTCCAAACCCCTGGTGTTGATTCTTTCAAAATGCAAATTAAGTTTCTTTTTTTTTTTTTTAATCGGACAACCACAACTTCTAAGTCTAGAAAGTCCATAAATGTACTCTGACGAGTTCCTATGAGATATTCCCTATCAAGACGATCCTTTCATTTTTTATCCACTGGCACATTTAACTGTGGAAATAATTTTCCATAATTTCTCCACCATATGCAATCTAAAATTGGCAAATACTGACGAAGAATGCACTACACTTAGCCATTCGCTACTATAATGAAGTTGCTTCCTACACCAAGATGGCTGTTGAGATTTTCTTTGTAACAACCTTCCTTGGGGTTTCTCTTTAGCCCTTTTGTACTATAATATTCCCATTGATATAATTTGCTCTACTGATCTATCCCAAAAAACAAAAAAAAAAAAGTTGATGGTGGATTACCAATTCGAACGGATAGTTACAAGCTTACAACTCACTTTGTCAAAAAAATTCATAGGATTTTCAAGTCAATCAAGCTTCTTCCTCAAAATGTTACATTTACGCCATATTATTGTCTCTTTTAATTATCACTCACTAATTAAAGTGTGTTACCTATTCTACATATAGGCTATGGCAAGCTTAATGGTGGAGTCCACCGCGAAGATGCTAGAGAAGTGGACTGCTATCATCAATTCCGGCCGCCAAGAAATCGACGTAGAGCGAGAAATCATTGCAACAGCTGGGGAAATCATCGCCAAGACAAGCTTTGGACTAGGCTATGAAAACGGGAAGAAAGTGTTTGACAAATTAAGGGCAATGCAGATGACCCTATTTAAATCCAATCGTTATGTAGGGGTACCATTTGGCCAATTCTTCTGTCCTAAACAGACCCTAGGGGCCAAAAGGCTGGGAAAAGAAATCGATGCTCTCTTTTCATCCATTATAATAGCACGTAAAAAATCCAGTGACGGGAGTCCTCAAACCGACTTGCTGGGGCTATTGCTTGAAGGGAGTGGGGCGGACGGCCAGCAGAGGAAGACGTTAACAACACGGGAACTGGTTGATGAGTGCAAGACATTCTTCTTTGGTGGCCATGAGACCACGGCTTTGGCCTTAGCATGGACACTGCTGCATTTGGCCATGCATCCAGAGTGGCAAAGCGAATTGAGAGAGGAGATCAGACAAGTTATTGGAGAAAAGGAGCTTGATTTCACGGTGCTTGCTAGGCTTAAGAAGGTAATTACCCATACCATTTTAACTTTCTTTCATATTGCTTGATGGGCTTAAGAAGGAAAATTAGTGGTTGCATCACATGTAGAAACATCATATACAAGCGTGCATATTCTCTTTGTGGCTGGATGCTAGGCTTTCATAAACTCAATTGAAAAATCTGGAACGAGTATTCCCATTAGTGGACATGGATGATTGAGCATGCATGAACATGCACCAACCACCATTTTGCTACTTGCATTATTGACATTCTTGTTTTGTGAGAAAACCTTGAGAAAGAAAAGATTGTGAAAGAAAGTCGCATCGAAAAATGAAAATCACATGTTTGGATCATGCGGGAGAAAGAAATTCTGATGAAAATGAGAAGAAAATACTAATGGAGTCTACGGATTTTTTTTCTCTCCATTTTGGTGAGAAAAGGTCGGAAAACCTTTCTAGCAAATTAGCCATGTTTATATATTCACTGTACTGCCCTTTTACTTTATACCAACCCCACGTTCTCTGTCTAACCGTTGTTTCTTTGTACTTTTTCTTTTTGCAATTATTCTTCTCTCCGGATTTTTCTTGTAAATATTCAAGTAGCTTCTGCTTTTTTCTTTATTTTTTTCTTTTTAACAATTGGTTTTTTTGTTGACACTTTTCTTGAGTAAATTTTCAAGCATAAAATAATAAAATGGTAGTAGTCTTTTTATTTTTCTCTTTATTAAGCGTAAGACATTTTTACTGTTTATTTATAAAATTTCATTTTCTTATTTAACGTTAACAATAAAAAATTATCAAATTATATATTAATTAATACATAAAGGTATAAATATCATTTTATAAACATTATTTTTCTTTCTTTTTACTTTCTCCCTATATTTAAACCAAAAATTGTACTTTTTATTCTTTCTTTTCACTCATTTTTACCTTATCCAAATAATTAATTAAAAAATTTTCTCACAACTCATTTTTACTCGCTTCTTCAAATCTAAACAAAGCAGCAGGGACGTTCGAGGTAGGTAATCCCTATTCACTAAAAGATAGATTTTTGTGGGGTAAAGCTAGACCTAACTCTATCAGTTTGGGGTCAACAGAAGTGGAAGGTGGCAGGCAGTTGCATACAAATATTTAAATTTTGAGGCCATTTTTTTATTTAAAACGAAAACTAACTCAAAATATGAAAGTACAATTGTAGCACCCTCCTTAGATTTTCGATTTGTGGTTTCGTCCCAGTCCACGCGCTCATGATTTCTCTTCCGCGGGCTCGACCACAGTGACACGTCAGGGTAGCAAAACACTACTGTGCATAAAATAGACACGTGGCAAGAGCCCAATGATCTTGATTGGCTGTAGGGCCACACAAACAAATTTGTTACAGCTTTTGCCTAACCTCCTAATTTCCAGAACACGATGACGATGATACCATCTACGCATGCATTTGATCAGCATTAGACCCTTACATTTGCCAATCTTATATCGGTCAAATTTCATCTTTCAAACGTCTAAGCACGTGTGAGATGAGATGCGCCCGAAATTGGCCTCTTTTGCATCCGATCAATCTTTTTTCTTTTTCGATGGAGAGTATTCAATCTTTGCAAATCCTATAAATTCTGTAGATGCTGTTTTGCAGATGGAGTGGGTAATGAATGAAGTTCTAAGGCTCTACCCATCGGCACCAAACGTGCAAAGGCAAGTCAGAGAAGATATAAGAGTAAACAGCCTTACCATTCCAAATGGAACTAACATCTGGATTGATCTTGTGGCCATGCACCATGACCCTAATCTATGGGGAGATGATGTGCACGAGTTTAAACCAGAGAGGTTCAAGGATGACCTGCACGGTCGTTGTAAGCACAAGATGGGGTTTCTGCCTTTTGGGTTTGGAGGGAGAATGTGTGTAGGTAGGAATTTGACCACGATGGAGTATAAGGTCGTTTTAACCTTAGTTCTCGCCAAGTTTTCTTTCTCCCTCTCACCATCTTATTTTCATTCTCCTACTACCTTGCTGTCCTTGAGGCCTAGTCATGGGCTGCCTCTCATTGTCCAGCCCCTCTGAGTTAGAAATTTTGACTTGACAACTCTTTCTCAACACTTACATTTGAACCAAGAAGAACTTGTGTCTCGGAGGATTTGTAGTTCTTTGCCTTTGCCTTGTATTTGAAAGTGGTCGAGTCCAGGTGATTGAAATCTTATGTTTTTTCAACTTCTCTGAGGTAATTTCAGCCATGACCCAAGGCAGATTGGCACTAATAGTGGGCATGAATAAGTGACGCTAAACACACCAAATTTCATTTCAATTCTGAAGAAAATACGATCCATGTATTCATTCAAGTATTATTAGGCATTTGTAAGATCCGATTGCTAATTGGTCCATCATTCTTACATTCCCCAACTTTATCAGGCAGCCATTGTTTAGAATTGCTAATTCATAGAAGTTAAAAAGGAATAAGTATTTGATACAAATGGCTGTACCTTGCACATAACATAACGTTGCAGAAGCTAACAGTCCACAAAGACAAATAAGTTTTCCAGAATAGAGCCAAAATAGAATATTTGACCACACAACACAGTCGATAAAGCAAGGCATACCTATAATTTGTAAGGGGTATGAAGTTAGCAAGTTTTCTGCAATCTGATTCTTCCTTAATTGCAGCCCACGACCATTCTCCATCATTCCGTACAACAGCATCTATAAGTGGACCCTTGCTACGTTCTAAACCAAAGAAAACAATTTTAAATTTTGCAGATGACAAAATAAATTCAGAAAAAGAATGGATTGAAAAGGCATGAATATAAAAACCAAGCACACTCACATCACCCTGCTTTTGTAGTATATCAATTCAATTACGAAGACCTTCACAGAACTTTTTCAAGTTCACATCCTCTGGATTAAAATGCTTCTGGAAACAAGGACATCAGAACAAAACAATGATGCAGAAGGAGAGTCATTGTTTAGGCTAGGAAAGTATAAATCCATAAATGCATCAATAGGGAATGACCATCACTCTATTTTGCAAGAGGCATTATGGTTAAAAATGCGCCTATAAACTGATAAATTCAACTCAAATTAAATTCAAAGCCTCTGCTACATGGACTTCAAGGGAAAATCTTGTGGCTTGCATGTGGAAACAGAAAAAAATTTAACTTCCCAAAGAAGTAGAACCATGTATGTACCTTGAACAATCTGAAAATAGAATCAGAATGGAAAAAACAATATACTTCAAACAACTGAGACACATACCAAACAAAAAGTGTAGCTTTATGAAAAGAGAAAAAAACAATAAGGTGTACCAATTTCAATGACCTGGTTAAATTCATCAAGTTGCTTCAGAGCCTTGGCAATTTCCTTGTGGTTTTTCTCATCCTATTTCTTTTTCCTTCCTCTGTTTAAAAAAGAAGGGTCAAAGGGATTTAGAAACATTGTTCACCAACGAAATGAATGAAGTCTTAAAAGCAGAGCTCGAGTTGCAGATCAAAAAGGGGGTGGGGGGGACAGACCTTCAGATAAGAAGTCAACAAGTCTGTAAATAGATCATATACCTTACTTACATCCCACATGCCAATCACCAGAAAGGTTTTCCCCAGAAGGATTGACAAACAAAGAGGCTCCTACAAAAATATTCCAAAACAACAAGAGTGTGAGATATTAAACAACAGATTTCATGTCAATATCACATGGTGCAGGATATTTGTCAGCAAATATACAGAATGGAGGCAAAGCATTTATGCAGACAGACCTAATTAGATTAATATTAAAGCTAAAGCTGATTCACTTACAGAAGGCTCAGTGTAGAAGAAAGAAAAGAAGCCTAGTTTGAGAAGTTAAATTCCAGTTGTTCTGACTACAGGCAAGTATAATCCTTTTATCTGTGATAAAATATCATAAAAATAAAACCGTCAATAATTTCATGCTCTTTGCAGAAATAGTTGGCGATTGACATGGTGAAAAAGCATTCACAATGAACAAACGAAAGAACAGCAAATATTTCAGAGGCCCAACGGCCCAAACCGGAGGCTCCAAGTGTACAATCATTGCCGTCAGCATCGGCTTCCACGACTTTTGAAATATCAAAATCTCCATTGCCAGCGGTGCAAAGTGGAAATTTTTCTCAAAGTCGAACCAACATTCCTTTTCTCTTTGTAAAGAAATCAAACAGAAAGAAAGCAAAGAAAAGAAAGAGAACGTGATAAAAAATCAATTCCGAACGTCCAAGATTTTCGGTTTCCGACCCGAGGCCTCTCGTATTCCACAGCCGCAAGATCAACGCCAGAATCTAAAATTTTGATGATTCTTGATAATACACGGTACACAACAGAAGGAAAATGCTTACAAATGTCCAAATACAAAACTTTCTTTTAACTTAATTTAAGCGCTGAAAGAGCCAAAAGAGACTTCAGTCCCAGAGCTCCTCTCTCTTTTTTTTCTTTTTCGTTTCTTGAAAAGGTAAATAAATCAACCAAGAAAGAATTTTATAGTTACCAAAGATCGCGATAAGGACGCCACGGCCATCGTATTTGTTGGTCCCCGCTTCTCAACTGTATTCGGGATGAGAGTCGATGAAGCGATTGGCGCCAATCTCCTTCTTCGGCACGAGGGAGGCCAAGAGAATGGACTCCTCTAACTCGAAACGGCGGAGAGAACCATTCTCGTCTCCGCCGCCACCACCGCCGCTGGGCATTGTGCCAACGGAGGAAAAAGGCGCCGCCCTAAGTCCACCCCTCCTACTACTATTACTACTTCTGCTACGCCCCTGACTCTCTTTTTTGGATCGGGTGAGTGGAGAACAAGAAAGTGAGGAACGTTGCGTAGAAAAAAATGTGCCGCCGTTTGCCCAGCACGCCCTTTAAATTCTGGCTGGGCTTTGCAATTGTTACCGTCGTAACCGTTTAAAATAATAACACAGTAATGAAAATAAATAAAGTAATTTAAATGTAAATCGGAGGCTGTTGCTCTTGTGAAATTACTATGCTGTCCTTTCAATTAAAATTGATTTGACTTCATACATGTTCAGATCGGAATGTTTGGCAAATTTGTCTATTGCTGCGTGGACTTGATATGCTTTTTATTGATCATATACACACAAGTTTTTTGGGGTGAAGTGGCGTGTTTTATCCTTAACTATAAATAATAATAATAATAATAATAATAAATGAAGATATAAATAATTGAAGATTTTAAAGACAAATAATATGAAGTTTGTCTGTTAAAAAGTACATTTTAAAATATTTACCAAGTAATTTCTTCATCCGAAAAGCAACTAGATTTTTAGATCATCAAAGGCATACATAATGATTTAGAAGAATAGTTGCAAATAACAAGTCATCAATTTTTAATTTTTTTCGGTTTCAGTAAAAGAAGTAATTATTATTTTATGGCTAACCAAAAAAATAAAAAAATGGTGGGTGCCAATTTAAAGGATTTAGAAATTCTTTTTTTTAAGCCTTAGAAATTCAATTTTAACAAGTATTTTTACTCCATACTTGTATGCGTGAAAAAAGTCCACCGTGACTAAACACATGTTTGGATCGTCTTCAAGCCCGAACTCATTAAGCTTAACACCTTGGATACCAGACCCAGTCTTAATAATGTTTTTTTCATAAGGTTAAATTTGAAAAATAAAATTATGGAGAGGCTGATTTGATTAATGATTTAATATTATTTTTCATATTAATTTGATTTTAAAATTTTGTATTGATATTTATTGTGATAAATTTAAAATTTTTAATTTGATAATACTTTGACGGTTGAAAAGTGGATTTTTTTTTATAAAAAAATGTTGGAATGATAATAATAACAAGTAATCTCTAATCTCAACACATAATTATGATATCTTAACAAAAGAAGGGGAAAAAAAAAAAAGTGAAGCAATACATGATAAATGGCAAGGATGGACCCACGAGGGCCTCTCATCGGAAAGCAGATCAAACCATATCCAGACTTAATAAATACGTAAACAGCAACCTTGACCGCGGGATAAAGCTGAGCGATTAATGCCAAAATTGAGAGAGTGGCAAAGCTGAGCTACTAGAGTCTTACTGCCAAAAATTTTGAGATCATTTCAATCGACAAATGAATATAATGGTTTTACAATCGAACGTTTAATGAACAGGCGAAAGAAGAACTTTTGGATCTTACGATCAGTAATCCAATCTCGAAGGACATTTCATTATTAATTGGTTTGATGAACGCTGCATGTTCTTCGACACTAAAATTGGTTGAGGCATTCACCAATTGCATCTGTGTTTCTTTAGGTATTCGTTCTGCATTGTGTGCTGTGTTGTCCATGAAACCTGCCACATCTAAATCTTTAGCAACAAAAGAGTATCTCGTGTGATTTGAAAGTACATGAATTAAACAGCAAATTACATACCTATGCTGATGATGGTATGAGGTTATGACACGTAGTGTCACAGGGGTATGGACAATCAATCTCCTTGGTCATGTTTCTACTAAAATACCAATCCCCAACTGCTTGTGCAATGGTCTGCAAACCATACAAACAGTTGAACTTTATTCGTTCAAAATACAGAGAAAGGATGCGCAGCTACATCACAGTGTCAGCACTAGAACCCCGTCACTGACATCTTTGGTAAACACGGATAATTTAGCAAAAGAAATGCATGGTTTTGCACCCATACACTCGAGTTTGAGGGTGCAGATAAGCATGCATTTCCATTAACGCAAATCAAATTTGCTATCCAAGATTAAACCACTTATAAATTGGAAGAAATGATGAAGTCAGAGGATGCCGAACCAGCTTAGGCAAACTTAAAACCTAAGCATATTTAGAAATGCAGTTCAGCAAATGATGAAGATACAAACAAGTCATTGAAGAAGATCATAATCTGTTTAATAGATCATTTGGGTATCAGACTAGGTTATACTAACTTTGAAACCAGTTGCAGTATTATCATATTCTTATGCTCTGTAAAATTTGGATGAACACCTTAAAATTATGACCGTTTGAGCGTTAATTTAATTGGTAGCCAGAGCAAAGTCCAATAAGTAACAAATACCAAAATTTTGGGCTTATCAGGTAATGGGCATCATTATGAAACCAGGCTACACAGATAACCGCAGATCCTGGCAAGGGAATGTAAATTACAGACCTTATTGTGTATTCTCGGAGAGTCAGCAGCAAACCAAGTGCCTTGTAACTCACTTTGGCAATGAGCAAAGCAAGAGTTTATAAACATTCCCCCTTTGTTGGAATCTTTAAAGAATGATAGTAAGGCAGCCAGCATATCTCTTCTGAAACCTGAAAACCGCTCTCAAGTTGTTAAAAGACAAGTTGGTAGTCCTTACTTTTTAAACTATAGCAATTTACACACCACATGCAGGGAAAGACCTTGCAGTGTTTCCATCTGCGTTGAACTACATGATGCTAGGTTGAGCTTGCAATGCTTCCAGTTTCCAGGCAAGTCCGCTGAAGGTGGTACCAAGATATGGTTGAACTGTTAAAACTCGAAGTTTCAGTCATTCTGTACTGTTGCTAGAACTTCAATTAAAATGTGATAGCAATGTGCAGTCAATTGTATGTGGGATTTAGACAATAGAAGGGCCAAAAGAGAATTTACCTGAAATGCGTCATAAGCTGAATTCAAGATGAAGAATGGTGTAGTAATATACTTCAATGGGTACTGTGGGAAGATGCACTGCACAGATAGAAGATAAATGGCATAAGCGCTGGAATCAAACAGCAGCTCCGAAATAAAGGGCCCTCAGGAAAAGGTGTACCAGTTCAGGATCATTAAGAACGTTGGTGCAGTTTTTGTTGAGATTCTTTTCTGCTCCCTGCAACAATTACTTGGCATAGTCAGCATAACAGTTATAATGTAATCTGCACCTTAAAGAAAAAAAAAAAAAAAGAACAGAAACAGTTATAATGTAAACCGCAAGATGGAACGGATATCTGTGCACTATAATAACAGTGAGGATTATTTGCTCATTTGTAATCTTCTAGCGACAGATTCTGCAATGGATTACATCTACTTGCACTTTGTTTTCCTCGTTTATAGAGTCCTACCCACAAGTTTTCCTCGTCTATAGAGTCATTCCCCAGTCAGACCCACACAAAGTTTTGAAGCAAGTAATGAGCAGTAAATCAATAGACTTCATTGTTTCAGGAGTCTGCCCTTGTTAGTGTTAGTTTGAAGTAACATATCATTTTGTGTTTGGATTATGGCGCATAGGGTGCACTCAAGGCATATCTTGCAGAGCAACAAAAATTTCATGAGTTGTACCTGCAGGGAAACAAGATTTTTGTAGAAGGACCTCATAGTGTAGTTCAAACTTACGTCTCTTCTGCAAGGGTAAAGTGAAGACATAATCCCAGAAGCAAAAACATTAAAGGAAAAAAAAAAATAGTGTAATCCCATCAAAGGAAATACAACTTACTCATCCAGAAAAAACCCAGCATCACTTAAGCATTTTACGTTGGCATTGCTTGGTAGCATCTGAGCGAACTCATCACAATGGATAAAGGCAGATAGACCACCAGCAGAGCAACCAGAAAGCAAAGCCTGGTAGATACAAAATGAATGTTCAAGACCCGATGATATTCTCATGAATAAATCAAGAAAGAAAAAGGTGACAATTCTTTCTTAATTCTTTTCACCTTTTGTGCCTGCCCCAAACCTTTACCGAGTAGATCAAGAATTATGGCCTCCCATATCCTCTGGCCTCTGAAATAAAGGACTGATGTCTGTTTTGCACATGCACAAGAAGTCAATTAAGATGGGTCATGTTACTAACAGGGACTACCATGTTCACAGTGAATTTGGCCGCTGATGTCTAATTAAATAAACAACAATAATTAACAACAAAATTTTAATATTAAATTTAATTGATATTTATAAATTTTTTTTTTTTGTCATTCTTGTTGAAAATTAAATTTAGTATGAGATCTAATAAATAATTATGAGATTTTTAAAGAAACTGAACCAAATTCCAGAAGACATAAGCGAACGAAAGGGCAAAATGAAGCAGCGTGATCACACAAGTTTCCAGTGAATTGAGACGCATGAACAAAGCATTGGTGAGGCAATGAAATTATTAGGCTAAAGAGGCTACCCCGTTGTCAAACTTGGCATCGCCAGCAAAGGAAGCTCCATCACAGTATCTAAGCTTCACACGGTTCCAGTTGTAAAAATCTGTTGCATTATCAGAGTTTGACTGTTGTCATTTACTATTAAAAAACACCAAAAAATTAACACCATTTTTCGAAACCATTAAGTCGAGGAGATGCCCCTAACAAGCCCATCAATCCTAAACAATTCTTTTCATCGCAAATTGTCCCGGCAAACATTACAATTCAGTGATTCTATCAGCAAAAAGGCCAAAATTACGAATGACTGGATGAATTTATTTTATTTTATTTTTTTAAAATTAAAATTTTATGTCATTTTATTGTCACGCCTTATAATTTATAGTTTATGTTATAATTATACTCGGCAATATAAGGAGGCATCAAATATGGCCCACTGGGCTATGGACAATTTCTTAGGCTTAAGATTTATACGCAGCAAACAAGACCCCTGGTCTGGATCTAAGACTACATAAGATGGAAAAATCTGCTCCAGGAAAAGAACCCAAAAGACCCGGGCTAAATCTATCTTGGATTCTTGGAAGAGAGTAAAATTTTTGTGTTCCCAGGACACTGCTCTCTCTCTCTCTCTCTCTCTCTCTCTCTCTCTCTCTCTCTCTCAAAGGGCACTACCGGCCACCAGCCTTCGGCAATGAACAGATGAAAATAAACGAGTACGACAACGAACCAAATATTTATCCTTTTTTGTAGTTTAACGAGAGTCCCTCTGATAGTGCTGACAAAAAGAGTCAAGACAAGGCTGGAAAATCGGAGGCTGAAGCCGGGCATGCTCAGCCGACTGCCACTCATCACTTGAAGGAAAGGAGACAATGTAAAGCACATGTGACAGTCACAGCGTTTCCAATGGACCCCGGACCTTTTGTTAATCAACAAAATAGGTCAGGTTTTTCTTTAGGACGAGGCTCGGGAACTGTGATATCGGAAACATACATGACAATAGGACATACTAAAGGGGGAAATCGTCAACGCCTTTACATGTTACGTGTCCAGCCATCTTAGTAGCAAGATAGAAAAAAAATATATATTTTTTTAAATGGAAATAATTTCTAGTAAATGCAAACACATGTTGTCCTGGGACAAACGTGGGACATTATCTATTTAGTTCAAATTTTTTATCTATTTAATTTTCTATGTAAGATTTGATTTATCCTTTGGCCCTATATGATTAGTAGGTCGAGATAATTAAATAGTTGGTTGAAAATATTATTAGCAACTTTCATTTTTTAAATAATATAGCTCTTTCATTCATTGAGAATATGAAAAGGATGGCAACTGGCAGACTTCAATTTGGACCGTCGTGTGGTTGAAAAATGAAATGTTTATTAACTTGTTTAATTTTCAAAAGGCGAGAGAAATTCTTTTATATTATTTTTCCCCCATCTTCTTGAAGTTCTAGGAGTACTAGGATCAAAATTCCGGCAAATAGGACCGGCCGATGAATCTGGACCGTTAAATAGGATAAAGCAAAAAAACATATGTACCAGGATTAAGATAAGGGTTGTTGCTTAGGATTCCAGAGAAGACCTCCAGCTTTTGCATATAATTAGTAGACCCCCTGCGCGTTTGGGCTCTCTCCAGGCATGATTGTACGTCATTACACCACCCGCCTCCCTATAAAAGAAGATGATAGTTATTATCATGAAAGTTAAAGTTCATGACTAATCTCTGGATCCCACCAACCAAACTCATGAACTAACTAATCCATCCAGTTTCCAATTACGCCAAAGTGCTTGCTTGTGTTCAAAGTTTGGCATGTAAACGAAAGATTCCCCCATAGACTTTAATTCTTTCAATGGGGACCATATCTAACCCTTGCGTGCCTTTCTGGTGTACATCCTTTGCAGGCCTTTTCATGGGTTTTCGATGGAAGCCAACCTACCCTTATAATGACATTAGTCTCAATCGGGTCCCGAAATGTGAGTGAAGCACCACCATTTCCTCACACATAGGACAAAGTCGTCGCAAGGTGCATCAGGCGCCCAAAGTCTCCTTCTGATCACAACACCATAACCTATTATCTTTATTGATTTATATATTTTTTCGTTTACTTAACCTTCAATGTTATTGGAAAAAAGAAAAAAAAAAGTAATTTATCAGGCGGCAGTTCGCAGCATCCAAAGTCTTAAGAATTGGATCCCCTCATCAAGTAATGGGAGTAAACAAAAAAGAAGCGGCACCGCTTCTATAATTTATCTCGTCTTATTTGGCTAGTCCACCTTAACTAGATAATTAAAATTTATTTTGAATAAAAACTAGATAATTAAAATTGCCGCCTATTGCTAGTGGAATTGCTCTTGCAAGTAAACCATGGGCCACAGCGGGTTACTCGTAGCAATTCCCAAGGTTGTGGTGCCCAATTTTTAACTTACCCGCACCCCATCCCATTTCACTTATGGTAAATAAAGAAATAGCGTCAGCATTTCCAGAGATCTTAAAGACTTCGGCCCATTACAGGCCACCAAATCAGCATTGCATTTCTATAAAGTACGCCGCAAGGTGAAGTGCAAGGTGCTGCACAGCACGGAAAGGTCCAATAATGCAGAGCCACGTTGGTGAATGGCCCAACATCTTCCACCTAAGCCAGTCCCCGCGTTGGCCATGTTTAGTGTCTAATCGAACCCCTTCCTTTTCTTTTGTTTATCCATTAATTTGACAAGAAAAAGAAAAGAAAAGGTGAAGCTTTACCTCAAATTGCAGAAGCCAGTTGCGTGCTCCGGCACCGAATCCCCTGTGCAAATGATACGCGGGCAAACTTCCATCCAAACAGACTACGAATATTAACAGAGATTGGAAACATGACAAACAAGAGAAAGATTTAAATTAATATCATAACAAAACTAAATAAGAGAAAAAGGAAGCGAGCGAGCGAGCGAGAGAGAGAGAGAGAGAGAGAGAGGAGGAACAGAGACTGGAAACATGAAAACGAAAAGACAACAGTTAACGGCAACAAATTCAAATCAATATATAAAAAAGATAATGTCAATTATTAAATTTCATATCCAATGAAAAAGTGACAAGACTTACGTGCACCGAGAGCGGTGGCGTTGCGGACCAGCGTCATGGGCACCCGAAGCTGCTCATCCAAGCAACTGCGCAGTGGCACGCAAGATAGCAGAACGATTGGTAGCAACATAGCTGCTATTGCTACGTTCATATCTTGGTGTTTGAACGGAAGGAAAAAAACAATATGATCAGGCAGATCAACGAAAAATCCAGTCTTTATTGGAGCTAAGAAATAGCGAGGTATGCGCTTAAATATTATTGAGTATATTTTGGATCAACACCGACCCAACGTTGTCTCCTCCTCGAAAGAATCAAATGCAGAAAAGAAAAACATACCCAAATGAGATACATAGAAAAGAACGTTTCTGTGATACCAGGTAAAAACTAGCTAGACGGAATGGCTAAATAACAATGCAGGGAGGGAGATTGGAAATTAAGTTGGTTTATTGCTATTGAAGAAAAAGAGATGACAGAGGAACGATAGAAGGAAAGAGGGACTTAAAGGAAAAGATTTAAGTTCTAAATCTATCAGCAGGAACCGGAGGAAGCGTCAGCGGTCTTTGTTAGATTTGAATGAAGATTCGTGAGTGGATGGGGAACATCGTGATTGGTTTGTTTGTGCATAGAAGTCCAAAAACAGAGGAGCCGGTAATGTCGCTCGGGAGGAAAATTACCTATATGCACGGACTCTGGGACCCACGACCTCAGCCACTGACGATGTCCCGAGAACCAGTCTCGATTTTGGTGACGCGGGTTCCACTACGTATAGCGCGGGGTCTAATCCTAAACTTGTCTTAACTTGAAGGGGGCGGGGGGCTTGTGGTTTGGAATGAGTGAACGGATTGTGTACGCGACTCGCGGGTGTCCGAACAAGCCGAACCTATAAACCTGTGTCAGTTGGAGCGCCGTTGCAGTAGGAATAGGATCGAGATCTTAACAGTCGGCGAGTTTTTCATGGCTTCCTGTTTAAACAAATGAAAAAGTTGATATATTTTTATTATTATATTTTTAAAGTAACCAATTAAAATTACTCAAAAAATTCTTATTTTTATCTGCGTCTCTCTAACCTGCATTTATACCGTGGTCATCTGTAAGTATATCCTAATTTGATATATATTTCTTAATTTATTGCTTAAATCTCATATGGAAGATTATATTACATACTAAGATTTTTATCCAATTTCATACTTTACTAGTTAGATTTGAAATATAATAGAGTTACCTAATTTAGAATTCCAATTCGTAATTGGAAACATAAGATTAATTAAAAATAAATGTAACCATATAATGGATTTTTCAAAATAAATTTATTATGCAAGCACAACTCTCTACCAGGTCATTCTTAACATATCAAGCATACGTGTTTATAATTTTCGTTTATTAATTTTATCTGCTTCCTCTGTATAGTTGTTTCTAAATATTGAACATAAACAGTGCTCTACAGACCTCAGAGAAAAATACTAACTAAAGGAGAGGACCTCGCATAAAGGATGCATGCCCCCGAAGGAGAATATATGATATTGATACTAATTGAACCCAATAACTGGACCCCACGAAATGACTTCTGCATGTCCATTGGACAGTTGCATTGGCGCGACGTGTATATTTTAATAAGAGAATAACAATCCCCAGTTGATTTAATTGATGAAATACGCGTGCTCCATTTGTCCTGGTCAAGCCAAAAGATATAGATGACCTAATTTTAATAACGAATTTAACGAGATATGCAAGAATTGACTTATAATAGTACTTGTTCAGAGTATGTATACTACAAAAAAGACAAACAAAAGTTATATTTTGCAACCAATACATTAACTATGAAAATTGAGATCGACCGTGGATTAGCAAATGTTCGTTAGATTTGACTATCGCAATACAAAAAGAGATATTCTGACTTTTAAGGTATATATCCAACAAAGGCCATGATTTGGAGGTGGGTCGGGATGTGAAGCACTCAAAAGCTAAGTCTATCTTGAAACGGTAAAAGGACGGCCATTTATAATTTACAGGAAGCTACATGCATCTGATCCCACCGAAAAAAAAAAAAAGAAGAAAGATACATGGAAGTCTCCGAGTAATAACGTAGTTCTACCTAGAGTCGTTGGATCACGTTAGCTGCCAGGAGTTGCATCCAATTTCAATAGACTTATCCAAACCTGCTCTAATTATATATCAAAAAATAAGAAGTGTTTAAGGTATCTTTATCATCTTCAAGTCATATTGTCTCTCTAGAATCCAACAATGGGTGATGAGCTGGCTCTCGTTATTCAGTCTACTTGTTTATATATGGGGTAGAAGGAGGAGGATGATTAAAGGTTATAATTATTGACTACCAACATTGCACAGCGGTATCCATAGTCAATTAACTAGTGATCCAGTGCTAACTCAAAGCTAGCCAACTGACACATTTTTTATTTGATATTCTGAAATTAAATGTAAAAAAAATTTACTCAGAGTGACAAATAATAACTAATATTTGTATAATATTTTGTTATTATTTTAAAAAAATATTAATTTATAAAAAATTAATACTTAAAGTTTAAATTTAAAATTAAAAATTTTAATAATTTTATTACTAGATTTTGTGGCTGAGGATAAAAAAAGTTTTCTGTCAGGCAAAATTTAGAATTACAATGGACTTGGGCTGAGAAAACAAAATTTAGAATTAAAATACCATTTTTAGCCTTAGATCTAGAATCAATGGGCCATTAGGTCCATAGCCGCCAAGAAGGTCAATCGCACCCATACCAGACGGCCGCCAAGAAGGTCAATCGCACCCATACCAGACGGCCGCCAAGAAGGTCAATCGCACCCATACCAGACGGCAACGGAGGATTGGATATTTGGGTGCCAATATTAGAAGCCTTTTCTTTTCCACCTAAATCGGCGTCGTGATCAGCGTATTGTTCGTCAAGATGTCTAAACAATAGCATTATAATAATCCCATCGTTTCCCCGTTACTCAAGCCCCGAGAAAAGAGACCCTCTTGATCCGAGAGAGAGAGAGAGAGAGAGAGAGAGAGAGAGAGCTCTAAATGTTAATGCTTTTTGGTTAAGGAACATCAAGAAATGGAAAATCTATTCACACGAAAAAGGTAGAAGAATGAAAATTTTAATATATATATATTGTAATAAATTAAAATTAAAATATTAAATTTATATTAAATTTTAAAATAATTCTATATAAAATAAAATGTATTATTTTGAAAGATTAAATTTTTATATTTTTATTATCGTATCTTTTAAGTGATTTGACGTAAATTTTAATTATATAACATTATTTTCTTTTTTATTCCAATTCGGAGGACATGGCTTTAATCTCTCCGCTTCATGTGAGACATGACTTCCTAAAAAAACGTTTAAGATATGATACTAGAGAAGCTTTCTTTGCATTTGATTGTATTCGATTTAACTTAATTTACAAGTCATAGTATTTTCCGTCTCCACCTTAAGATATCTCCCATGTGAATTTTGATGTAAAGGCCCTCGCGGGCGAACTTTTGACCAACCTGCCAACCCAGGAAAGTCATAATAGCATCTTCGGCCAACAGCCGAAGGATCCTAGAACTGTCTATTATTTCGGCGAAAAAGGATGGCAGCTAGATACCATATTTTACTTCGATGAAGAATCAGACCAACCTAGTCGGGCGGTTTGCAATAGCCCCAACCAGGCCCATCGACTTCATGAAACATTCATGGGCCGTTATAATTTTGAAAAGGAGCCGGCAGGGTCGGAACGCATGCTTTGACGAAATACATTTTTCATGACTCACCTGATTTTGTATTTCCAACGTTTGCTAGTGAAAGGATCCGTGGCTTTTCTTTAAAGTAGACTCCACTCAGGCCCTGCCCTCAAGGCATGGATAAACAGAGAATGGAAATGGCCGCTTAGGCCCAGCCCATGTCCACAAAATAACCATTTTTCATTTTTTTTTTTTCATTTGAACGGCCCAGCTCAATAGTACAAAATTGACAATAGCCCAGCCGATCTGCCCTTCGCGTCGCTGATGTCCTTCGCTCTCCATACAACAGTGATACCGCGACTCTACAAATTTACATTCGCAAATAAGATAAGAGTTAGGGATTTAATGAATCAACTCCACGCAGCAGCTTGTTCAACACGATTTTCGTGTCAATGCTGCCCTCGACAAAGTTTAATCACTCCCTCATCGTCTAGGTGCTGGATTTATTTATTGCAACATTCATCATTACGAAATTTTCTTTTATTTTGAAACAAGGCTAGTCATTCAAGTGATACAGCTAAAAGTCTGCTAAGCTCTCTTTTGGACTTTCTCTCCAAACCTACAAAGGATTTATAGATATAAATAAACATAATTAGGACATAATTAAGGCATAGATTATTTTTATATAAACTTATACATGAAATTTTTTTTTTTTTTCTATCATATGAAGAGTTTTAGACCTCATTATGCTTAATCAACGACAATTCTTCGTGACCACTTGGATGTGTGTTTAATTTATCGAAGACCAAATAGCGATGATAAAAATTAAAAAAAAAAATCAAAGAGAGGAACAATATTTTTTAATGTTTTCATTCAAACTTCTTACTCGAAATAACTACAATTCAAAAAGTCGTAACCTTTTTTTCCTTTCATTTTCTGTTGATTTTTTTTTTTAAATCTCTTACCGTGTACAAAATTTAAGAATTGAAAAAAAAAAACATTTCTTTTAATATTTTCAAAATTATTTCTTGTATTTTAACACGAAGATGTTAAAAATTATATCGGGAGGAGAAAATAACAAGTGAAAATGAAATAATAAGTTAAAGAAATTAATTAAAATTTCAGGATCAGTACCTGTAGGATACGCGATCCCGGAGATCAGCCTTATTTTTAAATCGATGGGAAATTTCTTGTTCTATCAAAGAATGGGGTGATCCGAGCGTATCTTGGGCATGACTAGCTAAACTGTCTGGGCTTTTGAGTTGCTTTTAGCATACAATGCATCGACCGTTATCGTCGTACAACTCTGGTGACGGAGGAGGAAACTCCTTCACCGCCTTCTTCTCCTCCATGACCTTCTTCTTGCTCGTTTTTACTCATTTTGAGATCAGAATTGGAGGCCAAAGCTCAGTGAAAGACGGTGGGTGACTGTAGGCCAACGAAGAAGAATCGAGAATTAAAATGATGGGAAAATGAGAAACTTTGTATTAGGGTAGAGAAATGCCTACGTGGAAGAAGCAGTAAATTTTTTTTTTGGCTAATTGATTTTAATTGACTTCAAATTCGAAATATATATATATATATATAGAATTAGAGAGATGAGTGGGCTGGTGGACTTCACAACAGGTTTTAAGCCAGTTGGATCATTTCAAAGGTCTTTTCGGGATATTTGTGGGCTTTTCAGTAGTAGCTTTCCAATACATTGGGCCGCCCAAGATAAAAAACGGCATCGTACAATCCCATATCAATATCAGCAAGTATATTACCGTGCTCGACGGTGAGGTCTGAAACCTTCTGGATTAAAACGGCGCCGTTCTAGGCCGAGACGGGAAATCGTTAGGTGGCCGCAAAATGAAATTCCGGCAAGTCCAAACCGACAAAACGAAATCGTTAAGTGGAGCGATGCTATAGACAATAAATAGGGAAAGGGTGAACGTAATATTAAATAAAATAAAAAAATATTATCGCCAATTTTCTTAAAAGAAATCCCTAGAAATTTCCTAACAAATATATTGCACAACATTCAGTTCATCTTCTTCGTGATTTCAGCTCTTCGACTATCGGCCCGATGACATCTATGGCCACCAGTTGCTCTCCCAGCTCGCTTCAGCTACGACTGGCAATTAGTTGCCGGAACTGTAGGAATTCACCCTCAGTTTTGATGCGTGCGGCTCGAGTTGGGAAGCTGGATCGTCAAGTTCTCTTGCTCCGTGCGAGTCAAAACGGGAACGGAGCAGAACGCCGTCGTAATGGAAGTTCTTGGAGCGCGTCCGGCTCCGCGGCGGACGCTAGTTTCGCTGGATGGTCCAATTCAGATGGTGGCGACCCGACTATTGAATCGCAGAGGAAGAAATGGCTTGGAGGTATTTCAGTGTGACTCTATGTTTGGTTTCGGAAAGAATAGCTAAGCAAAAGAGAAACATAGTATTGTGTTTTTGTTGTTTAGATTCCAGATGGATAGTTCAATTGAAGCGAATTCATATATTGGGTAGTGAAATGGAAAATTTACCTGAATTCAGACCAATCTGGCGTATTTGTGATGTAGATTTGTAAAGCTAATAAAATATTTTTCATGGAGGGGAAATTTCAGTACGATGTTGCTTCACTTGGCATATGAGAAAAGCAAATTTTGCTTTTTGTTATTGATGGATTTGGTTTGGCTGGGGAATGGGGACATTACTTGTTTGAGTTTATGACTTTTTCGTTAAGAGTATATCATTGATTTACTGTCTCAAAACGTTTGTGAAGTATGGACTAATAACACTTTGGAAGTAGCTTGTTTTCAGAGACTGTGGGAGCTGCATTCACTGGGGTCATAATCGTTACAGGCCTTACTTTCGCAGCATTGTCTCTAAGTAAGCGGAGAACTTCATGTAAGTCTTCACTTCTTGTCAACTGAATTAAAATTTTTTGGGGAGTATTTTCTTCGCTTCCTCAATTTATACTTTCTTGTCCATCAAGATGGTTGTGGCCACCTCAATCTTGTCTTCTGTTCATGAGTATCAATAAAATCCAATGGTCGCACAAATTCCTTAATTTCCCTTAAGAATTATTCAGCAGAATGTAGTGCAGCATAAAATGCAATCAGCTGATTTTTTGTAATGTTGTGTCTCAAAAAAATTTTTCGCCATTAGATTACTTTATACTCTTTGATGACACACAGGATTTATCATTAGTCTATTGCCAGTTTGTGGTATCTATGCATAAGCTTATCAGTAATTTAATGCATACAGCATCAAAACAACAGATGGAACCCTTGACAACTCAACAGGAAATCTCATTGACCTCTGATAATGAGGATAATAAAGTTGAGGAGAATAAAAGTCAGGAAAGCAATGTGAAGCCAAACGATAGTAGCCTGGAAAGCAAAGCAGGTATACCCATGGAACTTTCTTCATCTTCAGAACTTTTCAAAGCATCCGATGAGAATAAGTTTGGTGAAAATGAGAAGATCTCAACAGTAGATAATGCCATATACACCACTAGGAATGAAACAATTGATAACATGTTTCTGGAAGAAGATTTGCAATATGGATCAGCTTTTGATGACAAGTTAGTTGCTCCTAATGAGGCTTGGTGCTCACCGGATTTGCCTGATCCTGTAATGATAAGTCCACCACAATCAGATTCTGAAGTTGCACAAAAATTTGTTCATGTTGAGCCAGTTGAGTCATCAAATGAGACCAACCATGAAACTGAAAACCAGGGGGCTCTGCCTGGTTCTGAGGTTAAAGAAAATTCTGATCCTTCATTGGATTCTTCCAATTCCACAGTACTTGAGCCTCCCGAGCCTCTGGTTGTGAGTATTTTGGCCAGTTCACAGCTTGATGCAACCTCAGAACCTCAGACTACTTCAGAAAATGATAGACAGTCTGTAGCCTCAGTTTCAACTGGAGAAAACGCTGAAGTGACCAAAACACCCCAGGTCTCAATTGAGAGAGACAGTTCACCCATGGAAGTTAATCACATAAATGATACTGGGCCTTTTGGAGTAGCATCTGTGTCACCATCAGCCAATTCAATTGCAAGCAAACAAGATCCAATTGCCAATAATGAGTCAAATATAAGTGCATCACTATTTGAACCATCCACTAGTGGGAGCTCCTTCACCTCAGCCGGTATACCTGCTCCATCTGTAGTTTCTGCAACTCTGCAGGTGCTTCCTGGAAAGGTATTGGTTCCTGCAGTTGTGGATGAGGAACAAGGTCAGGCATTAGCTGCGCTGCAAGTCCTGAAGGTACTTCTACTCTTATGCAAGACTGTGAATGTGTTTTGTTCTTTTGATATGGCTATATGACCAGTGCATAAAACGTGTATGGATGGCATGAGAGCTTCCACTGTATGATGGAAAAATCCATTTTTTCAGGTTATTGAGGCTGATGTTCAACCTAGTGACCTATGTACACGTCGTGAATATGCTCGTTGGATGGTGGCTGCCAGCAGTGCTCTTTCAAGGTACACAACTTTCTTGTTAATCTGACTGGTAGGATAGCTGTGCTTTCAAGTGTGACATGATTGTCTTTTGGTTGCTTGAAGGAGTACGGTTTCTAAAATATATCCTGCTATGTATATTGAGCATGTCACCGAACTTGCATTTGATGATATCACTCCTGATGACCCTGATTTCTCATCTATTCAAGGTGAGAATTGTATTTCAGTTCTTCAGTGCTTATGCTGATGACAACTTTTTTCCCTCTTTTCCACTCACCGATTGAGTTGGTTTTTAGGATTGGCCGAATCAGGACTTATATCCAGCAAGCTTTCAACTCAAGATTTGCTTTCCTCTCCAGAAGATGAGCCAAGTCCATTTTACTTCTTTCCTGAAAGGTGATAGCACCTTTTACCTGCACTGAAGTGGATATGGCCTAATCTATCTGCAATTAGATTCCTTAAATGTAAATCTTTCTCCATGGACTGCCATCTTTTAGAATAGAAGGAAATTTTCATTGCTGATTTCTGCTTCCTATGTAATAGGAATACACTTGTACTGCTCATCATGTCTTTACTGATTCATGAGATGTGAATGTAACATAGCATGGATGGGTGTAGCATAATTTTCTGTTACATGAGTCTTGGCGCTAAATTCCCTCTTATTATGTTTCTTGTTTTATTCCTTCTGGATCCATATCATCTGTGAGGCTGCTTGCTAAAATTTGTTTGATGTTATGCATTGTCTTATGATCTCTCTGTGTCATCCTTTGATTTTCCCCTGCAGCCCTTTATCACGTCAGGATCTTGTGACTTGGAAGATGGCTTTGGAAAAAATACAACTTCCACAAGCTGATAGAAAGGTCACTTACAACCAAGAATAAATAGATGTATATCTTTTGCTTGCTGTTGCATTTGCTTCCATGTGGTAAGAGTCACATATGTTTTTCCTATGTGATCATTAACAGATGTTGTATCAACTCTCTGGTTTTAGAGATGTTGATAAGATAAACCCAAATGCATGGCCTGCTCTTGTAGCTGATTTATCTTCTGGAGATCAAGGAATTATATCACTTGCCTTTGGTAAGCAATGCAAACCAGTACATTTGTCCTGAATTGAATAATTTTAGTCCTTGATTTTCCTACCCTCTCTATTCTAATGCTCTTGTCTGTAGGTTGCACAAGACTTTTCCAGCCAGATAAACCTGTCACAAAAGCCCAAGCGGCTGTTGCTCTTGCGACTGGTGAGGCTTCTGATATGGTGAGTGAGGAGATTACACGAATTGAAGCAGAGTCTATGGCAGAAAATGCAGTTTCTGCTCATAATGCTTTAGTAGCTGAGGTTGAGAGGGATATAAATGCAAGTTTTGAGAAGGAGCTTTCCATGGAGAGGGAAAAGATCAACGCTGTTGAGAAAATGGCAGAAGAGGCACGGTGTGAATTAGAAAGGTTGAGAACTGAGCGGGAACAGGAAAATATTGATTTAATGAAGGAACGTGCTGCTATTGAATCAGAACTGGAATTTCTTTCAAGGTTAAGGCGTGAAGTCGAGGAGCAGTTGCATAGTCTTATGAGCAACAAGGTGGAGGTATCCTATGAAAAGGAAAGGATTAGCAAACTTCAAAAAGAAGCAGAAAATGAGAAGCAAGAAATTTCTAGGTTACAGTATGAGTTGGAGGTAGAGCGGAAAGCCTTGTCTATGGCCAGGTAATAAAGTAATTATAGCATGCCAGGAGCAGCTATGAATGGTTTAGAGTTTGGAGATGCCATGGTAAAAACCATTAACTTAGATTGGCTATGTGGAATTTCATTTGCACATCTGTTTATGTCATAAATTAGTGCATAAGTGATATATGTAAATGGAATCAGATGTCTAAAATTTTTCTTTTTCTATGCTAATATGTGCAACTTTCTGGCTGCATGGTTTGTGTGGGTGCTGTCCGTTAGAAACTAGGATCCATTAAACAATTGCTGCCTGGCTAAAGGAAGTTTTGGATCTTACCCTTTGCTCTTATAAATTATGCAACAAGAATATGGATGCACAATAGACTGAAGATGATATATGTGTCAACACTGTTTGTCTACTTCTATATACAAAATATACTAGAAATGCAGAACAATCCTGTTATGATTCAGTCTGTAGAAATGGTGGGTCTTGTGGATTATAATAACTTTATTTTTCTGTTCCCACCTTTTAATGAATCAAAATGTGATATCCAAAATTGTGGCCAGTAACATTTTCCTGCATTTTGAACTTTGTCATTCAGGGCTTGGGCCGAGGATGAGGCAAAAAGAGCAAGAGAGCAAGCAAAAGCCCTCGAAGAGGCTAGAGATCATTGGGAGAGACAGGGCATCAAGGTGGTTGTTGACAGCGATCTCCAAGACGAGAGCTCTGCTGGAGTTTCATGGCTCACTGCCGCACAGCAATTTTCTGTTGAAGGAACTTCTAGCAGGGCTGAAAACTTGGTGGACAAGCTGAAGTTAATTGCATCTGACGTAAAGGGGAAAAGTAGAGAGGTAATTGATAAGGTCATACAGAAGGTACTCTACATAATCGAAATTCTGAGGGAATGGGCCATAGGGGCTGGTATACAGGCTAAAGAACTACAAGACGGTGCTATCTTGAAAATGAGGGGATCAATACCCGATCTGCATCAAAACACAGTAGATTTTAGTTTGGCCCTCAAGGAGAGGGCAAGAAGATCGGTAGAAGAGCTGCAACAGGCAAGTGCAGAATTTACTTCGGCCATCAAAGAAGGCACGAGAAGGGTAGCAGGAGATTGCAGGGAAGGAGTAGAGAAGCTTGCTCAGAAATTTAAGCCATGATCACTGTTTTTTGCCTTGTTTTTGCTGCACTATTAATAAATTTCCGGTCGTAATGCCGCTGAAGAATTCAGCATGTAACATTCAATGTATCACTGCGACTTCGGACCCTGCTTGAAAAATGCTTATAGGGTGACAGAACATCTATAGAGACTGTTCTTAGATACATATTTCATTGATGTCGTTCCCAACTTTGCTACCCTATGAATCTACCCTGGTGAGTATCACTTCTTAGAATCACATAAATAACTCATATTTTATCCAATGCCTCGAGACGCTCCACAGATCCGTGTCATTTCTTTATCCTTAGGAATATACGAGACGTTCACAGGCTGTCTGTCATGCCCACATCGGAGAAAAAATGCCACTGCAAAAAGTTATGAACCAAAGCCATCAAGCATTGCATTGGGATTTCCGTCCTCCAAGAACAACTTATGATAGAGTTCAAGTAAAACCTCCAGATACTTTCATGGCACTTGGCGTGAAGCAGCGCAACCCAACCCCTAGCATTTTGGTCAATAAGAGCAATTGCCACTTGTCCAACATTAATAGATGAAGGCATTCATCAACTTTATTCAAGCTTTTAGACAGTGATATTGACACGAGAAAAACGGCTTTTCTTTTGATCCAAGGCAGAACGGTACCCAAAACCATAAAACAGAATTAAGATATCAGTGCTCCAATTTTTCCCCCTTGATCCCATACCAAAATGAGCCTGCCTAATTGTTTATAGGACTTGTAACATGGTGAGCCCCTTCAATAGAGATCTCAATATAGACGAGTTATTGCCTTGTATACAAGAATTAAGTAATGGATACATCACCCAGATTTCCATGTTCCAGATACTGCACATAACTCTTATTTTACATCAACAATTAAGACTTGAAAACAAAACAGGTCCACAGTTATAAATCAACTTTTTATACCATTACAGCTACCACACAATCCAAACTAGGAACAGAAAATAAGAGAATTCAATAAAAAAAGAGAGTTCAATATAAAAGTTGTCCGGAAATAATAAAACCATCATTTGCTTTGAAACAAACAAACAAGGTTCCGAGTGAAACATTAAGTCTATAATGGAAACATAGCAGACATTGTCTAATATCTGGTTTCTAACTGCAAAATGAATATTCAATTCATTGCATACAAAGATGGCTCACTTCTTTTTCTCACCACCTCCAGTGGCCCTGCAAGAAATATAACCAGAGAAGAATATAAGAAGCTTGTACAACAGATAAAAAATTAGACCATTCGAGAAAGCAAGCGTCAATGCAGCAATTCAAATGCATTTATGTGTTCATCAAAAACCAATAAAACAAGGTAAAAACTCTTTAATCATCAAACCATACCTCATCTTCCGAAGAACATCAGACATCTCCTCACGCTTCTTCTTGGCCCTTTTGTGTGTGCCCAACTTTCTCTTAGCTACCTTCAAAGCACGCTTATCCTTGCCGACTTTTAAAAGCTCAGTAATCCTCTTCTCATATGGTGCGAAACCGACAACTTCCCTGATTAAACTCCTGACAAAGAGCACCCTTTTGCTGGTTTTCTACACATCAAAGATATAAAAGAATAGATGGCACAAAATCAATTGGATATCATTGGTCCCAGTATACTTAAGGAGCCAAATCCCAATGATAAATGGAAGAGAGAATAAAAATGTATGCCCAATGTTGAGAAATTAAGGCACTGCTTGGTAGTATCTTTTTAACTTTTGTACATGACAGACATCATAAGTCCAATATGGAAAAGCTCTGCTTGACATTAACATGCAGTATGATCGAAATATGACTAAGGTGGCAAGTAAAACTTTCTTAACCATAATGACTTACTCCTTTGCGGTCAGATGGACGTGGAGCTAACTCCTTCTTGGTTACAATATGCCCCTTGTTCAATCCCACGAAGAGGCCAGAGTTTGGCTGTTTCGGAGCCATCACCTACAGCAAGAACAGAAATTCAGCAAACAATTTGCCTACAAAAGCCATCCAATAAATTAAAAAAATAAACGAATGAACATAAGTAGCGAATTAGTCTGAATTTGAACTTATTTTAGCCCAACTATTGTACACTTTAGAAAAAAAAAAAAAAGAGTTCTGCTAACTTCACAACTTCTATCAGACTCGTGCTCAAAAAGTCAGATTAGAATGATATCAAAAGCCCTAAAAAAAAAAGGGGTCCAAAATGACATCAAAACCGAAACGAGTTTCCAGCAACAAGATCAAAGCGAGTAGACAAATGTACAAAGAGTTGACATTTGCAACGTGAAAAGGAAATCCACGTTAGAATCTATTCAATATCTAGAAACGCTTCAATCAATCATACAAGCAAGCTACACCCCAAACTCCGAAATTTTCTTTTGGTAAACAAAACAGTTTGAAATCCTGAATTTTCCTTTAAATGTCTCAGTAATCAAACAGAGAAGCGACTCGCATAACCATGAGAGAGAGAGAGAGAGAGAGAGAGAGAGCTGTACCTCGCGACAGGTGCAGCGGCTGAGACGTGAAGCGGGTCGACAAGAAACTAGGGCTTTGGGTTTGCAGTCCTTTTATACACGTAACCGAACCGTGAAACTTGTATCGGGATTGGAGGGCAATTCGGTCAGGTTGAAGACATAGCCCAATCTTCAAAACGTCAGCGTTTCAATAAATTAACCAAAAGATGGGACTTTTGATTGACCCGGTCCAGGAAAACGCTATCAATGTCACGTTGATTAACATTCAAGTTGGGTTGTGCCATTGACGGCCCAAACGAGACGTATTTACTGTTTCCTTGCCCAGTGATGGTCAAGCCTATCTTAACCACATTCGGCAATTTTCAGCTTGTGGCCCAGTTCCATAACAAAATGGTGTTCATGGTGAAATGAAAAGTAATGTCTTTTCTTTCTACTTTTTTTTTCTTTTCTTTTCTTTTTTAAGAAAAACAAATTCTGGATTTTCGCATATTGGCATGTTGGATTGTCACGGTCGAATGGCCTCCCAACCGAATGAATGCTACTCTGATTTTCATAAATTTTGGAGTCTACACCAATGTTAATTTTAGAATTTTTAAGAAAATATTTTAATAATTAAAAATTTAAATTCTTATTTACAATATCTTTAAATTTCTTAATAACCAAAAAATATAATCGTTTTACAAATTAAAAAAAAAAAAAAAACTTTTCAGACCTATTCCTATCTTCACTACTAACTAACAATTGTATAACCCTTTACCTTAAAAAAAATATATTTCAATGGGTAAGCATTTAAAATTATATAATATAAATTTTAAATTAGAATTAAAAAAAGTATAAATTTTATAAAATAAAAAATAATTTTATTATATAACTTATGATATAATTAAAAATATATATATATATATATATATATATATATAGAATAAGATGACCTTGGCCTCATTTGCCGCCCATTACATCACTGATGTGCCGACCAACGAGAACAAATAATTTAAAGACCGCGTGGAGTTTTTCGTTGTGGAGCGGAGGCAAGAATGTTCCTTTTAATAATTTTCTTCTGTATTGTCGGTTAGACCAAAGCAACAAAAACCAAAACAAGTTATAGAATTAATCTGAGACTTAATCCTAAATTCGGACTCAAAAATACATTGAAGCAGGAAACCAATTAAGTTTATCTCAAAACGTGAGCGAGGAAGATTTTAGCCGTCTTTCCCTTTTCTCTCTCTCTCTCTTTTTTTTATGGTTTTGCCAAAACGGCGGACGAGTGAAAAAAATGTCACCTTTAATTCGCCAAAAAATGGATAGTCTTTTAACGGTCCGGACTCCGGAGGGTAAGTGGGTCAGGTGGCTTCAATCGCATTGCCACTCGCTACAACCAATGACATGAACTGAGCAACAATAAAACGCCATCGTTTAGCCTTACAAATGAAAATTTTATTAATTAGATGGGAGTCATCATATGATTATATTAATATTCCCAATTGTACATTTACTTAAATAAACACTTAAATCGTGCATGCATCTGATGCCCCAACCTATAAAAAGAAACTTGAAATGTTTCATTTACACAAATTTTCTTCTCGGAATCAGACACGACTATGTTAATTCGATCATAATTATTAATAAAAAAAATTACAAAATCAAAATAACACTCACGCGCGCGCACGTGTCTTGCTTCTCACCTTATAAAAAATTAAAAGAGTAAAAAAATAAAATAAATAAATAAAAACTTACATCGTTCTGACCAATCACAAACCTAAAATAAGGGTCGTTCCACGGTCTGTCTGCCCAAGAAGCGCAAAGACTAGGCCTCCGGCAAAGGAAGTGCCCCTTTGACTTGTAGGTGCGCTGGGAAATTTCCTTCCGTCGCCTTTGGTTGGTTTCTATTTTGAATCGCATCTCGACTGTTTTCTAAGCATCTCTCAACCAAAATTCTTGGGTTTTTTTTATTATATTTTTAAACCAGAATTCTCGTTCATCCCTAACCTACAAGAAAAACTGGTTTGGTTTGACGGGGGAAGAAGCTTGTGCCTGAAAAATAAAGCAAATGCTGAAAATCTCCGTGCTTTCCATGGAAATTCGTTCAAGATTGTTTGTTTCTCAAGATCACAACCAAATTTCCTTGATGGGGTTCTCTTAGGCTCTTACTTTGTCCTCTTTCTCTTGTCTTATTAACCGGAATATGAAGCAGCAGTGACCCAGATTACTGTACCGTTCAAGAACCAAACTTGGGGTCACATTGATTGCGTACAAGTTTAGAATTCAAGCCCTGCTTACTGTTGCCTTCCTTTTGTAGATTCTTTCGTTTCTTGTGTATATCCTTTGTTCATGTCCTCGAGTTTCTTGTAGACTTGTAGTAGATTTATTGTTTTCATCAGTTAGAGTTTACTGCCGTTGCTATTCTCATTTGATTTGAAACCCAATTTTGCTTGTCATTTTTCTTATTGGAAGTCAACTGCAGTTCTGTGATTCCTTGTCTACTGTTTGAGATTGTTGAGCCCTGTTGTTCCGTCAAGTTCTTTTGTCTCTGGTAAGTACATATCTCTTTCTGCCACTCAGTTTACCCGATCTTATATTGGCTTTGACCTCAATTTGCAGCTTCCTGAGAACACATTTTTGTCCTCTTTCAGTAACCACTTGAACTCTTGCCTCTTCTGCTACTCTAATTCAAGAGACGCATAAATCATCAATCTGTTGTTATCTTTGGCTTCCTGTTGCACTTAGTTATCAACATACGCTTATTGATCTATGATCGAGTGCATAGATTAAGCGTCAATGTCAATACTATGTGGCCTACCTCTCCTTGAATGCGTGTATTGTCTGGCATGTGCCCGCTGGGCATGGAAACGGTGCCTCCACACTGCAGGTCATGACAGTGAGACTTGGGGCCTTGCAACTGCTGAAGAATTTGAGCCTGTCCCACGGGTATGCCGCTATATGCTTGCTGTCTATGAAGATGATCTTTGGCACCCCCTCTGGGAGCCCCCTGGAGGGTATGGAATTAATCCTGATTGGTTGATTCTAAAAAGGAATTATGAAGATGCTAATGGCAGGGCCCCTCCATATCTATTGTATCTTGATCACAAACATGCCGATATAGTTCTTGCTATCAGGGGCCTCAATTTGGAAAAGGGTAGTGACTATGCAGTACTTTTGGATAACAAGCTAGGGAAGATGAAAATTGATGGTGGATATGTGCATAATGGGCTGCTCAAGGCTGCTGGTTGGGTTTTGGATGCAGAGTGTGAGGTTTTGAAGGAATTGGTGGAGAAGTATCCAGATTATACTCTAACTTTTGCTGGACATTCCCTTGGATCAGGGGTAGCAGCAATGTTGACACTGGTAGTGGTGCTAAATCGGGATAGATTGGGAAACATTGAAAGAAAAAGGGTCAGGTGTTATGCTGTTGCACCTGCAAGATGCATGTCACTTAATTTGGCAGTCAGATATGCAGATGTTATTAATTCTGTGGTGCTTCAGGCAAGTTCTGGTCTTTAATGCGCTGAAAAATTAACCAAGATGATTTGCATATAGACTTGCATTTGCATTACTCTTCTTTTACCTTGTTATCAATGACATTAGATTTGAGGTTCTTTCAGTTTTCTTGTTGTTTGGAAAAGGTTCTACCTACAGCGCTAATTTCTCTTTAGTTGTATTCATTACCATGGGGGTACCTAACATTTCCTCTTCTCACAAATTTCTTCGAGGGGAACCCTTTAACTCGCATTACTTTGAGGTCTTTAATTTTTTTGGAAGCTCAACTTTGAGGCCTATGTATTATTATTGACATTATTATGAGTTAGTAATACTGGGAAGTTAATGATTTATGAAAAGTTACTTTAGCTCTTGTTGGTAATAATGTTGGGGATCAAAATATCTGATCTAGCCATATAGATGAATCTTTTCTGGAAATCTTCATTGAAGAGTTCACCGAACAGTTGAACTCCTGGGGAGGTTGTCCTTTTGGCCTTCGTATCTTGATGGCATTGTAGGCACGCTGGAAGTCGACTGACAGTGCCTTTCAGGTGACTCAGAAATGATATGGGCCATATCATGAAACTGAGGGCTTACCTACCCCTTAAAAAGAATCCTCAATCTCCCCTTTATTGAAAAATAATGTTCTTGATCCAGGTTTTTTATTGAAATACTTGGGAACCATCCATAGTGAAGAGGCCTTGTGGATTATGTGGCCTCAACACATTGTCGAACCCAATTAACTTATGAAAATAAAGTTCAGTTGAGCTAAGTTCTTGTAGTTATACTATGATAGTGACTAGTGAGTGCCTCAATAACTTAATGGTTGCCTGGTCTATAATACTTAAATTTCTATAGATTTTGGTTCTAGCTTTTATGATACTTGTTACTCAATACCTATGTCTGGGAGAGATTGTCATATATGCTTGAGAAATTTAATTGTGGTTATTTCACTATACCAGGATGATTTCTTGCCACGGACAGCTACACCTTTGGAAGATATTTTCAAGTCTCTTTTCTGGTATAGATTGCCCTTTCAAGTTGACAGTTCCCTCTACTGCTAGGTCATTAAACGTAGCTGTAATATACTGCATAGAAGCTAGGGGATAATTCCATTGGCCAAGATGCCTTACTTTGTAGTTTCTTTGATCAACATAGTCATTATTCTAGTTTTTGTTTTCTTGGACAGTTTGCCATGCCTATTATGTCTAAGGTGTATGAGAGATACATGTATACCAGAGGAAAAGATGCTTAAAGATCCCAGGAGACTGTATGCACCTGGTCGCCTCTATCACATTGTTGAGAGAAAGCTTTGCAGGTATAATGGGGAACTTTGGTCTGCCAAATGTTTATTTAATGCAGTGTGGCACTAAGGAATGAATGCTGGCCTATGCATCAAGAACAATACGATCTGGAAGCAAACATAAACACAGTACCATTCCAGCATTCTTGTGGTGTGGTAGATCTATCATGCATTGATAATCTCACTAAGGAATCAAAAAATCTACTCCCTTCTTATAAATTTTAGTCAGATCGTATTGTTTCCATAGCTGATAAGCTTATTATGTTGCTTGTGGGCCATCATTTGGCTAAATTTATTATTTGGGATGTGTAAACTTCACATAGTAGTTGTACTCACAGGAATCTTTACTCCCATGTCATTCCAGCAGATAGTCTGATGGATGAATATTGTATTATTTATATCTTTGCAGATTAGGGAGATTTCCCCCAGTTGTGAGGACAGCAGTACCAGTAGATGGGAGGTTTGAGCATATAGTTCTTTCTTGTAATGCTACTTCTGATCATTCAATCGTTTGCATAGAGAGAGAATCTCAGATGGCTCTTGATGTAAGTTTTATGTCTCTCGCAGATTCATCGATAATTTGTTGTTTGAGCATAGGCATTCTTTGTAGTTGTTTTTTTATTATTTTTTTGTCTCGATCGTGTTGTCTTGTCAAATATTTAATGTCCTTTTTACTGCTTCAATTGAGAGTTGTTAAATTAGAATCAAAGAAACAAATTCCTGTCAATTTGGTACTCTTTATCTTCCGTGCGGTGGGAGGTAGGGCCTGGAAGGGGGGTTTTGGCCAGGGGTATTTGTGGGCTAAGGAATGAAGGTTAAGCACTGCTTCCCTCTTGAGTATATTACCATATTGACACAAATTTCCCTTTTAAAGCAGTTGATTAACTATTTTCATTTTCACTCGGGCAAGAACTTAACGGGTTCTTTTGGGCTCTAGCTGATATGTACTAAGAGGCCTTTCTTCGAGTTAAAAGAGATAAGTCATACTGTTGTCTGCAAGTATCTTGAAGTTTGCTTGAACTTTAGAAATGCATATGCCTCCACCCAAAAAGAGAAACCTGAAACATCTCTAGAGTCACCTTCCATGCATATGGGTTTTAGATATTCTCACTTTTAGTTCATTGTTTTTCCTCATCTTTTCCAGCACTTCTAATGGAGAGGGAACATTAGGAGTTTCTAAATGCCAAAAGGAGAAAATTATTGTCCTGCTGTTGTGCTTGTTACTCATTTATGCTTTGTAGGGGGAATTCTATCTAGTTTGTCTTGATCTTTGCTTTCCCTCTTCAAACCTTAGTTGATGGTAGAGAAAGATCATATCATGGAGATCCCAGAAAAGCAAAGGATGGAGCGGCAGGAGACTTTGGCCCGCGAGCACAGTCAGGAGTACAAGGCTGCACTGCAGAGAGCTGTTACACTGGCTGTGCCCCATGCATATTCACCTTCTCGATACGGAACTTTTGATGAGCAGGAGGGTGAAGACTCCAACAGATCGAGTGGGGAGTCTTCTCTTGTTTCCTCTAAGAAAAGCAAGTCGAAAGAGAACTGGGATGAATTGATTCAAGGACTTTTTGAGAAGGATGATTCTGGTCACATGATGCTCAAGAAATCGCATAGGGGTCATTGATTGTATATATATTTGTTCAACTTATCTGATGCCATGTTATCCATTCAATTAAAATTTACTTGATTTAAACCCTTGAAATGGTAATGAGAGGCGAGATAAAATAGAAACCAAGAAAACAGAGGCATTTTCCAAATTGGAGCTTTGTTTCGAACATCGTAGACATTGATGTCCATTTCCTCCTACCGTTTTTTTTTTTTTTAATATTTTCGGGTATCTTTGGACGAATAGACATTGGAATCGAAGGGAAGTTCTCTGGACAAGCATTAGCTTACGAGATTAAAGTTTTGTTGGATGTAACGTATATTAACAGGGTGAGGGTGAAATGGCCAAGCATTAGCTTTTTTCGTCCCTTCACAACAGATAATCAAATATATAACAAATGTACGTGATGCATAGGAAATTAACCAGATTACGGAATCAAGGGGTGGTTGTCAAATGCCAATTTTTCCTTTTTGGTAGAATGCCAGTATATCGGTTGGGAATACTGGCTAACGGGCAATGCATAAATGGGCTGAACTCCCAAGGGACAAACAAACCGACCCTTTCTGTGAAGAACGACAAGCAACTTAATTTTAACAGCCTCAGGCTAAAATAGCACAAAATGGGGTAAGCTTGGGCCAGTAAAAACGTTAGCAGAGAAGGCATTTAAAGTAAGGAATACTGTGGATGGTGGGCCAAATTGCAAACCAGCTCAACTTCCACGCGTCGACGCTTGGAAAACAAACAGCGCCGTGTTGATCTGCGCATCTCAATTTCATTTTCTGGGAGGTTTGGAGTTGGAATCTCCGTTATCTGGTACTCGGCATTCGTAAAATATCATAAATGGCTTCGCTCGTTTTCATTCTGTTTTTAACAGCTCTTACGGTTCCACAATTCTCCAACTGTTTTGCAGACAGGTAACCTGAATAATTAAATAACCCATTTCTATTTTCTTCAGTAGCCTCCGAAGTTGTCTGGTGTTGTTGATGATCATAAGCCTGTGCATTTTTCTTGATTTATATGTTTTGGGGTTTCTTGCTATGACTTTCTTGAATCTTTATCGCTCTTAATTCGCGGGAATTTTATTTTCTATCTATCTTTCTGGCTTTTTGCTTGTAGTAGCCGGAAGGGATTGAGGATCAAGGAGGTGAATCAAGAAACCATCGTCCAAGTTTCTAGCGTAATTCCGCCCAACAGAATTGATCCATCGAGAGTCGTCCAACTCTCTTGGCGACCGAGGTCAGGTACTTTCATTAAATTGTTATTTATCTTTTTTTTTTTTTACTGTCTTCTTCCAGTTTTTGAATGAGGATGAGTGTGGTCTTTAATGTCCATCTTTCTAAGAGTCTGACATTGTGTTTTTTTTTTGGTTGCCTAAGGCTGTTCTTGTATAAAGGCTTTCTGACGGACGATGAATGTGATTACCTTGTTTCTTTGGTATATTCTTGACTTGTTACTTGCATGCATCTATTTATTGTGTCGGCAATTATCCGATTTTATTGGAAATAATTTGAAATTATCTACTTGAGCATAGGCACAAGGTTCAAAAGAAGAATCTGCTGAGTATGATGAATCGGGGAAAGTTGTCAACCACAGGCTGCTTGCGAGTTCAGAACCCTTGTCAAATGTAGATGTAAGTTTTAATTATTGTTCTGTTTCTGCGCACCCAATGTGCTTGTGACTACCGTGGTTGCATTTTGGCTTGTAGCGTGCCATTAGGTTTTACCATACTTTTTCCTCCTCTTTAACTCAATTTGTCTATTAACAGTTACGTGTTGTTTTCTGGGCTTCGTAAAAAATGTTAGCATGAATTTCTGTTACAACCCTGAACTTTCCTGAGGGCTAGCAATTCTTTGATAATTCCTGGGCAAATAATTTGTAGATCAAAGACTCCTGCCTCGAGATCTAATTACAAAATTCACTGTAAATTTTTATCTACCTTAAGACTTCTTTATGATTCTACAGAGTGGATTTGAGGTCAAAGATGGCTGAAGCCTTCTTGTATTCATGCTGATTGGTGTATGATATCTTGCACTTAGTGCAGCAGACATACACTTCACATTATCTATCTCTGTGCTTTTTAGGATGAGAAGCTCGTGAGGATTGAAGAAAAAATTTCAGCTTGGACCTTTCTTCCCAAAGGTACATTTGCCTGGCCTGGCTCTATTATACTTATTGCAACAGTTTTGTTTGGTCTAATGCCATTCTGACTTGGTGATTGGTGTTATCAATTGATTTCTACTTTGCTCTAGAGAACAGCAAGCCCCTGCAAGTCATGCATTATGGGCTTGAAGATGCCAAAAGCAAATTTGATTATTTCGGTAACAAATCTTCATCCAATTTGAGAGAGCCTTTGATTGCAACTATAATTTTGTATCTCTCAAATGTCACACGTGGAGGTGAGATTCTCTTTCCCGAGTCAGAGGTCAGTGAGAAATCACCATTGAGCCTTTTTCATTGTAAATGTGTAGTTCATCCGCATTTACTCAACCACTTTCTAACTGATGCAGCCAAAAGGTAAAATATGGTCCGACTGCACGAGCAGTGGCACGGTTCTAAAACCCACTAAAGGGAATGCAATCTTGTTTTTCAATCTGCATCCTAACGCATCTCCTGACACTAGCAGCTCCCATGCTAGGTGCCCCGTCCTTGAGGGTGAAATGTGGTGTGCCAGCAAATCATTCTTTCCGAGAGCCGTGGATGGGCGAAAGGTCTTGGTTGATTCGGATGATAGTGAATGCACCGATGAGGATGAAAACTGCCCCAGGTGGGCTGCCTTCGGGGAATGCCAAAGAAATCCAGTGTTCATGACTGGTTCTCCTGATTACTATGGAACGTGTAGGAAGAGCTGCAACGCTTGTTGAAGACGTACTAACATTTTCCTTAATATTCTCAAAGCACGCACCTGGATATAGATGTGCGATTATATATATTGTTTTTCATCTGCGGTTGCCTTCCGGGATTTTGTGCCGTTAAAATTTCAAAATAGATTTCATTATCTGTTAATTAAGGAAGAAATGTCTTGCTTTCCTGAGTTTGTTAAAAATAAAAAATCCTTCACCTGCCACTGCTCTGCAGTGTTCTCAAAGTAGCAGAGCTTCTCAGGCTGCCCGCAATTCAAAGCAAAGTGGGAGATGGCATCTAAACCCAACCAGGAATTGGCCACTTGCGTCTATTTCAATCAAATTATGGAGTATTCCCCCAAAGCAAAATGAAAAAGATGGAGTAATCATAGTCCTATTACAGCTACTGTATTAATTGGAGATTATTGTGATCAGGATAATACTTGAAATAGAATCAAACTCTAAAAGAGAAATTGAAAACAGAACCTCGAAACCTGCTGACTGGGATGACAATTTCAGCACACGGCACTCTAGAGCTTCGTTGCAGATTCAACGGAAGAAGTCGTTCTCTTAAGGGAACAAGAAGACTTGAAGGCCTCGATCTGGGATTGGCATTTCACGTAGTCCCCTCTGTTCTCCTCCAAGCATTTCTTCAAAGCCTCAACGTCACATGGAGATGCAATCTTCTTTGAACCGCTATCACTGGGGCCCTCGGCCTTCTCCTTCCCCTCCATAATCTCCTTCGAAAGCTTCTGTTTGTTTCCCGAGAAAACCTAATGGATCGCAGGACAGGTGTGGTGCCGGCGTCGCTGTTATACGACACTGTTTTACGCTCTCCAATGTAACCGAAGGACTAAAAGTCAACCCTGCACAGCTATTGCTTACCTTACTTAAATCGCACCGGTTAATTTACTTGAATGTCCTTGTCCGAGTCAGAGAGGGGAGCGCCAGGGAATCAGGGGACCCACCTTGGATCTTGGCTAACAAAACCCAAGGGAGGAGATCAATCTGAGAGGATGACTATCAGTTTTAGGGAGCAGTCAGCAGTAAGGTACATAAATAAATAAAAGGCGAGCAGAAGCTATGAAGCAGATAAGTGGAAATGGTTTTCTTTCTTCTGTATTGTGTCCAGCAGTCTTAAGGAATGCTACGAAGCCAGTCAACTGAAATTTGAGATTGAAATAATTGGTTCACCCCTGGTCAATATTAATACATATTGGATCTCTTGCATGGCAAGGACAATCATAAGGAAGTTACACCTAGCATTAAAATCTCTTCTGTTGATGAAAGCGATAGATGGGTAATTCCCTGTTCAAGGACTTTCCCTCTCTTATGCAGGAGTTTACGCCAGGTAAAGACATGGACAAGGAAAATGACAACCCATTTTCCATGAAGCTGGATCACCTCCAATTAGCGCGCAGCTACGAGAACTGTCAAAGAATTTGAAATCGTCGTGTTTCTCAACTCCATCGTGCTAAAACAAAGCAGAAAAACATGGTACTCCAGCTCATGATCAAACTTCAATTGCCCTTTTGGCGTTGAGAACTCCCGAAGCAAGTATGCTAGCAAAGTACACAGAAGAGGCTCCAAGCATTTGTACTCCGTGGACAACTTTCAACTCGCGTGGTTCTGTAGTAAGCATTCAAATTTCAACACACCTTTTTCATATTTTCGTTTACTTGTCATTACCAACACCAAGTTTTATGCTATTGTTGCAGAACTCTGTTACTCATGAATATCTTAGATTCTTGAATAAGGCTAACAGGTAAGTAAATTTTGGGAAAAATCTCTTTAAACTATTTCGAATAATTATCATTCAGCAATCAATAATTACTTGTGCTGTAATCATAGAATGTCTGCAAGTTTTAGCTATAATTTCTTCTTTCTTTTGTCGGGAAAACAGAAGAATTGAAAAAATCAAAGGTAATGAGTATGTCTGAAATTGAATAGTAATATGATTCAGTTCCTAGCGTGTCAATGTCACGTTCACGTTCATTTGATGCACGGATGCAGGGGATTGGAGAGAAAAGAGCCGCTTACATTCTTGAACTTCGTGAAGTCTCTCCAGAACCTTTTAAGAATGTAACACCCCGTTTTTTTATGTTCATTTTTGTTCTCACTTGAGTAATAAGACATCATTCGTGTTACCAAAGCTAATCTTTTATTTTAACAGCTTGATGATTTGAAGAACGTTGGACTATCGAGTAAACAGGTAATTCTTCCTTTGATCAACTTACGTTAATAATGCATGAAGATTGCTTGCTTGAGATTAATTTGCTAGCAACATGTTGTCAAGTCTAATACAACGATCTTTTTTTGTACTCCCAACATATAGGTCAAGAGGATGATAGGACAAGAAGTTGCTGGACTTTTTGATTAGCAGGTGAGATATGATGTGTTGGTGGTTGGGGAAAATGTGGTCCAATGGAGATGGATCAAGTGAGAAAAGATGCAACTTTAGTTTATCTTGTTGCATGAACAAATTATCCATTGCCATTTGAACATTTGGGTGAATCATACGTGGGAGGTCCGAAACTAACAAATTCTTCTTGCTAGGCGTGGGGCACTGGCAAGTTTTATTACGCATGAAACTTGTACTTTTGTGCATTATAAGAGGCAGTTGGACACTTCATCATTACCTAGAGTACCTCACGCCTTTGTTATAGCTACTAGCTTCCAACAGAAGTTCGACCCGACTCTGAAGACGATGAAAGCACTTAAACTAGCTCAACACGACGCTGTGTTCGACATTGTGAGGGACATGCACGAGCTCGCTCAACAGCGAGGTCCTCTTGCCAAATATGATTGAGATATAATGCATAATCAGCAATAACCAAGGCCTGTCCAACAAGAACGCAATTTACAGCTACCACTGATAGTATCATTCTTGGCCCGCGGAGACAACTTGAGCACTAAAATTAGGAGTCAATTCTGTTAAGCATGCATTCATTTTTATTGTGAATTGTGATGGTCTTTTGAAGTTAGCCTTTGGGGGCTTCAAATCTGCATTTTTTGCTCTGAAAACACAGAAACCAATCCCAGACACTGAACATGGTATTTGGATTGGTGGCAGAGGCAACGTCGGAGGTGGCACTCGCTGGCTAGATTGGGAAGCCGATTAGATGATTGCTGGTGAGCTTTTGAGCTGCGTTTTGGGTTGTGCTATTTGTTTGGAATGGGAGGAAATGGAGGCCGTTGATTTGGTTCGCCGCGGAGATTGGGGCTGTCCGTTGTCCCCGTCAGTGTCGCTAGTGGGCCCAACTGCCTCTCGTCTTTTGTTTTTTTGGGTCTCGGCTTCTAGCTTAGACTGCTCGTTATTAGCGGGCTATGCACGGGCCTGCACCAAGCTGGCCCGAGCGGGCTACGCACGGGCCTGCACTCTCTCTCTCTGTTTTTGGTTTTTTTTTGTGGGGGTGGGGTGTAGTTATTTCGTTTACTTTGTATTCTTTTGTTTACTCCAGAATGATTAGGCTCCTAATACAACATAATTAGCCTTCATAACATGCTAAAATGACCAAATTAACCCAATTTTTTTGAATAATTGATAGAACGTCCGAGGTCAACACAAAGAAATAATAAGCGAATTAAAGAAGCACAATAGTATTACTTGGAAAGGATGCAATGACGTAGATGTTAGCCGTTCCCAGATTGGGGACGGCACAGGGTAACTTATGAAACAAGTTGAGCTCAAGTCAAGTCAAGTGCTATAGTGAAGCAAGGCTTGCATTTCTGGTAGCATTCGTCTTACGTTCTGAAATCTAGCATTTGTGTTATTAGCCGAGTTTACTTTGAGAGCTAGCCATGGCCAACATATACGCCTTGACTTGCGGCTCCGTTGCTTGCTCTCTGCTTCTTCTAGTTGTCTTGTTAGCTCCTCAATCCGATGCTGAAGTCCTGCAGCCCTGCTGTCAGCCAGCTGTAGAGACCTCTCTGCTGCAGACTGTGCAGCCATTGCTGTAACTGCCAGTTCTTCCTTCAGATTTAGCTTACTGTTTGATATGTCCAAAGCCGCCTTTGTTTTTTCTAATTCTTGCTTTAGGATGGCAACCTAATGAAACAACGACTTAGAAACAATGTTCTCGATTTGTAGACATTGGAAAAAATTACACAAATACACTTACACACCTACACACACACAGAAGTGATATCTAGTTGTTCTAGGCTGCCATAATATGAAACTTTACAAGCTAATTTATAACAAACTTGAGCCCTGGAATCCAGTTGTTGGTGAGATGTCGGCATTCTAAATGCAGGAACTACCGTTCCTAAAGTACCACATAACTATCCCTTTTTTTTTTTTTTTCGCAAAGGTTAATATGTAACATTCATTAAGCAAAGTAAAGGAGGCAATCAAGATTGCCTTATAAAAAAAGAGACAGATCCAGCAATAGACCATGGGCCAAAACAATTCCCCACTAATTAATACAAACTACAAAGAGCATGTCCATCCAGAAAAGTGATGCTAAAAGGAAAAGAGGTAATACCACTTTGTCACGCTCTTCAATCTCATTTTTCCCAGCTTCCACTTCCAGCTCACAAGCCTCCCTCCATCTAACAACTTCTGCCTCTGTTTCTTTTATTTCCAGTATGAGTTCCTCAACCTTGACGGTCAAACAAAAGAATGAAGTAAAGAAAATGAACTAGCCTTAGAGATGCACACAGACAAGTCATTTCACTACTCTGTACAAATAAATGATTACATTTTGAGCTAAAATCCTCTCTCTATCTTCCAAATCCTTAATGTACAGTCGGCTTTCTGCAATTTCTTTTGCTTGTTTCTCCGTGAGACTCTGTAGTCGCTCATTGTCTGACCTGGCATAACACAATATTCAATAAGCATATTTATCTGTAGAGTGCCACATATATTGGGTGAAGAATACAGTCCTATGGTCCTTTCTTTTTTTACAGAATAGCCAACCAAATGATTAAAGTGGATCATTTTCACCTTTTCTCATAAAGTGCATTGCATAAAGTTTTTCCCCTTTTATTCTCCACAGAAAAGATTTACAAGTCATTCATTCACACATTCATGTAATGCAAAATAGATAGGCATTGCAGTACATTGGTAAAATACCTAGACTCCTCCAGAGATCTTCTCAGTTGGCTGATTTCAAGCCGTAAATTTTTCATTATTTTCTCCACAGTTGAGGCCTGGTGAGAACAATAGCAGATAATATACCATAAGGGTTAATCTTTATGGAGTGTCTGTTCTCTACTTCATGCGTTGCTACCATTAAGAAGAACATATATCCGGTTTGAATGTGATTGGCAATTAGCATCATGTAAGCTACAATCTCAATAAGGATGGATAGAACAGGCACAATTTACCTAATATCAAATGCTTAGAAACTGCAAGCATAACATACCAGACTAACAACCTCCTCTTCACACTCACTGCTATCCGATTTAGTGCTTGCGGTGCTACTAGCAGTAGCAGTGGAACTATTCGGTCCTGAACTGTCCACCGATTGATCAGCATTTCCACCTCCCACCATGAATCCAAAACCTACCCTCAGCAGTCCCCGTTCAGCAATCTGCAATAAAGCCGCCCTCTTTTGCTCTGTGTTCCCTTTCAGCTTATGCAAACTCTTCTCAACTGCTTCCTTCTCTACCAGAGCAACCCTTAATAAACTATTAATATCACGATTCTCCTCCGTCAAACTCACCACACTATTCTCCAATTCCCTCTTCTCCTTCATCTTCATCTCTTTGAACTCGTTTACTTTAGATTCTACCTCACTTACTAGCTTGGAAATTACCATAAATTCTCCTCGAACTGCCATAGCCTCATTGTCTATCACCAATTCTGCATTACCCTTATCATTATTTGCTGTTTCGATCACCTTCTCATCTTCTAAGCAATCTATGATCTTCAACAAAGGTTCCTTCACTGACTGTAGCGAATTCAATGTCTCTGGCAAAAAACCATTTTCACTTTTTGCCTCCTTTATCTCAATTTCCAATTTTTTGATCCTCTCTCGAGAAAATTCCACATCTTTTTCAACTTCTGCTTTTCTCAACAGTTCCTCCTCCATCCTTTTCACAAAATCATCTTCCTTTTCGTTGAGATAGACCTCAAATTCGCAAACTTGGCAGCGAAGCGTGTCCCTTTGAATTGAAACATCGAACACAACCGTTTTGAGATTGGAGACTTGATCGAGCGCGTCGTCTCTCTGGCGCTGGAGGAGGTCCAGGTTTTGCTCCATCGCGGAGGTTTCTGATTGAAGTGCCTCATGGCGTTTGCGGAGAGACACGAACTCGGCGAGAAGCTCATCGTAATTGCTGACTCGCTGGGTTGTTGGGGAATCTGGGCCGTCGATTTCGGGTTGCAGAGGGGCTTCTGTGGAGCTTTCCATGGTCCATCGAGCATGAGATCATGAGGTATTTCCATCAGAGAAGTAAAGACACAGAGACACTGAGATTCAAAATTTGGAAAACCTACCAGTCAAAGGAAATGGATGGAAAGAAGCGTAGGTCTGGCAAGTCCGCGTTGTGCTTAAATTTTAGGCGTTACCATCTTTTAATACGACGCCGTAGGAACCCACACGACGGTACCCTCGCTCGTACCACTGGGCTCAAAAGAGAGCTAATAAATATATAAGAATACTATAGTTATATTTAAGGGCTTGAAGCATTCATTCATATTATTTAAATTATAAATTTAAATATTCGATAAGGTTTTAGATGAAATGAAATATTTATTTAATTCTCTAAAACAGTTGAATGATTGATAATTTTTATTAGTTTTGATGTTGGCTTCTTCATATTGTGGTAAAATTGTCAAATCTCTTATTACATGTATCTAAAATAATTTTTTTTAGCAAAAATATAAATATTATTTTTTTCTTCCTATTTTATTTATAAGAAACAGAAAAAGAATACTCTAGTTATAAAAAGATTACCATTACAAAAAGAGCTAATAACTATGTGAGAATACTTTAGTTATAAAATGATCACTCATGCAAAGCCAATCATGAAAACGCAAGAGGAAGTGCATAATTTGTATCAATCAATAACTTGTATCGATGTTTGGACAATGGACACCCACCAGGAAGTTTGCTTCGTTAAGGAGAGAGTAGAGTGAACAATAACATGGTGCCATGGAGTTGTACCAATATGAACATGTTAATAAGAATAAATATTTGGATTTTGGAGGGGCCTAAAAATTACGAATTTTCACATGAACCTAAGGTCATCTCTTTCCTTTCTCTCAAACTCACAAGGAAATATGAGGATTTAAGCAATTATATCCTGACAATTGTGTGTGAAGTCAAGTCGAGGGGAGGGATTGGATGGTGTTTTGCATTCATGACCGGGTGTTCGAGATACTGAAATTTTTACCACTCATTCATTTGTTTCCAATTTGATTTTCAAAACAATAGGCTAAGGAATTTGAATCGTATTCACTTGCACATGAATTTTTTTTTTTTGAGGGGGGGGGGGCTCTCATCTTCTTCTAGTCATTCTTTAAACATTTAAACAAGTAAAAAAAAAAAAAAAACCAAGGTTTACTACGATTCAACTATTAGCATTTATGTTCCAGAATATCCAATGCAGTCTCTCTCTTTCAGCAATAGGGAATCACTTGCAAAATTCCCATTGTCTGCATCAAAGGCTAATGTGAAAATTATACAAATTTTAACGTTATATTTCCGTTTCAACTCGTATTCTCCGACATCACACGTAAAAATGGATGAACGGAAGAAAGAGGCAAATACTATTTGACGTTGACAAATGCCACGTGGATTTCCACCTGTCTTGCCCTCGTTGTCTGTTTTCTCTGCGGCGAAACCAACTTTTTAAGACTCCTTGCTAACTTACACGGAAGAAAAAGATGTAAAGACGATCTCTTTATTCAAAAGTAGGCGACCATGTCTAATCGTTGCACGTTAGAAGAGCCATTGAATGATAAAAGGTTAATCCTTGGAGACCAAGACCCATTTCACGAAACTTTCTCCCAATAAATCTTTGATAGCCTTGATTGGATGGATATGGAGATTGGCGACGAGAGGGATTACGGCGTGGAGGAGACTATCTTTGTTGCGGTGGGGACCAGTGTGGAGAAGAGCAAGGAGACGCTTCTTTGGGCCGTACAGAGCTTTGCAGGGAAGAAGATTTGCCTACTCCATGTCCACCAACCTGCAAATGTTGTTGCTTTAAGTGAGTGTTTCCGACTTCTCTTGCCTTTCTTTTCTTTTCTTTTTTTTTTTCTATTTACTTATTGTGATCATCATGATAAAATTAGTTTCCTTTACGTGTTCATGTCTTCTTTTGGTCGCCTGAGAAAGTGCATACAAGGAAATTGACCCATTAGGCACTTCGTTTCCTTTTGGTATTTCAAGGATATATTGGATAGTAAGTGTAGCAGAATTCCGTAATAATGTTCTGTAGATCCACTGGCTGGTTTGCTTGATACTGTTTTGGTGGACCTCGCCAAACTCTGAAGAGTTCAGGGTATTTTGATTATTGTTTTTTATTCTCGTGATGATTTGGTATTGAATCTAATTGGATCATCCGAGGATGTTTAGCTCTTGAGATTATTGGGTAATTAAAAGGAAATATCGCTACTAAAGCAGATGGGGTGGGGAGAAGAAAAAATTGTTTTGTGGACTCTAACAAGGGAAATTCGTTTGACTTTATGTAGTGGACAGAAAGCCTGCTGTCACTGAATTGAAAGAAGATGTGGGTAAGGTAGTCCAGGAACCGGAAAGGAAAAAGATGCATGATGTTCTAGATCAATACCATCTCATGCTTGCTGAAAAGGGGGTAATTAATTCTTCTTGTTCTTTGGCTTTGTGATTTAGTAGCTGTGATTGTATATCAGAAATGGAATTGAAGCTTTGATAGTTTGATTCTTATAAACTGATTAAATTGCTCTCTCTCTCTCTCTCTCTCTCTCTCTCTCTCTCTCTCTCTCTCTCCTTGTATGCTCATGCTTTTCGTGCCACGACCCTGGGCCAACATTATTACTTAAATTTTATAGATGCTTGGGATAAATTTACGAGATATCTTTTGTAATCAAGATTAACTATTGAAATTTGAGAAATTACAGAAAATTGCTTTCCAGATTTTATTTACTTCCAAGCTGGCTTATTTCTTAGGTACAAGCAGACAGTGTGTGGATTGACATGGACAATGTTCAGATGGGTATTGTTGAGATTATTGCTCAATGCAACATTAAATGGCTTGTGATGGGAGCAGCAGCTGATAAATACTACTCAAAGTAAACAACTATTTGATGCAGTTTCTAGTTAATTGATATCATGTTGCACTGTTGCTACATTATGTTAAACCAAGTGACAAGTGCTGCACCGTTGCTTGGGGTATTTTTCATCTAGTAGGGATAATTATGAGCTCATATATGTCCAGATGATATTGAAACCATTTTAAATTAGTTATCAGTGTGGCAGGAAACTGGCAGCGCTAAAGTCCAATAAAGCAATATATGTAGACTGCAATGCACCAAATACCTGTCATATCTGGTTTGTGTGCAAGGGATGCTTAATTTACGCAAGGTACATACGTTGATTACAAAGCAGCTTATGTATAGTTTAGGAGAAGATATATAGGAGTTAAAGACATTTTCTACATGACAAAACTAATTTGGAGGTTCTGTACCACTGCACTGATCACAGCAGAGATTCCTACTGGAATGTTTCGATTGAGACAGAGGCATCCTATTTCTTTTCAATATTATTAGTTCATAATGGTGTTTTATTCTGTTGTAAGAGTACCAACACTAAACATTGTTTCTATCATTTTTGTTTATGTGATGCATCAATTTTCTGTACTGTATCACTGCTGCTTATGCAAGGGTCATGTAAAAACAGGGAAGGCAGAGATGACAAATCTAAGGGAGAGACCATCCTTCCGCTGACACTGCTGAATTCAGATTCAGTAACCAAGCAATCTCAGCTATTAATATCAGAATTTGTTTCACAAATCCCCAGGAATCCAGGTTGGCACACTTGTACAGTGATGGCCTTAGGCTATCAAGACCTCTGGTGTATTATTCTCATGTACGTTGTGCCAAATTATTATTATCAAAGAGTACTGGAGGAATAACTTTCTTACAGAACTTTTCAGATATAGAGGCAGATGCTGATGACTTAGATGGAATATCAGGAAGGTTCAATGATCAATGTGCACTGAATTCTACTCAATCAACTGATGCAACGCCCAGCCCTTCCAAATTGGTCCCGCTGCTGACAGATGAGGTTAGAATCTGGTTTCTGATCCTTAATTTTGCAAACCCAATGATGGTTTTAATGTTCAAAAGAAGCATTCTTGCTTTTTTGAAAGGAAAGAGACAAAAAACAAAAAAAAAAAGAAGAAGAAGAAGAAGAAAGTTGCACTTTATTGCATATTTAAATTGTTGGAACTCTTGAAAACTTCAAGTCCTGAGTTCTTTGTTCAGTTAAATGACAGAAAATTTGTGAATAATGGAAGACTTCTTGAGTAAGATACAGTTTCCTTGGAATAGATCACATCTGCATCTTTGAGTTTTTAAGATGCCACTGACGCTAGTGGTTGAAGCCTTTTCCATAGGAATCATTTGATGAGCTCATTAGTGCTTGTAGCTCCTGCAGGGAGAAAAGAGTCGAAGTCCAACAATTGAAAAAGATTGGAGTAGACTAGAACACATAATTATGGATGCTAAGGACTCAAAGCTAATAGCATTTGAGGAGAGAGTGATGCGATGGAAAGAAGAAGATGATGCCATGGAGGCCAAATGCAAGGCAAATTTTTATTTCCATACTAACTCTTTCTATTCTTCCTTTTACTTTCCCCAAACTCTGGCTTCTTTTGTTGCTGTTGACCGTCTAAGGCTGCTCGGATCTAAAGCCATGGTATTGATTAAAGCTTGTCCCATGAATTTTACAAACAACCAAATCACAAGTTAAATTATCATTCTGTCAAATTAGTTTGTGGTTTGAAGAATAGAAAACCATATTACTTCTTAAATTTGACTTCCAAAATGGAACAAAGAGAGGCTCCTGTCAGAAGTGATTTTTAATTTCTAATGCTTTCTTGAAGCAAGGTTTCACAGTAGTCTAACAGTGGTTCACTACTGACACTGGTTTTATAATCACACCATTACTGTCCATATGAGAAAATACTCATATATTCACTGTTGGGTCAACTTATACTTCATCAGTAACTTTGTGGCCACCTCTCCTTTACAGGCCAAAGCATTAGAAACTTTATGTGTTAAAGAGATGAAAAAAAGAAAACAGATGGAGGAAGCATTGGCTAGGGAAAAAAAAGAACTGGAAAGGATGAAGAACAAACATGAGGAAACCTTGAAAGAAATCCAGATGGTTCAGGAGCAGAATGCTGTACTTGAGAGGCAAATTGAAGAGTCTCAAAATATGGTGAAGGAATTGGAGGAGAAGATCATCTCAGCAGTGGAACTCTTGATCAGTTTCAAAGAAAAGCGGGATGTGGCACGGGTAGAATATGAAAATGCAGTGATGGAAGTTGAAAAGCTACAGAACCTGGCAAAATTGAAAGCTGCTGGATTTTGCAGATCTGAAATTTTTGAGTTCTCTTTCATGGAGATCAACAAGGCAACTCACTGTTTTGATCAAACTTGGAAGATGGGAGAAGGACGTTATGGGAGCACATACAAAGGGCTTCTCCGTCATGTCCATGTTGCCATCAAGATGTTTCCCACATATGGCTCCCAAAGTCAAGGGGATTTCCAGAATGGGGTAAGTTTTATCTGCTTCCCTCTTCTATCATTTTATAGAGATACAGCCCTCTATTGGCTCTATAAACCTCTTATTGTTGCGGGGTAGAGATTCAGTATTGTGGTGGTCACTTTGGTCTTATCTGTAATCAAGAGCTTAAAGAATCACAATATGAAATTTGGCTTTGCAATTTTTACTGGCCAGTGTAGAGATAGATGTTGCTGTTCTTAACTCATTAGACAGATGTGTTTGATTCTGATAATCATGCTAGAAGTTGTGGGAGGAATTGCATGCGCAATGTATGAATGGATACTTTTGTGCGTTCAAGTGTGGATATCTTTAGCCCAAAAATGAGTGGTATCAATACCGTGCCAATTTTATTTGACTGAGCTAATTATGAGATTTTGACCTTAAATTTATGGTTGAACTTCAGGTGGAGATTCTGAGTAGAATCAGACATCCAAACCTGGTAACCATAATTGGAGCTTGCCCAGAATCTAGGTCAATTGTCTACGAATATGTAAGAAATGGGAGCCTCGAAGACTGCCTCAACTGCAAAGATAAGACACCTCCACTTTCATGGGAGACTCGAACACACATTGCGATTGAGATATGCTCTGCTCTGATCTTCCTTCACTCTAACAAGCCGTGCATTATACATGGAAATTTGAAACCATCCAATGTCCTTCTTGATGCCAACTTTGTCAGCAAACTCAGCAACTTTGGCATTTATCACCTTGTCCCTCGAGGATCTCGGATAGGAAGCTGCAATACTAATAACTCTAATACTTACTCCACTATAGTTCCTCTTGACCCAGAATATCTTGAAACTGGGATTCTCACTTCAGAGTCTGATGTCTATTCATTTGGAATTATACTTTTACGACTTTTGACTGGGAGACCAACTTTTGGAATAGCGAAAGATGTAAGACGTGCATTTGAGAAAGAAGATTTCAAAGCAGTGTTGGACTATTCTGCCAGAGACTGGCCACTTGAGCAAGCCAAGCAGTTAGCTAAGTTGGCATTGAGGTGCTGTGAGAAGAAGCGATCGGACCGACCAGACCTTGTATCAGAAATCTGGAGTGTGCTCAAACCACTTGGGGATTTAGGTACTCGTTCGGCATCACGCTTGGAATCCAAGGAGTGCCGGCAGACTCCATCACATTTCATCTGTCCCATTTTTCAGGTAAAAGTCTTAATTGCTGGGTTGAAATATTGATGGAGTTTTGATTAGCTATAAATATTAGCAGGGAGCTTTCTAGTAACTGCATGGTTTGACCGTAGGCGGTCCCTGACATGGTCCGTCTGCTTGTGGTATTGCATTGACTTGTGGAAATGACAAATAGTCACCGCAGTATTTTAGCTCTAGTTGGAAGGGAAGCCAGGGCTTGATTCAATATCTAACTTGTTGACCACGGAAATTTGCAGTATTTAACAATAGCTGTGGTTGAATGTGCAGGAAATCATGAAAAATCCACACATAGCTGCCGATGGTTTTACCTACGATGCTGACGCAATTAGAGGGTGGCTACAAAGCGGTCACAACACTTCGCCTATGACGAACCTGACGCTTGAGCATTGCGATCTAATCCCTAATCATGCTCTTCATCACGCCATTCAAGAATGGCGGCAACATTGTTGATAATATATCATGTTATCACGTCGGAAAAACAAATTCGTAAATTTGACGGGAGTGTCCGACAAAAAGTTTGTTGCATGATACCAACGAACGTTATTTACTATTCTGTACATAAAAGATAGTGAAATTGCTACATATTTTGCTTCTTTTGGTTTGTTTTCTTATGGAGGGAAATTTTAAATAAAAAAAAGAAAAAAAAAAAACTGCGTGGTTGGCTTTTATTAGTCAATGCAGCTTTTAGCAGGTTCATCCAAGAAAACGAGACGAGGAAAATGGAACGGAGATCCAAGTACGTCGGCGTGGTGGCAGCAATCGTCAAAATTCAAAAACATCAAAAAGAAAAATTAATAGTTGAAAGCAATGCCAGTTCGATAGTGGGCTCCAAAATAAACGAGCCGTAGATAAAACGACTGTGACCTGTTTGAGGCCCACTAAAACAGGCAAATGGGGCCAATCATTGGGCTCACACATATTGGGCCGAAAAGCCCACTAAACATCTTAATCGCTCTGCTCTTTATTTAATTGTGTGTTTTGTTTTTTTTTTTTGTTTTTCTGAACTTATTGTTATTTTCATTTTGGACAAGAAATGTATTGGATAAAATACGAAGTAATAAGATGTTTTCCAAAAACATTACTTTGTCGAAACAATAAATTATTATTATTTTATTTATTTACTTATTTAGCCTTGCTCGAAGGGGGTTTCGTTTTTTTTTTTTTTTCTTCGTAAATAAGCCTTTATATACTTCTTCTCTTACAGTTGTTCCGTCCGAACGCCTGGCCGATCAAGTTTATTTTTCTCTCATTTTTGTAAAGCATTTGGCAATTACCTCTCCGCAACACTGAGTCGTCCGACTCGGCGTCCTCGCAGATCTTTCTCTCACTCCTTCACTGGTGCGTGAACAGACGACTTTGCCTTACAGAACTCTCTATATTTATATTTACAGCATCGCGTATCAATCACAGATCACGTTAAACAAGAGATGTAAGCTTCTTTTTTCTTTTCTTCTTTTAAAAAAAATTATTATTTTTTAAATTTCTAAATTTTCTTTTTTCAATTGATTTTCTTCGTACGGTGATATGACTTATGCGTTTATTTTTTTTTTGTTTTAGAATAAATCTTTATAGTGAATTCGTTTTCGAGTCTGCGGAGGGTTCTTTGTTTTATGGAAATTAGAATTTTTTTAATTAATAACCAAACGCCAAACGTACAGCTGCCCTTTTTTTTTTTTTTTGGTTGGTTTGGTGCGATCTGTGTATGAATACTTGTAATAGCATCTGTTAGTCACTTCTTTATTCAGTTTAGTGGTGTTGTGGATGTGCTCTGCAGTTTATAGTTTCGCAATCTGTTTTGCTTTCTCGGTTTCGGACTTGAGGGAGTCAATACAATGTTTGAAAGATTCATTTCATAAGGATTTGGCTACTGCAACCCTCCTTTATCTATTGGACACGCAGTTTGTATTATAATGCCTTGAAAGATTCATTTCATAAGTGTCTCAATGCATGCCCCGCGTTTATATTTGGAGGATCGAGAGTATATACAATTTTGTGTAGGATGTGGAATTGCACGGCAGTTCATTATAAAAATTTCTCGAATGATAAATATTGGTCTGTGATTTTACGATTCTAGTAATGGATTGTGAGTTACTGCTCTCTTGTATGCTTGTTTGTTCAATAAGTTGAGAATTTGAATAAGTCTGTGGGACAAAAACTGGTAAATATTCCAGCATTTGTCCATGGGGTTTTTATATTGGTATCTAACTTCTGGTGCAGTGGCTTCTGGTGAGTTGGTAAGATTCTTCTTTCTGTGTCTATAAATGCCAGCTGCAAAACTCAAGGCCTCAAGCACTACAGATGTGATGAAAGCAGATGAGGGGAATGATTCCCTAGACTCAATCATCAGGCAAGCAATTGGAAAAGAACCTGTGTTTTCCTTCCCAAGGGCAAGTGAAAGTCCAGCACAGTGGATCCAAATACTCCAGGGACTGGATCAACAAGGTACAAGCAAATATGGTCAACAAGGTATGCAAGAAAATTTTGTGGTGGTTTGAAGTTAACTATCCTTGTTGGGAATAAAGGGCATAGTTTATGATGAAGTAGTGGTCTCAGAACAAAGGATGCAATCTATAATGAAGTAGTGGGCTCAGTTGTGCATCTGAAATTAGTAGGGTTTAGTAATCCTCCTCCTGTGTTAAAGTTGTGGCCCCTCCGAAAAGGGAATATAGTAGGCCATTTGTGCCTTTATTCAGGTTGCTGTTAAGGCTGTTGCTAATTGAAAAAAAATTGTACATCTTGTCTGATTCTTAGGTAATTTGGTTATTATTAGCTTTTTCTTTGTTTGAAATTGAGGCCAAGTAATCTTATGATTGCCTCTTTTTCTCGCAGAAGTTGTGGGTTGGCCATTGCTCACTCAATTGAAGGTTCAAATGCAAAAGTGTGATAAATGTTCTCAAGAGTTTTGTTCTTCCATAAACTATAGAAGACACATACGTGTGCACCATCGGTTGAAAAAGTTTGATAAGGTTGGTTTTATTATGCACATATGCTTAGCTCTGGGTATCCAGCTGGATTTAACCTCCTCTTTTCCAGCATTTTGAAGCTTTGATAGTTGGTGTTTTGATCAGCTTCATTTTCAGCTCTGTTGTCTTGAATATCCTTTTGTGGTATTACGTTTTTGGGATACTTTTAATGCTGATTATGCTTTTAAGGACTCTTCTGAAAGATGGATGTTTGATATTTGCAGGATACAACAAAAAACAGGGATCTTCTGGCAGCATTTTGGGATAAGGTAGTGTTTTCTCTTAAGGAGGTTTGATCGAAGACCTCTCCTTTTGAAAGCTCATTTAATTATGAATTTTTGCAGCTCTCTGAGGATGAAACAAAGGAAATTTTATCATTCAAGGACGTGACATTAGAGGTTCTTATTTTTCCATCACATTTGTTTTTCCATCACATTCAAGGATGTGACTTTACCCTTTTAATTTTTCCATTTTTGAGTCTCTAAAAGGTACCTACAACACATGTTAAGCCCTTTTTCTTTGTTTATTTATTTATTTTCAAAAATATCTGTTTATTTTAGCAGCTAGCAGAAATGACAGTAAAGTTGGGATGTGAGTTGACTATAGTTTTGAAGCTCCATGTGCTTGGATTTCCATATCATTAGTTGAGAAATTCACATGAAATGGTTTTAGTAATATATGCTGCAGGAACTGTGAAGTTCCATGTTGTTGGATTTCCCTATTGTTAGTTGACAAATCCACAAGTGGAATGGTTATAGTAATATAAATTGTGAGGCATTGTTGCAGTTCCATCACTAGATGATTTTGAATGTGTAATTACCTTGTTAATTTTGTGATCCTTTTTTTTTATTGATTGCCTATTAGGAAGTTCCAGGCTCTTCAATTGTGAAGTCATTGACAGCACTGAGTCGGAAATCAGGGGTTTATTCTCTTCCCCAATATTATCTGAGGGCTGGATCTATCCTATTGGTAATGGAGACATCATTTTCCCTTTTCACTGTTTTATCTTCTCAACTAAGTTTATCCAATGTTTGGCATATCCAAATTCTTCACAGGATATCATCCAAGCTAGGTCTTCCAGGTTTCCTTTGTCTTCAGACGAACTTTTTAATATCCTTGATGAAGCAAGTGAAAAGACATTTCTATGTGGAGCCGCTGTCTCAATGCAAAAATATATTTTTAATGGGGAAACTAGGAAGATTGGTCTTGAAGCAAAGAATTTAGTTGCTTGCACCAGCTTTCTGGTGGAGCAGAAATTGGTACCTTTCCTTTTGTTCCTGTTCGGTTGTGGCTAATTTACTTTCTTATCTATTTGGCAGTGAATCTGTTGAATTTACTTTTTAGCCCCTATTTGAGTAATGAAATAAAATTAAATAATTATTTATCTGTGTACTCAGGTCAAAGCTTGGCTTGCAGACAAGGATGCTGAGGCTTTGAGGTGCCAAAAGTTGCTGGTGGAGGAGGAAGAAGCTGCCCACAGAAGGTGCATTTTGTACTTTTCCATTGGATTCGTCAATCTACCTTGTCCGTGCCCAAAGCTTGCAAGTTGGTTTGTTTCTAGAATGTGTTAAATAGTTGGCTATGAATGTATGCCATACTGCATCTGCAGGTAAGATTAAAGGAAAGAGAGTACAGAGGAGATTTACTTCACTAACTGTCCTGATGCATTATTTGAACCCACTATTTTTGCTGGACATGCATATGGTGAAGTAGTTGCCATCCATTAAATAATCATGTCACTAAGGTTGGATCTATTTTTGCTTTTCAGTGTCAGATGCCAGTCTAGATCTTGAATTGGAAGCAGAAAATTTAATGGGAACTTATTTTAATTACTCCTTGCAGGCAAAAAGAGCTTTTGGAGAAGAAGAGGCAGAAAAAGCTCAGGCAGAAAGAACAGAAAGCTAAGGAGCAAAGACAATGGGAGAAGGATGTTAAGGAGCACACTGATGACACACTGGAGATTGTGACTCCAGCTGAACAGTCCTGTCCTTTATCTGCATCTGATTCTGACACACATAGTCCAGAGATGCTGCTAGACCATGCTTCATTTTCCACTGGGACCTTGCAGCCTCCATTCACAGATGAAGATCTAGATTTAGAAGTTCAAACAGGGTCTGACAATGGATATAGTGTCTTGGGCACTGGAAATAATTCTGAACAGCCAGCTGTGCAAGGAAATAGCCATAGTCATATGGTCATTGCCCAGTGCCACTTGCCTAAAAAATTACAACAGAATCGTCTACCAAATAGTTTCCATGCAAATCAGGATGTCCAGGTACCCAAACTTAGTGCTGTGCAGAGGCAGGGACCTCCCAGGGATGCAAAGCTCCATGGGAATGGAAAATGGAGCCAAAAACAAAAACAAGAAGTTAATGGGGATAATATGAGAACCACAGTACAAAAAGAAGCAATAAACCAGCCTGATAAAATAAAGAAGCTTGAGGTTCTTATTGGCTCTATATCTGTTGCACTTGGAAATGGTGAATGTCTCCAGGATAATAACTTGATTGAGGCCCAAAACCACTGCTTGACAGAGCATTACATGCCTAAGAAGAATACCAGTCTGGATAAGCATCACAGACACGATGATATTCATCGTGGCACAAATCGGTCAACAGTAAAACTTTGGAGGCCTGTGAGCCGAAGCGACAGAGAATCTCATGCCGATGTGATTGCTGGTAAGGGTGGTGATCCGAATATGTCCTGTGACAGCTGTGCAAGATGCTGTTCTGTGGATCATACTAATGGAGAAATGGGGAACAGTTCTTCACTCAAGGAAGGTCTGCACCCTGGAATCTCACAATTCTCATGCCAAGCAGCAAAAGCTTTTCTTGCTGAGAGTAAGTTTTAGTCTGTTTACCATATTAGGCAGTCTCTCCCCGTCCCAGTTAGTATTTTTGGCTGTGCATATGTCAGGCTTAAATCTCTTAAAGTACCAACTGGCAATTATCTGATGCAGGGTGGAGGGAGGCCATTGCAGCCAACCATGTAACCTTGGTTCTATCTCCAAACCTCGAACTTTCAACTCATACAGAGAGTGAGAGTTTCTGTCCGGTAGCCAATGGCCAGTCATCGGAAGCTGGGAAACAAAATATTCCTGGCAACCATCCAAATCAGTTAGTTAATGGATGGGTTCATGAGTCAACTGCAGGTGCTGCTAAAGGGAAGCCCAGGCCAAAGCCTGAGAAGGGTGGCAAGTTGAAGTATGTACCCAAACAGACAGCAATCACCTAATAAAGTGGGCAAAGGTTTTTCTTTTCTGTAATTTCTTTTTGCTTTTGATTATACAAACGTGCACAGTTGGATATCACTATATTCTTAGCAGAGGTTCCAGTTTTACGGATGGTCTTCTGAAAAAACGAGAGGAAAAGGTTTTTTTTTTTTTTTCCTTTTTGGGGAGGTCTTTGTAGTCCTTTCTCTTGTTAGTTGTCATAGAAGGGTTGATCAGTGAAATAATTTTGGTCAAATAGTCCTAGTTTTTATGTAATAAGTTTGGCTTTCTGGTTAATGCAAATTATTTGCCCATTAATGAGACCCAATACTGAACTTTGCGTTCATGGCTTTTGGACTTCCTTTCTGGGCAAACTCTTTTATCCTAGGATAATGCAACTTGCAATATGATTGCAATTAGTTTCTGTAAGCTGTGGTATGTTTTTTTTTTTGGGGATAAAGTTGACTGCATAGTTGTAAAATGTAAGATAATGCACAAAATGGGATTTCCTTGTCGAGCTCTTAAGTTTCCTATTTCTTTTGTACAGTTCTTATTACAGTCCGAGCTTTACTAATATGTGAAAAAATGTTAAAAAAAAAAGTAAAATTTTTGAAAGAGAAAAATAATAGAATATTTTGAGCAGCTGGTGTTTTTCTGTCCTAGTAGCTCGCCTTCCCGGACAAGCTTCACCGGATCTTACCCAATCGCTGAAATGGAATTTTTATTTAGTTTTGTTTTTAATTTAAGGTCTGAAACGCTAAACATTTACCACGGCGACTCCAGCGGCTCATAAGTAGCTCACGCGCCCGCTACCAACTAGATAGGACCTTTCAATCAAATTCCCCCACAGATAGACACATCTGAATCTTCAGCTCCCTCTTAGAAACTGCCACGTGTGTACTTTCCTCACTATGTGCTTGCTCCCAATCTCCCAAGTCTCGTCATTTCTAGGCGAGTCTAGCTCTTCTCAAGCAAGAAATCCTAGTTTTACAATCAAAGATTCTAACTCGAGCATAGTTTGCAGCACCAAGACAGAACCCATATAAACAAAAAATGTCAGGTGGGGTTGGCCTTACAAGCAATGACATAAGGCTTCCCAACGAACAAGAACAAGGCTTCCCAAAGGCCCAAGAAGATGTTGCATCCGTAGAGAACCCCCACAAAACAGCCGCTACAAAGAAAGCTGGTTTTCTGAGCTTCAGCCAGCTAAAATGTCTGGCTATTGTTGTTGTCCTCGCGGCAAGTGGCACGGTGAGCCCTGAAGACTTTGGTTTCGTTGCCTTTCCCTTCATTTACATGTACTTCCTTTCCAAGATTGCATTCTCCCGTCTGAGTCTAAAGGACGGCTCAGTTTTCAATACAAAAGGCTTGATTTTTCGCACTTATGTACTTGCTGGTGCAATCATTGGCCTCTATCTTCCATCAGCTTACATCTTCGAAGGCATTTTTGAGGGTGATAAAGAGGGGATCAAGGCAGCTGCACCCCATGTTTTTCTCCTAGCAGGCCAGGTTTTCATGGAAGGAGTGGCATTTTCAGACAGGTTCCCATTACCTATAAGTGTGTTTGTGCCGGTTTTTTTACAATTCGAGGAGGATTTTTACGATTTTGGATTGGCTGAGGTCTCTAAGGTGGAGGGCGAATCTGGAGGATCTACAAGGAGATCGCACGTTGGGAGAGTCCTGGCCATGGCCAACTTGGCCTTCTGGTGCTACAATCTTTTTGGGCTCTTGTTACCCCTTTATCTTCCCAAGGCCTTTAACAAGTATTACTCCGAATTCAAGGCTAAGGATTGATAAAAGCTGCTTTTCTGGATTTTAATAATTTTGTTCTAATTTTTTTCCCTTTTCCCTTTCTATTATATTTTCTCTGTTAGAGAGCCGTGCATCAGTCAGAAAGATGCGTGTTTTGTAGTGATCTATTGGACCAAGTGTTCGAGTTTATGCTCTTACTGTGATGGCTCATTGGCCCAATCTCGTTCTCAATCCCACTTCTTCGGTCTTGGGCCTTGGGCTATCTTGCATGTTTCCTTTTGGATTTGTATTTTGCTAACATTGACTACGGTTGCTTACCAGAAACGCTCTCTTTTGGATTAAATCGGGGTGTCCCAAATCCAAATCTAAAAAGGACCGGATCCAAATTTTATAAACCCATCACATCGATAAGCAAGGGAAACCGGCCGACCTGGGCCCAAAACCCATCACATCGAGGTGCAGTCCCGCTTTTAGCTCTCGACGATGACATTTAAAACTTGGAAGAGGTGAGATGATGCCTTTGTGGAGTGAGAATTTAGAATTCCATTGAGAGGTTCTATGTTTTAATACTGTAAAAAAATAGTATAAAATTTATAAAAATACAAAAAAATATTTTTATTATATAATTTACATTAAAAAAATCCCTTCTAATATATATATATATATTTTTTTTTTAAAACAAAAAGTTGGAGACTTTGAATTGTTCTCCGAATCCAAATATCTCAACGACGATGTCTCTGCCTTTCAGCCACACAAGCGTTATCGTCGGCGTGCCAAAAGAAGCTGCACGACTCAACTGAAATGATAGCAATAAGGCTCTAAAAGGGTGGCACTCTGCATGCGTCTATATAAGAAAATAGAGAATCAGACATTTAAACTCTATGTAAATTACTAGTCCCGCGGCTACAAGGAACGCGAGAGACCCTAACGGAGAGTGAGAGAGGGAGAGAATGTGGTTGTTTAGCAGGAAAGGACCATCTGGGTTTTCATCATCATCCACAGCTGAGGAAGTAACAAATGGGGTTGACGGGTCCGGTCTCACTGCCATTGTTACAGGTCTTAAACAAGCGAAATATTTATTTATTCATCTCGGCATCTTCTCTTTTATCTTTTCTTGTTCGATTCTGCTCTCTTTTTTATTTTCCCGCTTTTTTTCTCCACGAAATTCATTTCCGTTATTCTTTTCTTGCAATTGTACGTTTCGTTTGTCCATACACGTTGATAATTGGAAGAGAATGACAAAGACAAAATAAGGAATAAAGATTGCTACTTTGGATTTTTAGCCTTGTTTCTACTTTTTTTATAAAAAAAAAAAAATTATTTGTTCATCTAGTTTCTGTTCTGTTCTGGTTTCCGTGATTTTAGGAGCATCTAGTGGCATTGGCACAGAGACTGCCCGCGTTCTTGCATTGCGTGGTGTTCGTGTAATAATGGGGGTCAGGAATATGTCTGCTGGTAAAGACGTTAAAGAAGCAATAATTAAGGAAATCCCCTCTGCCAAAGTCAATGCCATGCAACTGGACCTCAGTTCAATGTCATCTGTAAGGAAATTTGCATCAAATTTCAATTCATTGGGCCTTCCTCTGAATCTCCTGGTGTAAGTAAACAATTATGCACCATTAACAGATGATCTATTCAACTTTTGCGTGATCAGTTAACGTGGTTTACTGTTGTGCTGCTTGTGTTTCATTTGAGTAGATCATTTTCTAAGGTGGTTTATTGTGGTGCTGGTTGCATTTATTGAGATTTTTCAGATTTAAATGTACAGAGAAAAGATTTTTTCCTTTTTCTTTTTCGTAAGTAACAATGCAGGAGTTATGGCGACCCCATTCTTGCTTTCCGAGGACAACATAGAGCTACAGTTTGCAACAAATCACTTGGGTATGTTTAATATCTTATGGGGACATTTATCCATATTATGTCATTGGTCCTTGCTTCAATTTTTCGTGATGACTTCATTGACAATTCTGGCAATGCTGATTACCATGACATGGCTTGTTATTTTCCGTCCTCATGATGTCATGATTTCTATCACAGGGTTGACAGTTTCAGACTTAAATATCTCATTACTTCAAGCTTCTTATTGCCCAAAAAGTTTTAAACCCCATCTGCCCTCCAAAACAAGATTAACCTTCTGTTATGAGGTACATAAGGGGAGATTTGTAAGAGTAGTCTAAGTTATTTTCACTAATGCTATCTGCAGGTCATTTTCTTTTGACAAACCTTTTGTTGGATACCATGAAGAAAACAGCACTTGAAAGCAAGAGAGAAGGAAGAATTGTGACTGTGTCTTCGGAGGCTCACCGATTACCTTATCGTGAAGGAATTCGATTTGATAAAATCAATGATCAATCAGGGTAATTGTAGAATGTAGTACTATGTCAATTTCAATTTTGAGCAGCATCCTATTAAGCAATTCAGGTGTGCAGTGTGCCAGTCTGATGTGTCTATTTATGAAAAAACATGCCTGCTTTTGGTGCATTCAGGTCGCCTAGCTTTATAAAAGCTTTAACATTCCATAAATTCCCAGTGTGTAGCTTAACAGTGTTCATTATCATGAAAAATTCCTTCTGAATTTTCTCAATCCTTCACTCATTTTATCGCCTGTGTTTGGAAAAATGTGTTGTTATAGCAACTTCGATCATGTTCTGCATCAACATTCATTGGATGTTACTACATACCTGACAAATAGATCTGATGTCTTCAAGTGAATTGCACTGCTGAAAAATCTTACAAATCGGGTTACTTTTGGCTTACACCAGACAGCCACTTGCATTTGAAATTCTGATGTGCAAAGGGAATTCACTATTCATTGAAGGTTGGGTCTGACCGATGAATTAATGGTGTTATAATTTGCTGCTGAACAGGTACAACAGACATCGTGCATACGGCCAATCAAAGCTCGCCAATGTGTTGCATGCTAATGAGCTGGCAAGACATTTAAAGGTAGATGGGTTTGCTTGGATAATAGGAAATAGTAACCCAATATCTTCTTAGTGGAATCCAGAACTACGCAACTTAACACTGTTGGAATTTTTTTATGTTGGGTCCTGGAAGAAATTTTGCTTCAGCTACTGCTTATCTTGAAATTTCATAGCTGTGAAAGCACAAGAATGTGCATCTATGGATACATTATCATTCTAACTCTATTACAATATTTATGCGAGGGTGACTGAAGATGTTGGTTATCTCGCATGCAGGAAGATGGGGTAAACATAACTGCGAATTCACTTCACCCTGGGGTGATTGCCACTAATTTATTCCGACACATGGGTGTTGTTACTGGTAATTATTATGTTTGACTCACATATTTGGCATGCTTGCCTTCTGTGTTTTCGGATCTTAATGTGAGAAGTCCTGGCTTTTACTGTCTTGGTAACTCCAGGCCTTTCATATTTTTTCAGGTCTTATTGATGTTCTTGGTAGATTAGTACTAAAAAATGTTCAGCAGGTAACTATTATCCACATCAAACTTGTACACGGCGTCTGCTTTTTGCTTGAACATACCAGTTTCATAGTTTAAATTGCCTCTTTTCACTGTTTTTCTTGGATTTTAACCGTAGGGGGCTGCAACAACATGCTATGTGGCATTGCATCCTCAAGTAAACGGAACAAGTGGTCAATACTTTTCAGACAGCAACTTGGCGAGAGCAAGCTCTCAGGGCGCTGACGTTGAGTTGGCGAAGAAGCTGTGGGATTTCAGCATGAAATCAGTTAAATGAGTGGCGCATCCGTTGTACTTTACAGGTTAAACATCAACTGGAAAAAAGGAAAATATAGCACACTTAAGACAGACTCTGCCATCAAGAGGTTTACCTCATCGACATGCTGCTTTGATATTGTGACCCGTACAGGGTCCTTGGTAAAGCCAATTTTAAGTAACCAGGAGTGTTTTTGTAATGTGATTTACTGGGATGTTATGTCTGCAAGAAAGCCAACTTGGCCGCAGGTTACTTTGCTCTTACCAATACAAGATTACGTGCAGAGAATCATGAGTGGGCATTCCTAACAAATACAGAATCCTGAAATTAGACTCATTTTCTTCCTTTACTGAAGAGTAGTGTACACAAAACAAATATTCTGGAATAGGGTATATATGGTGATGGTTAATCCAAGCCTGCATATAATACAGATAACACAGGCTAATAAGCAATTCTACGGTTACTCCATAAACAAATTTCTAACCCCAATTTAGTCCTCCATCTTCTGTACATCAGTTTCAGACTCCTAAAAAGCAGTCCAGTAGTAATTGTACTGACCAGATTTTACCTCCTATGAGCTGACGTAAAAGAATTTACAGTTCTCGTTACCACTGTTTACTTTCCTCGCCAAAAAACTGCCATAAATTGGATCATCAGAATTCAGAACCCACGCCCCCAAGGTATTATAATGACGTGACTGGTGTCAGAAACTTCTAGCAAGAGTAACTTCTTATTGGCCAGGACGTCAGTATCTTCCGTCATTTTCCTTTAAAACTTGACCTTATTCACAGTTTCTCCCGCAATTCCTTATTGATTAAATGTATTAGCTTCCTCAGCCGTTCAATGTGAAGAAATAAACTAATCCCGCAGAGCCAAAAAGGGTGGGCAAACTTGACAGTTTGATTAGATTGATGGACCCAGAAAATTGCATGAAGCTAGATACCACTCGTCCGGCTAGGCAACAGAGAGGTGGGACTAAGATCTAGGGATGGGTTCAGCTTCGCATGATCCCTTAAGAGCTGCCGAGACACACGATCAGCCAAGACTGACTGTCCGTCATAGGGTTCCCCATGAACAGGCCGTCCAATCTGCTTTCCTAGGATATCATTTTCACAGGGAATCATCTCTGAGAAAATGTGAGACCCTGGCTGAATTCCTCGAAAAAGGTCCGGATTGGAATCCTGATAAGAGGGGTCATTACTGTACATACCATTTGAAGGCTTTGACATGTTCAAAAAACCCTCTTGCAGATGAACTGACTGCTTTAAATGATTAAAAGGCATGGCACCCGTGCCACCTGTGAGGGGAGTAGATGACCCTGAGGTTGCCCGTGGGCTTGATATCGGTGAAGGAGACATTCTCCCACTTAGGTGTTGTGGTGACCTTGAGTTCAAAAGAGGGCTCCCAATAGGCGAAACAGGGCATGATACGTTCCTTGGACTATGAATATCACTAAAGAATAAGGAAACCCAAATAAGACCAGATATTCATGATGAAGAGGCAACAATTGTTGGCATATATCATGATTGAGGAAGGTGGTGGGCACCTGGCTTGTGGACCAGTTCTCAAGGCTCTTGATGAATGAACTGCGAGCCTCTCTGAATCCAAGTTCAGATAATTTTTTGTTTGCCTAATGCCCTGAAAAGGATGAATAAGCGAGATGAGTAGTGTGTGAAATAGTTTGTCATAACCGAAAACAGGCACGAAAATAATGCTTAATTACAATACCAAAGCAACAACACCGTACTATATATAGACACCTTTTTTTTATTTAGCTAAAATTTATATTGACCTTCACAACTAACAATTTTCTAAACCGTTATTTCCCTAGGTTTAATATGCACATGGAAGACTAGCACGGATGACAGCACCCAGATACCGTGTCCAATGCAAACACACCAAATATAGAATACTAATAAATTGAAGCCCAAGTTTACCAGAACATTAAATACACCTCAGCCCAGGTTCGGATTTATTATCGATTCATCATTAGACAATTTTCTAATAATATAGTTTCACACAATTTCATCATCCAAATCCAATGGCTGGTGGTCATAAAAAATGCTTGACAATTTCTTCTGTTTTGGGCATTTGACCCCCCATACAGAGAAAGGAAGCATGAAAAGGAAAATACCAAAGCTTTTACTCCATTTGTAGCAGCCAGAGGTGACCCTGTATGCTCAGGGTTCAGAATAGGTCTTTCCAGAGGTGCCGCAGATCTCACAAAAGGATGCTCCAAAAGCTGGGCAGCCTTAGGACGATGTAGTGGATTCCTTTGCAAGCATTTCCTTACAAAGTCCTTTCCCTCATCTGAGAGGTGATCTGGAATTGCTGGGAGATCTTTACTATTGCCAATCTTAAACATTGCAGCAACCTGAAGAGCAGAACATGATAAGAAAATGGCAAATAGCTATCCGGAAAGAAAAGGATTATGCTACTGAGCAAGAAACTTGACCTGGTCAAATTCTGATCAACTAAATTAACGCTAAATAAAGTTAAAACATCCTATATCATTATCCTCATGATTACCCCTTCATACTGGCTCCAAGGCGGTTTTGTTGTAGCCATTTCTAAGACAGTACAGCCAAGACTCCATATATCTACAGCAAGGTTGCAGCCACTTGAGTTTTTTATTACCTACATAAACAATGGAAAGATATTTGAGTTGAGTGAAGAATCTTTGTTGAGCAGATCAAGGCAAAATAGGAAAACAAATTGGACCTCCGGTGCCATCCAGTAAGGGCTTCCCCTGAATGATAGTGGACATGATTGCCCAGTGATCTGAAAGAAAAGATTTAAGTAAGCTGCCCAAGCAGGATTTGATAAATGAACTTACAGATACAATCAAACTATAATTGTGTAGCACAGACAATCAGCCAGGGGAAGGAACCCCAAAAATAAGCAATTCACCACAACATCATATATAATAAGCTCATGTTGCTCCTGATGCATGCATCCAAGACATAAAGTCAAACAATGAGTCTCTAAAAGGGAACTTAGCAGATAACAAGTAACAAGGGTCATCAATTTGCATATGCTTAATTGTGCCATTTACACAGAAAGATGATTTTGTCTAAACTTACATGCTTTGCCATCCCGAAGTCTGCTAATTTAACACGACCATTTGGATCCACAAGTATGTTTGCTCCTTTGATATCTCTGTACTAGAAATGCAGTGTTGAAAATGAGCAATATTTTACTTTCCAATGGACCAGAAAAAGGAGCAATCTTGATTTTGAGCCAACATGTTATCACTAGAACAAAATAAAGCAAGTTAGTTCAACCCACCTATGGACGGTATTTTTCAAATGTAAATATGCAAGTCCTGACAAGATCTGATGAGTATAACTGCGAATGGCTAGCTCGCCTAATTGTCCATAATCCTGCAGAAGCTTGTATATGGACCCACCAGATACATACTCCAGGTATATATAGAGTCTGTCACCAACCTGCTTATGAATCATTAAGAAGCTTCATAAGGAGAATATAATTATATTGCAGATTTCTAATAAAAATTGCAATATGTCACTCATCATCTAGGTTTTGAAATACATACTTATTGAGATAAATAAAGCATCAATCAAAGAGCACCATGGGGGTAAAATTTTTGCATATGAAAGTTAAAATATCATTCAAGAGAAACAAAATTCATAAAGGTTACCACATCAGGAGGATCAATAAAAGACTCCTCACTACACTAAAATTTGAGAATCTCAATCAACCATACACAAGACATACCTGCTCAGACCCATAGTATTGCACAATGTTAGGATGCCTTAAGCAACTCAATAAAGCAATTTCCTGACACAAGTTAGAAAGAACTTCTTTTAAACCCATTCAGAAGGTAAAACTATAATAGAACAATATGCAATATGCTGGCAAGCAATAAATTTCATATTTTTTCACTAAATACATGACAATCTACGTACCTGCATTAACTGCTTAGCACTTTCCTTTGACTTGGCATCATCCGAAAATAATGTCACCTCTTTCATTGCACACATTTCGCCACTTTCACTGGCAAAATGAAGGAACAAAATCAGATATGCACTACTCAATTTTCTTTTAACATTTGAAACCTCAAAAGTAGTCTGACACAGCGGTAGGCCAAAAGGTCAAGCAGCCAAGCAAGATAACACCAGAAGGACTCTAATAAAATGTTATTGGCACAGCAGCCATCCTCTTCCACAGTCACATCTCTATTGCAGAAATTGGAGACCATATAGCAATTCAATTTTTCAGAAAGTTAAGATACAAAATACATTTAGCATCTAGCCCCTTCTAATTATATACCTGTTAAAACCAACATAAACGTGTCCAAATGTGCCTCTACCAAGTAGCTTTCCCTTTTTCCAGCGTGACCCAGGGCTCATTGGGTTTTCTGCCCTTCCAGGACTCCGTGGCACAGAGGGAGATGCTGCCGCTGAGTTTGAATGAGAAAAGGGGGAGGAATTGGAGATTCTAATAGGAGGAAGAGGCAACAGGTGGCTTTGTTGTTTCCCATCATCAGCCCAGCTTGTCTGCGAGTCAATGGCTGCTCTAGGATGAATAGGTGTAACAGCACCACTTTGGACTCTGGAACCGGGCTCGGGACTAGTCATTCTAGGACTAGGTATCGGAGAACATTCAGGGCTACCCCTGCTTTGCTGCCAGAATGGTTGTCCTGACATATCTCCTCCCATTGAATTATGACCAGAATTGTAACCTGAACCAGGACTGGAGCACTGCCCAGATCCTAATAAATTGACATCTGAATATGGCTTCCCCACCCAGAAACTCGAGTTTACATCAATGCCAAACACACTCATTGGACTTCTAGAAGGACTTGACATGGAGCTATCCGGAGCACTGCAGAAAGCACCATTATATGGAACCTGTAGATTTGGCACATGAGTGCTTAGAGGTCTCCGTTTAAGGGATGCAGGGCAAGTATGATTACCCAAAGTAAGGTTAGCTGTTTTTTTTGCCTCTCTTGGGCTTAGTTGGATACCAGCAGGAGTATGATCCTTGAACATTGAACTACAGCAAAAACAAAATAAATTTCATCAGAGACAAGTTGACAGATTGGTAGCAGACATTTATAGGTTATGCACTGATTACACACAGGCACCTGGAAGGACTGCATGCAGTAGTCCTACTCCCATGGTCATAGTCAGTTGCCTGTGGACTACGAAGAGTCAAGTCAGCAGGGTCATCACTATCAATGGAGCCATCACTGGAAACTGAAGCAGTTGCAAGATCCACATCCAAATCTGCTGGATTTGGCCTGCCACGAATGCATCCCGGTTTCGGAAGGGGCAAAAACAATAATGACTTTGAATGCTTCTCTGAACTTGGTTTTATTGGCATTCCAATTCCAGAATCAGTCTGCCCAACACCTGGAGCATGCATGCCTGGAAGGGGGAGTGGTTGGGCATGGGGCCTCTCGGCAAAGCTTTGACATCTAGAAACAAGTTTGATAGGCGATGCTGACCTGGATTCTGCTCGAGATAGAGATCCCTTCTCTGAAACTGTGTCAATGCAATGCCTTCGAGACCCACCAGACAGACTATTTGTTTTACCCCCTGATGAACTCTTCAATTTTCGATTTAATGTGTCAATAAACCTTTCTTTGCTTGTTTTCTGCTTTACTTCTTTGGATGATGACTTCCACCATGAAGGCATGTTTTCTGCTTTTAGGATTCCCAACTCGTGCAGCTTTTGACCAGTCGAAGGTTCAACCTTTTGGCCCAATAAGGAAGTTTATCACTCAAGGAATTCCAAATAAAGACTAGCATACTAGATTTCCAAGGATAATTGGAATGGGATTCAAAACTTTATTACAAATGATGAAACCTGCAGAGATAAATAAATTACCGTTATTCAAAACTTAAGAGGCACACACAACATGAAACCCCTTTAAGTCACACAAAAATGTGCTTATTTGCATTTGTCAGCCCACGATTTCTTCTACATCTAATTGTACATCACCCCCTTATAAGCCAGTCCCAGACGAGGGCCGACAGCAATTAAATTTCTTCCAGTGAAACTACTCAATGTTAATGAAAGACTTTAAATGTGTGCAAGGACAAAATATCAGCTGGTTTCTTAGCTTTATAAAATGGCCTATAAAATGACTGAAGCCCCAAACTTCCAGGGTTTCAAGCTCTAAATCTAAAAATCACTGGAAAACTCCATTTGACATCAACGATACAATCATCATTCATGCTTCCAAGGGTCCAAATCATGCCATTTGAACACGTAAATTCCTACTTTATTAACTTAAATAGCCGAACTTCAATTGTTCGATGTCTTCAAAACAACTGTAAATCCCAAAATCTCTGATCATTAATTACTTACCCCATTCGTTTGAAAATAGTTGTTCAAAGAAACTACATAAGAACAATACTACCACTACTACTACTACTACTACTACTACTACTACTACTACTACTACTACTACTACTACAAGCCTACAACAACATAAGAACAATACTACCAAGCAGCTACACTCACTTACATTACACTTCCCATTTTCTCTTTCTTTCCCCAAGTATCTCGCCAACCAAACAAACTGTAGCACCGAACAGATCTACAAGTAGATTGCAAACAGCTATAGACAACAACCAAAATTAACAGACAGAAAAAGGGATAATCTTTCAAAATTAGGTACGAGGAAAACACAACTTACTTCTTGAACCTTGGAAGCTAACACTACAGCAGTAATTCAATCAGCCCAAATCGACAGACAAAGAGAGGGATAATCTTTCAAAGATGGTTCGTGAAATAGCACATAAAGAGTTTCGAATCTAAGAACAGAGAAGAGAAGAACTCCTCTTTCTCTCTCTCTTTTTTTTTTCCCTCTCTTTTGAACTGACAGCTCGTGAGGAGATCGCGCAGAGAAGGGAGGAGAGAGAAAGCAATGTAGAGACTAGAGAGAGGGCGCAAGGGAGAAGAGAGAGAGAGTATGTCTGGGCTCAGACAATATTGTACGTGCGCATATGTTAAATATTTTTTCTAAAAAAGAAAATAAACTGGTGGATAAATTAGAAGTCTGTGAAAAATGGAGAAGTTTTTTTTTTTTCTTTTTGAAAAAAGGGAGAATATTCTGTGTAATTATGGTAATTACAGTTTGTAATTTCATTTTTCTTAAACGAGTAAACATAAACAAATTGACAGCTCGCTTTTGGAATTTGATTCTATTTGTCTTTTTATTTTTTTAATTTCATTGTATTTGGCTTTTTTTTTTTTTTTGAAGGGGAGAGTGATGGCTTAGATTAGAGTCTTATAAATAAGAATATATATTATTTATTTATTTATTTATTTAACTTCACAATGATAAATTCTGTCGTGACGTGTTCGATCTGGAGTAGTTGGTGAGAAGGAAATTATTACGGAATTTAATGGAAGTCGTGTAACGCCAAATAAAATAAACAATTTAATGGAACTTTTAGGTCCTTTTTTATTAGTTCAGAAGATTGTTTATTATTTATTAATAGAAAAGGAGCAATAATATTGACCTTTTTTTTCTCTTGTTTTTTTGTCAACTATTCTTGTAAGTCATAATTCCTCTTTAGGTGGGAGAAATATCCTCCAGACTTGAATTGGCTTCTTTTTACCATTATCTTTTTTTTTTTATTAATTTGGACGATTAAATATTAATATATGATATTAAATTTTAAATTTATTAATATAAAAATATTTATTTAAATTTAATAATATTTAAATAAAGCATTTTTTAAATAAAAAATTAAATAAAGACAAAATTAATGATTCGATGATTAATATATTTTTTAATCTATCCCATCTTCATGTTGACATGCATGGTAATTGAGAACGAGATCTTTAAAATATATATATATATATAAATAAATATCTGTCGCTGGATTCGGCCTCACGGCTTGCTTCTGGTTGCATGGGATTGGGCCTGGTCTGTTCCCATGGTGTGTCCAAATCGCAGCCGTCTGATATTCGTTGCTAAATAAGCTCCTGTCAATCTATGTAGAACGTTGCTCCTGTTCCACGAGCAAAGTAAACCTAGGATGAACGTAGGCTCCTAGGTGGCGGCATGTTAGTGGACGCGTGGATATAATCCAACCACAATGAAAACCTTTTTTTTTTCCTAAAAATCGAGATATAGTATATATTCTCCAAAAAAAAAAAAGTGCAGTCTATCTTTTTTAGCTATATATTTTTTAAAATTCGAAATTAAAATTTTTTAAAAAATATAAAAGAAAAGATGTATGCATAAAACAAGAAAAAAAATTACTGAAAATCCACTAGAGAATTACAAGGATAATTTCATAGAACTACGCCCATGATTCTACGAAAGCCACTTAACAAGGTCAGCGCAAAAACAAAGTCAGCGTGCATTAGGAAGCGTGAGCCGGGGGGGGGGCTACGAAAGATCGTAAATCGCAGGGCCATGCCCCGGGGTGGGGTTGGGAGATGTACCTTAATGATGTGGGGTCCACGGAGTCAGCCGCACCGCCACTAGAACCGCTGCACGCGCCGCGACCCCACGTTACTTTCCCGTCGTGTTTGGTGGCAACTAGGCGATGCCGGGTTTTATTTCTCCAACAAGGCGGTTAAGCAGCCACATTGTGACAAACCAAGTAGGCCAAGCACGTGCGGCGTGGGGCTTGCCTATTTAATTTAACAAACACTTCTTTATGAATTTCCACTAAGCCTCCACTGGATACGTTCTCACATCGTTGATCAAAAGTTCAGATTTGATAGTCCAGCGATCAAACATAATTTTTTAAAATAAATTCTCTAATTACGGTGCAAATAATCTGCCTTTAATTGAATGCGAGATTTGAATTTATTAAAATATGAACTAGTTAATTTGTGACCTACCTAAATACAATGAATTGAAAATAAATCAAAGAGTTTCTGTTGAATTGGAAGGAAGGGAGCTTTGATTGACATTGAATCCTTCGTGCTTCCCTATTTATAGGATTTTGGTTCTCAAAATGGGAGTAATTTAAGACCATAATTTAAAGGTAGATTATCTCTCCTGTTTGGGAATAATATTGTTAATTAATGGACATAAGTTGAGAGTCATTAATCGCCACTTGTCCAACATATAAATTATATTTTCCAATATAAGTAAGGTTTTTTTTGTCTTCGACACAAAATTTCTTTTGTTATACTATCCTAAAATTGTGTTTGGATAAGAAAGCAAGTAAAGAGGAAAGTGAAGGAGACAAAAAGTGAGAGAGAAGAAAATTGGATGCAAGAAAAAAATTTCCATCTCCTCTTGTGTCTGAAAAAGTTTAACAAAAGAATAATATGAATGGAAATATCAATTTTATCCTCTATAATAAATTTATTATATATAGGGAGAGGGAGAGAATAAAATTTTTTGATAAAAATTATAGAAAATTAATATTTTCTTTTTCAAATTAAGAGAAATAGATTTGATGGATTAAAAAAAAATTAGTTTTTCTCTCTCCAATTTTTTCTTCCCAATCTCACTTTCTAAATACAATGTAAGTGTCTTTTCAATATGTTTTTTTACAGGATTCCTAGCTTTTTTTTTTTTTTCCCTTTTGGTCCATAGGATTCCTAGATTTTCTTCTCCCTTCTGTTTGACTGATGACAATAAATGGACTTGAAAGAAAAGTTCATAAGAGTGACGTTTATTCGCTGGTGGGAGATAAAAAAAAAAAAAAAAATGAACGGGATTTGGGCGCTGAAACGAGGTCGTGGGTCAGACCCACTTGGAAAGAACCGAAGGCCGGTCTGGGTGTGAGACTGGCCCAGTAACGTTCAACGTTACAGGCCCAACTATTTCTACATTAGCAATTCCTTAGGACAGAAAAAAGAAGGTAGAGGGCCCAGTAGCCCATTTACGACAACTTCCACAAGTAGCTAGCCCAACTAGATGGAGCTTGGCGCTGAATTGGAGTTGGCCATGCTTGACAAATGCTTTTGCTAAAATTGCCACTGCTGAATTAGAGATGATTGATACAGAAAAGCTTCGCGACCAAAATTTGTTTTTCAACCATTCTTAAGTTTTGTTTTAAAAAATAAGGGGAAGGAAAAAATAAAAACACCTTGATTTGATATATTTTTGGACAACGTAGTACATCTGCATTGGCAAGAAAATACTTTGCTGAAGTCTGTAGAGACCGTTGGCAACATCATCTTATAAGTGTCAAGCCAACAGCAGTAACCAAAAGAGTAGAGGGAACTCCGAGTTTAAGATGCTTCAAGAAAGATAAATTGTACCCAAATTGTGGAGCACGTTGAGCTTGTTCGCACACTATCAAGTTGGCGGCCGATCCCAACAGTGAGAGGTTTCCAGCTACAGTGCTGACCCAAGCTAAAATCAGCCATGCCTTATTCTCATCAGCTGCAGATATGGCAGCTGCCGATGCTGCAACTCTTGCTCCAAGCAACATAACTATAACAAAAGATTTTAGTTTATGTTAAGCAGCTATAAAGCTTTGTGGCACGCATGGTATATTCATAAATGGTTGTCACAACTGCACAATCATGACAGTTCATAATAGATGAGCTGCCGGGGCATAATCGACACATTGCAAATACGTATAGCTACTGTGAGTCTTCAGATTAGGCGTCTTAACGAGCTTGATGAAGGAGAAGAAGTTCTCAAACTAGAATCATCCATGTAGAATGAAAATTGAGAATGATATCAAATAAATGATTATAAACAGTTTTGCCAACATCCAGCCACCGAGGGCGAAATACCGAACCTGAATTGGGGCCTGACACGATATCCACCATTAATTCAACTAATGAAAAAGTTTTATAAGATTGAAGAGAACAATATGCAAATTCCAGCATACCAGTAGGTACATTTGAAGCCAAATTTGACAGGACGAGTATGACAAGGGCCAGAACTGCTATTCCAGAGGCATGGTTTATTTTTGCATAGGGCTCCATTAAATCCCACAGGGCGCTTGGAATTCCAGTTTTGTTGAATCCATCGATTGTGATAAACATTCCGCAGAAGAATATAAGAAGTGAATAGGAGACCTGGTCAAAGAGAATACTCAAATTCAAGTTGCTACCCATTCTTCAATATGAAATTAGAGTTTTTAACAAAGTTGAATTCGTGATGATAAGAAAAAGTAGCATCCCGGATATTGGCTATAGAATTTACCTTTTCTAGTAATGAACGAGCATCCTTGAAATCGAGGACCACAAGAACAAGTGCGGCAGTAAGTGCAGTCCATGACATATTTAGACCCAGAAGCAAAGCAACGAGCATGCCCACAACAACTAGGCAAACACATATTTTCCACAACCTCAATTTCCACTTTGAGGTAAAATCCTCCCCTATTTCTGGCAACTGGGAAGAAGATGCATTTCTTAGTCTGTCCATTGAGGCCACCCTGTCTGACGGAACAGTCTCATCCCTTTTCTGGGAGAGATTGCCGGTCATCTCTATTGATGCATTTGAATTCCTTGCGGACTCGTATACGATACTAGGCAAGCTGTGGATTTCATTCTCCATTGAACTTACTTGGTTTCTCAGAGTCTCAGAATGGTTTGTGTATCGATTTATATTGGGAGAGCTATATGCATCCGTAGATTCCAATCTGGAGTTCCATTCTGAAGAATTGAAGGAGGAAACATGCAACATGGTAGCAGGAGAAAACCGATGAGAAGTTACATCCCCATCAGCAACAGTTTCTGCAATTGCATCTTCTTCATCCTTCTGAATAGAAGATAAAAATCTCCAGTACATGGACATAAGAATTATAATATTCATAACAACCCCAATTAGCATTGCAGGGAGTATCCCAACAACAAATGTCCCAAAAGAAATTCCACTCTGAACAGCAATGAACAGGTTTTGAGGGTTACCAATTGGAGTGGCTGAAGAACCAATGTTAGCACACGAGGCAAGGGCAAGCAGGAATGGATGAGGTGGGAGATTGTGTTGCCTTGCAACTTTCAATACAAATTCAGTCAAAACCACACAAGAGGTATCATTGGTGAAAAAAGCACTCGACATGGCACAAGTCAGGCAAATTCGACAAAGCAGGTCCTTGGCTCCTCTACTCTTCCACAAGAGCAATTTACCCAAGTACTTGAACATATCCGCTCTCTCAAGATAAACACCAACCACCATTGTCCCGAAAAGAAGACCAAGAATTTGGAGATCAATTGCAGCATATGCTTGTTCTGGGGTAAGGACTTGGAATATTACCATTAGAATAGCCCCAAGGAGGGAACCTGCAGTCCTCCCGATTGGAAGAAAGGGGACAGCAGGGAAAACTGCCAAAATCCAGAAGATTACAAATGCTATTGATCCTAGAACTGCTTTCACTGTAGCGGCCATGGCCATATTTTTTTCAGCGAAGCAAGATCGAAAGTCCAAGTTCTCAGATCAACGACTAAAGGGTAAAAATTTTATTACGAAGAACTTCCGTTGATACCATCACATGCCCAACAAGATATACTAGCGCTAGAAAAACCAGACAACATCTGTTACCCCATGAAAGTTCAGCCACCAGAAACTGTCAAAGGCAAATTTAAGAAATTGAAATGGATACATAGAAGCATATACAAGACAATAACCAGACAGAGGGAGAAGGAACATAGAACATTCAGAAACAGGCACATGGCAAGTGGTAAAAGAAGAGTTGTCAGGTTTACGTCTATTACACACATGAAAATAAAAAGGGACTCTTCACCAGAACAATCCAGAATAAATAAATAAAAAAACCTTCAGGGTTATGCTCAAACGATACAATTCACGCAAATGCAAGAAGCCAAGAACCCATTCTCTATCAATCAGAAAAAACACTACTTACAACATAGTTTCATCTGAGCAAGGAATACTTGGGTGGAGCTAGCGAGTTTCAACTTCAGGTTTCCTCTGGGTGGATGGTGAAATTCAAGGTCTTGGAACTGGCGTATGCCATGCAAAAGTGTCACCGGTTTAGTTTTTGCTAATCATGGCCTCCGATACATGGCCTGAGAAATTGGCCCGACTCCTTCCACAATATGAACTCTGCTCCTTCAAAAATTTCAAGTTTCTAAGGACCAAAAAAAAAAAAAAAAAATCAAGTTTCTTGCCAAAAAAAAATCTAACAGTGCTAGTTGACCAGTTTAATTTTTAGGACTTTGGTGCGGAGCGGCTTTACATGCATCACATGAAGCTTGGTTTTGTTTGCTGTAATGTGTTCAAAGAACACGGGTACGTACCTGTCGTCCGCTGTCGAGTATTCGGATGAAGGGAAGTGGCCTATTGCTGCATCGAAAATTTTGTTGATAATTAATTATTAATTCGATCCTGGGAATTGTGACATAATTTTATAGTTTGCTCAATGGCCAAAAAAAAAGAAAGAAAAAAAAAGAAGAAGAACAAGAAAACTGTATGGTGTCTCTTATCATATTATGGGGATTTTTATTTTTTTTTGTTGTTGTCAATAATGTGGCTTATTTTATTTTATCCATATCAATAGGCTTTTGGATTCCAATGATGGTACTTGTTTTGCGATTTGTTCAAAGTATAGGTCAGGAAATAATGTGAACTATATTATATTTTAAATTCATTCTAATTAATTAATAATTTAATAGTAATTTAATCTATTTTTATATTAATTTAAAATTTTTCATTGTCATTTATCTTCTTATTAAAGAAAAATTTATATTAAATACATAATATTATCTTCTATTCTTATTAACATTAAAAGTAAATATAAAAAAATCCATTCACCCGACGGAAGCTGCCACAAATTGTACTGGACTTTTACGAGATGAGTGGTGAACTCTACCGGACGAATAAATCTCAAGTTTAGCTTAGGTACGATGGGGCAGCGTTATTAAACTGGGGAAGTATTTGTCAAAACTTGCACATCAAATGAATACCTAATCAAATTGGACAGATCTCAAGCCCGTGAACAACTCTACTTGTCACCACTAGGGCTTTGGCACAAAATAAACTCAACGTAGAAATGCGATGAGATGATTATATCAAGTGACTATTAGATTGGATTTGTTTAAAATATCTTTAATTTTTATATCTAATTAATTATTTATATTTTAAATGCAAATTATATAATTAAAAATTTTATATTAAAATTAAGAAAACAAGTAAATAATATATAAGTAAAATGACCTTTAAATATTGTTTCTACCTATAGTTAATATTTCAAGAGAGGCAATACATAACTAAATTTTCATATGAGCAAATTAATAAAAATAAAAAAATGGCAATAATTTTGCCCGTTTAAAGCTTAAGGTAACGTCAATGTTATGTCAGTCACGACCAACAAACCCGAGACTAATTACTGTAACACCGCTCGCAGATGACTCGGATCAGAAAGCAAGCCCTCCCAGAAATTGCGGGTCTGGTCGATTCTTGAGTTTCTTGATGCGGACCTGTTGCATGGAGCAATCCTCGGGTCAAGTACATACATATCCAATAAGTGCACGCCACGACTACAGAGAAAAATAGTTAATCACCAAACTAGAGACCAATCTTGCGATAACCTTTTGTTCGTTTTTGGTGTCAGCAGAATTTATTTCCTGCTGATCTGCTGATATCTGAGCAATTATTTTTACACAACTACGCGTTGATGGCGACCAGAACATATAAAAAAATTGCACCATACTTTTCATGTTAACTTGGACCGACCTGACCGCATAGTCCTCTGACGGGACTTCCGTGCATAATTTTGTCACATTAGCTGGCTGCTTTTGTTATTTTATATGTTCTCCGATAATTATGTAGCGGACAATGGGAAGAACAGGAACAGCTTAAACTAGCGGTTTGCTTATCTAGGGAGGTCTAATTTCTCCTCCACCCCCCCCCCCCTTTTTTTTTTTTTGATAACACCAATTTCCACATCTGTGAGAATTCAAACCTTTGAGAGTTTACGGTTGACTCTTTTTTTTTTCTCTCTTTTTAATTTATTTCATAATGGCCCTTTCTAATTCTCGTTCATATGGGCTTCTCCGAAATTCAGTCTTGCCTAAAATTAACCTTAAACCAGGGGCATTGGGCTTCAAGAAGAGAAGGCCCACCAGCCCAAATTCCTTTTCTATGGTGCTCCGGGGAAATCAATACTAGCTCGATTACCTTTGTATCTGTATGTATGATGCGGGAGCAAACAGATTGCTCAAGTTTGCATGGGTCCCAATCTGTCTTGGGCGCGTTCCTCAATTATTCCTAGTCCGGAGAATCAGTAGCAGACGGGTAACGACGTATAAAACTGACTTGTTTTACTCTGAATCATCCAAGTAAATTCAAAACTCTGCGAGGAAACGCCGATACGAAGTACGCTGCTGAGCTATAATTTTTCTGTCCGAAGGACCTGTATAATATGTCAATTTTCCATAATCCCCAGTTTGTGAACCGTACCTCAATTATGTTGGTCGCAAGCTGTTTCTCCTTTTCCTCTCGGTTCATTTGCTTGGAAAAGCCGGCAGGAATGGGGCGAGAGACTTGGCCGTTACCTAACAAGCATAAATTGGTTTATCCTTAGCCAGCGTAGCGGAGGCCGGCATGCATCAGGCCTGAGAGGCGTTATAATGTAGTACACCTACATTCTATTCCTTAAATCAGTGACCTACATAAGGTATATTCCTACTAAATAAATACTCATTTATCAACCATCGGACCAGCCTGGTTTCCCAAAAGGTACAAATTTCTGGCTGTTATGAACAGCCGAGACTGCTGGTATCCCCAATCATCTCAAAAGCCTTGGCATATCGTAAGTCTAAGCTGTTGTGGGATTCTTCTGACTCCCATGTATCAGACGTGGCGATATAAATAATTCCCACATGTAACAAAAATTGGCAAATACAAAGTTAGATGGAATAACGTGGCGTTCTCCAACAACCTTTCCAATGAAAGATGGCAGACTTCAATGTCGTGCGTACCAGGGGGGCATCAAACTTGTTTAATAGAGAACTCATCTGTGTGAGATTCACGAGGGCTGTTCAATGGAACTATGGAAGCCGGATCATTCGCGATCAGAGACCGTAACAAAGCTCCCATGCCCTTGTTGAAGTAAAACAAATTTTCTTTCATATCACACATGTTGAGAAACGAAAAGAAAAATTATAGGAAAACAATGCCTGTGTATGCAAATGCTATTTTCCGGTCACATAAAGAGGTAAGGGAAAACGAAAAGGAATGCTCTATCGGTGCCCACATAATGATCTCTAAAAAGCTATTTCCTCTCGGCTTTCGGCTCACACAAGATTAACAGAGTTCAGATTATTGCATCTTCCCCAATGAATTTGCCTTCGTACTTGCATCTAAAATGTAAATCATTCAGAAATACAAATCTTTTCTTTTTTTCACCGGTATAGAATGGAGGCCATATTCCGTAGTTTCACCGTCAGCTGACCCCTGGTTGTAGCATTGGGAAGAAACTCCAGTTGCTCATTGGCCTAGCATCATTTCCAGCCATTGTTTCATTAGCCCACCACTCAGAGCTAATAGTAGGCTTATCAGGAGCTTCTCCTTTTGAGCTATCGAAGTTGAACTCTTTGATCGACCCAAGAGAGATGGAACGATGCTTTCTGTAGCAGTGCTCTTCTCCTGTTTCTTCTGAAGGTTTCTCAGAAGTTTCACTGGAACTTTCCACAATATTTAAACAATTTCCATTGTTAGTGCTCTCACTCTCTGTTGGTTTTGCTGCCTCCATGTTCAGCGGGTATTCTAAGAAAGATCTGTTAGACGCCACGGACTTGTTTTCAAGACAACGTGCAACCTCTTCACCACTCAGCTCAAATGATACTCTGTGATCAACTATTAGGTCCTCAATTTTCACTCCATTATTCGAATTGGCAAGGGATGCAACCTCAGAAATGGGGTTCTCCAAAGGTCTGCCACAATCAGGAGTCATGCATCCCGAGCCCAGTCTTGAACGCAGCCCCACACCATCTGGAGTCATTGATCCAGAACCAAGCCTCGAACCTAGCCCAACATCGTCCGGAGTCACGGATCCAGAACAAAGCCTGGAACCCAACCCAGTACCATCTGGTGTCATGGAACCAGAACCCAATCTAGAACCCCATTTACGAGTTGTAAAATGTTCAAAGCGCAAGAATTTTGAAGCTTCACCCATATGGATTTCGAGAATAGGATGTTGATCAGGGAGAGGAGAAGAGGTGCCTGAATTTGACAATGCTGAGGCTGGTGAAATGAGCTGACGCCCTGGGCTTCCTGGGTAGAGCTGATAGGACTGGAATTCACTGTGGGATAATGCAAGCTTTTGATTGGTCCCGAAGGTTCTTCTAGCACGTTCCAGAGAAGATGTCAGGAGTTGAGCGAATGGCACTTCAGGGGATGAAGGTGTAGTCAATTGAACAGGTTCTGGAGGGGGAGTGAAAGAAGCAGTGGATGGTTCAGTGTTGAAGGCTGAAAATGCAGGTGGCGTGACTAACTGGGTTTCATGTGCAAAAGGGCCTGTAGCAAAAATTGAAGCAGGACCACCAGGGGAGAAAGAGTTGACAGAAAGTGAGGCGAGAGACACCAATCCTGCAGGTGATTGAGCGGAGGAAGGGGGATCAGATTGGGGGACCGAAGCAGGTGAAGATGGAGGGGCAATAAGGGGAAGTATAATGGAAATCGGGCGAGTTTGATTTTCGATAACGGCAGGGATCACAGGCCCCGGTACCTCTGTCTCAGAAATGATGACAGCATGATCAACTCTCTTGCTAGTTTTATGGGATCCAAAACACCAGTAGAGACTCCAGCAGCCTCGCCGTCTTCTCTTCTGTGTTGCAATAAACACGAAAGAAGATTGTTAACAAATGCTTTGAAATTCAAAAGGATTGCACTAGTCAGTCTTTTCTTCCTACTTTCAAACATTTTTCATGTGATAGAGAGGAGACTCAAATGAAGAAATGTTTTTTTTGTTTATTCAATTTTATCGTTGCCAATAATAAAAGCCAAAAAAAAAAAAAAACAAAGAAGAAGCTTCCACTGCCCCAGCACTCACAGACAAATAGGTTTAAGGCGTCTTTTTGAGAGAGATTATTTACCAGCCATTTGAATCACCTGATGTCCTCATTTATATCTCGACTTTTAAAATCCCATGAAAGACGAAAGAATTCTCTCTTTTCAAAGCAGTGCAAAAGATTTCTGATGTTGTGATACCAACCCCAAGATCTAAACTTTTGTTAAGCTTTCAAAATAAACATAAAATTAAATGGACTCTGAATTCTGACAGAAAAAAGTGAAAAATTCAAATCCTTGGATGTCTTCTTCATTTCCTCCATTTCCTATAACCAAATTATTATGGACATGGACATAATTGAACAGTAAATGATGAGGAAAAAAAAAAATCAGATCCACGAGGCCCACCAGTTTATCTCACACTAACGCGATTCTAACTTTCTACCATGAAGATGTTTACAAGAATAGAAGAGAAAGGAGATATTAAGAATCCAATTTAAAATTCATGATCCAGTAAGTTCCTACTACAGTCCGAAACCTCAATTCAGAAGTACTTGCTCAGAGATAACTAAAACCTCAATTTTCTGAACATTGCTTCTTAGATTACTCAAAACCAAACTAAAGATCCAGCAAGTTCTCCCCTTTCCTTCTCCAAGTTCTTCCCAGCCACCAAACAGAGTGGGATTTTACTGCGTACAGACTAGGAAAACAATTCCAAACACAATCAAAGGCAGACAAACCAAGCTCATATTCCATTTCCCCTTCTTTTCCAGCAGTTTCTCTCATTCCGAACAGAGATTAACGTCATGACCACTTAAAATAAATTAAAACAAAAAAGAACGAGATTCAAAACGTCAAACCATCCGTTACTGTCGCTATGTTTCTATAGCAAACAAACAAGAGGCTCCAGTATTCGAAAGGAACGCAACCAACCAAAGACAACAGAGCAGCTAAAGCTACACACATGTATGTATCACCTATATGTATCTCTATGATGCGAGAGTTGGTGGGTGCAGTTACCGGAGCTGCGGCGGGCCGGACCCGAGAATCGGCGGAGACGATGGCGGAGGCAGCGGCGTTTACTGTCTCGACCGTGTTGTTTACGCTTCTCATCTTCTATTCGGAAGTAAGGTTACAAAACGGAGCTCCGATGACATATCAGGACTTGCGGTTTCGATCCGGAAATGGGCAACGGATCGGATCACTGTCTAGAGAGAGAACAGAGGGAGGGAGGTCAAAAACCATGACTTATAACACATCGGCGCGCTCTTCTCTCTCTCTCTCTCGGGTTTCCGTTACTCCTGCGTCCTCGTACTGCAGTTTCCAAAACCCGCTCTGCAGCTTAATTTTTGCCACGTCAGCACAAGGATGACTGGGACCCATCAATTTTGTGATTATTCATTCATTTATTGAAGGTGGGAGGACTGACAACAATACAGGGACGCGGCGTATTAAAGATCTGCCTATTACTTTATTGAATGCTTTACGGCGTCGGCGTCCGATTTCCCAAATTGCCATTCAGACTCCCCAAAATTACCGGCACAACGGGAGGGCAAGCACGGGATACGCGTGACCATCTTGTCGGAATTGTCTGGACGGTGAATCTTCAACATGACTCCCGTGACTTTCATTTGTGTGACTGGCCATGTGCTGCCAGCGTGGAGCAAAGGATAATCAATTCCGATCGCATCATCGTAACCGTTAATTATTTGAAGCTGACCGACTTTACCTCCTGAAGGTTCCATCAGTAGTAGATCATAATTATTTGAACTAAGATCTCCTCAACAATTTTTATTAATTTGCTGGCACCTAGAGCGCAGGGAGCCGGACAGATGCTGTGATGGTTTTTAATGTGCCGTTAGCGTTGGCATGGAGCCAATCATTCAACTCAATTGACATATCTTTGCATGGAAACAATCTATGCATTCCGCTCATACTGAGCCAAGTGACACGGGAATCGAGGAATCGATCGAAAACCACGTTCAGCTACCCTTTGGGAATGTCCTCGTCACGTAATTTTTGCAGGGGTTTAAGGGCGTTCGATCTGGAGAGTTTCTTGCTATTATTTCCATTTCCCTTTTTTTGTTTTTTTTTTTTTTTTTGTTTCACCTGTTCTTTTAACTCTGTGGTTTGATCATTGATATTTACTTTCCGACAACTTTTTCTGTCAAACTGTGCACGTGCGCTTACCCACTTGTTAGATGGGTTTTTTGTGCCCAAGCTCCCGTGTGTAACCAAGAGTCTGACATCGTCACTCTCCCTCTCTCAGTCTCCCTAATTAGTTTAACGTTAACAAGACTTGCACGGGTGTGGATTCTTGTTTGTTACTGCGATCCGTTTGCATTCCCTGAAAATGATATCACGACCCTTTTTTTTATTATTATTTTTATAATATGTATTATTTACCCTCCGTTCCCCCCCCCCCGAAGATCTCAAAAAAGGACCTTTTTGTTGAACCCACCCTTTTCAACTTTTTGCATCTCTTATTATTCTGAACTTTTCCTTACCTGCGTCTTTCATTAGATATCACAAAAAACTTTTAAAAATTACAATGATTGATTCTCCGTCTCTCTTTATCCTCATTCCACGTGTCACAGACAAAGGACACGCATGATAAAGAATTGAAATGAAATGAAATCCCACTACCGTAACATTAAAAATAATATTTAATATATTTTTATATTAATTTAAATTTAAATTTTGTATTGTTATTTATTTTTAATAAATAAAAATATAGAATTTAACCTTATTAATATTAAAATTAAATATAAAAAAATTTTACCTAAAATTAATAATATTTTAATAATAAATACTATTTAAAAGATTAATAATTCTTATTTTTAACTTACAAATATAATAATTATTATATCTACTATACATATTAAAAATTTAAAAAAAAAAATCCTACTACTGCATATCAGATCTCCTTTTTGTATGGTCTGAGGAGTCGTTAATCATTAACTAATTGATTGATAAAATTTACTATAATTGATTTTATTGGCTTCCAACTTAAGCCTCTTGTGATTAATATATCCGGACATTCATCTTATGTATATCATATTTAAATATCGGGAGGAGAGAGTGAATTTACCGGAAATGAAAGAACACGTCTTTTTGTGTATATAGCGACGGTCCACTGAACAGCCTGGCAGACCCCAAAAAAAAAAAGAGTGCTGTGTTTATTTTAGCAACCAATTAAGGGGACGGTGCAGTCCAGCAAAAGGGGATGAAAAGGCTGATTTGATGGCTCCAGTGGAACGTGCAGCCACTGCATATTTTTCATGGATGGATCCTCTTATATCGTGGCTTTGTGCGGTTATGGACCTACACGGCAAATGCCGAACCAACACGCCACATGTTCAAGTTAATCGAGTAGGTGGGAGTTGATCCAAAAATCTTAATTTATTATAGAGAGAAAAATTCGCTACCCACCCATGCAAGGTTTATTATTATTATTATTATTATTTATTATTACTCTTTTTAATACAATTTTTACTATTCCTTGGCCTCCTTAATTTGGACCCTTGCAAAGTGTTTTATTTTTTATTTTTTTGGAAAAGAAGACCCCTTGCATAGTTCTCATGAATTGGAAGCTATATCTATCAAATGTGGTTTAAAGTCATTTTATAAAAAAAGCTAATGGACGATGGGGCATCCGGTGACCGTTCCAGTAGTTCCCAGCGCAAAATTCCGAAACAGTGAAGTTAGAACTGGACAGCTATAATAAATGTCTAATCTGGAATGGATCCCTAAGAATCCTGAGAATTTCATGCAGTCGTCGATTCTTGCACTAGTTGGGCCAGTGGACTGGGGCAAAACCCAGCAGACATAAATCCCCAATACTGGGCAACATATAACCATTGGTTGGGTCAAGCCAGAGTTCGCCACAAGTTTCATTCAAGCGAGATCCAATCTAGGTCAACCCCCTCAGAGTCCTTGCATTTATTTCGTGAGCCCAATAGACAACCTTGGAAGCAAACCCACCCTTAACCAACTCAAAGACCAACATGTTAGACCGGTTTTTCTTCCGGCCAGCGGACTTGTAGACCGAGATTTCTCGGATAACCGACTTGTCGTTCCTGATTTTGGGTTTTTTATCCCTCTCTTTAAGACTAAGGTTACGCTATTAATCAAATAATATTGATTGCGTTAATTTATTTTTTCATGTAAATGTAACAAATGTATAAATTTAATTATGTATTTTATTTTTATTTTAATCATATTTTACTTTAAAATTTTATTTTATATATATATATATTATTAAATTAATTTTATTCCCTTGTAAAAAATGTGAAGTTAAAAATTAAAAAAAAAAAATCAAATCAAAACAAAACAACCTATCGAATGTACACGTCTCGCCCTGGTTTTTGAGGATATTGTTTGTTGGTGGTTGGTTGTTTGTTTCGTTACGAGATAGATGGTAGTAAGAGTAAATCGTGGGTAATGGCAACGCTAATTTCGGCCTCAACTCCTACGAGGGCAAGGTCAGCTCTGCTCTCCTTGTCTTCTTCTTCGTCAATTCCATTCCATAAAACCGCCGGAATCGGTCTACCAAAATGGATTCCTCAACTGGGCCTCGCGTCTCTCTCGCATTGGAGTGGTCTAAAGCGTCTGGGTCTGTCAATCACGCCAAAGGGTCTTAAGACGACAGGTATTCCTGTTCTTTGGTATTTGCATTTCCTTTGAGTTCATTGGGAGAAGGGGAATTGGCATATTCTTTTTATTTTATTATTTTTACTTTTATTTTGGTGTTTTGATCCTTTCTTGATGGCGGCGCAGAGAGGAGAGGGAGGTGCAAGGGTAAGGCGGTGCAAGCATCCTTGTTTGGGGTTGGAGCTCCTGAGGCTCTGGTTATTGGAGTGGTGGCTTTGCTGGTTTTTGGCCCCAAAGGTCTTGCTGAGGTTAGTATGTTATCTATGACATTGAACATGTTTGGATTCGTTTCCAATAAGTTGTACAAGGGCGTGCCTGGGTTTTCTGAATACATTTAATGGAAATTTAGTATTTTTTTCCTTTTTTTTGGGGGGGGGGGGATGGTGGTGGCGGGGTACTGCCACCTACTGGCCGTTAGTATTCTTCTGCTTGTAGTTGCGGAATGCGGGCTTCCTAAAGCATTATAGAGCCCAGATTGCTGAATTTGTAATCTAGATGTTAATAGTTTCTCATATATCCCTTTATGCTCATCTTTTATGTGTCCCACATGAATTAGTGGCTTGAGCAGTCTTCTAAATTGTTCTGAACTTCTGGCTTAAATCCCAATTCTTAACTGCTCTAAATCCAAAGACTGTTCAAAAGTAAAAACTGGATAATTTAGTTCGCATTTCTTGCTTCCCCCTCTTATTCATGACAAATAGGAAGATATTCTTTCTACCTGCTGATTTAAGGGTTAGGGATGCAAGAAAGTAGGACCTTTCCAAGATTTCTTCATCTTCGAATGGTGTCTTTAGGTGGTTCTGCAGCATTTGCTTAGTTTTAGAGTTCATGCTATTAATTCCTTTCAAAAGCCATTTGTTAATTTAACTGCAGGTTGCACGCAACCTGGGGAAAACTTTACGCGCATTTCAACCAACCATTAGAGAACTACAGGTAGGTTATGAGCATTTGGCTTTGTTGTGCAATTCCTGCTATTTTTTGGTGGATGTATGTAATGAATCTGTGCAATCCTCTGTGTTTAATTTAGGAAGTTTCAAGGGAGTTTAAAAACACACTTGAGCGAGAGATTGGTCTCGATGAAATTTCTAGTCAAAATCAAAACACTTACAACTCCAACACAGCAAGTACTACCTCCAGCACCTCTTCAGCCAGCAATGAGAAGTCTCCACCAGCAGCGGACCCCAGTGAGTGATAAGATAAACTGCATACACCTTGATCCATGTTAGGAAGAGAATTAGCAGTGCCAAAAAAAGAAAAAACTTGTGTTTGGTTTCTAGACCACTGTATAATGTGCCATTACTTGTCAATTTGGTGCTCACTTGAAGTTCTTGAACTTTTGGGAGGGAACTTAATTGGTTGTTCATGCTATTCTCTAGCAAGTAGAAGAACTGCATCTTTAAAACCTAAAGGATTGATGTGCTAACAGAAGTGGGAGACAGAAATTGATGGTCTTAATAAAAGTGTACAACTAATGTTTGGAAATGAAAATCCATAAGAAGTAAACGTTTAAATGCTGACCTTGAATTCTTAAGAGGAATGTATTTTACTAACATATTATTAGTTGTTATTTATTAACCATTACTGAAATCATTATCCCCAGTGTATAGAATGATAATACTTCATAATAAAACATGTCCATTTATACACCTGAAGTAAATATCATGCTCTGTATTTTCCTTTAAAAAGCTGGTATTTTTCAAATAAAATCTGATGAGATGTTATCATGTGTTCTGAAAATATAGATGGATCTGCATCTCCAAACAAAGCATATACAAGCGAAGAGTACTTGAAAATCTCAGAAGAACAATTAAAAGCATCTGCAGCCCAACATCAGGACCAGACAGCCACTCCAGAAAGCACATTCGAACCTCAAATTAATCCTCAAGGTGAGCTATTCTTTCATCTTTCTCTCTCTTACTCTCACTCTGTGTGTGTGTGTGTGTGTCTAACATCTTATTTACAAAATGTTATCAGCTACTGTTGAACAAGCTGCTAATGCAATATCTCCACCCCAAAAGCCAGAAAATAAAGCACAGGACACCACGGGAAAGTCCATGTAGTGAATGAACGACAGCAGCTGTCCAACTTTTTTAGGAGACCAGATGGGTCTTGTGAGACACGAAAACTCATGGAAAAGGGAAATGGAGCTAGAAATATTCTTTGTTCTCCTTCTTTAGTCCCTAGAAAGTCAGCGTGAAGAGGAGACTCTGACTTATCCAAAGGGTTCTCAAATTTGTTGTAGAACTATGATTTTGTATGCATGGCATTGATAGAGACGAATTGAAATTTCCAGGAATGAATTTTGGTCCTTATTTGTATTGTGATAATTTCAAACTAAATTGTAGAGTTAAATTAAAGAAAATTTGTTCCTTCACGGTGCTGCAGTGGTCAAGTGACCAGGCGGCCTATGGCCTGCGCAATAGTAGCGAAGACGCGGCTCCAAGAAGGGTGCAACCACCTTAGGCTTTGGTCCTGTATGGACAGATATGCATTACCAGTGGCCTATTTTAGCTTTTGAAATGGAATATGGAAGCCGTAGCTAGAAAGACTCGTGCACCATTGAGTTCCCCTTTCACGGACCAATCTCTTTTTTATCATTTCACCAGCTGTCATTGGGTGAAGACATGTAAAATGGAAGCGATATGCCATTTTATATTGGGTTGGGAAAAGGAATTACAAACAATGAAACAACACGATTATGTGCTTACTTTTCGCTACAACACGTTCATGGGTCTGTGATATTCAAAATCAATGCAGTTTCCTTTTGCTGGCCCACCATAACCATACATGTCAAAAATCTGATTGTCTAAAAGGATATTCCTATTTTCTCGTACCCTGAAGCCCTCAATAGGTGAAGAGGACCAAGCAGCTGGAGTTGAAGGGATGGAGCTAGATGCCTCTTGGTTTAAACTGCTGTACTTGGATTTTGTGGAGAATTTTCAGCTGGCTTTCTGTTGGAGGAACCGGTTCTTGTCAGAGGAATGGAAGCTAATTGCCGCTGGTTCTTCATCGGTGACCTTGGTCTTAGAGCCTCTATTTCTGGGTTACTTAGGATGAGATGCGGTGCATCTGAGGGAGGATTTCGTCCCCCTCTTCCTCGCCAAAATTTACCATCCTTGTCAGTAAAATCTCTGATAAATGCCCGAGGGTTGCGAGTCCCAGGTTAGAATTCCTACTTAAAAACAGTCAATTTAATCAGAAAAACAAACATGACTGAAGGGCCAACATACATATTATACAGATTATCCCTTGTTCATAATAAGGGTATAATGCTCCATGTCTCATGGTTGCACTTTTCTTGAAAGATCGACAGTTTAACAAGACAGTTGAGCACTGAATCCTGCTCACCATTTTTCTCTAGCCCAGAATCTGAGAATCCCCAATATATCAACCACAAAGGACTAAGCTTCAAAAATCAAAAGGAGAGGAGAACAGGCCACAACATAGCAAAAGGCTGAATGATCCATAACTGTTTCAATCATGAATAGGAGTTCTTCAGTGCTAGTATCAACAATATCTATGTCACTGAACAAGTTTGAACTGGTGTTCAGCTTCAGAAGCAGCTCCAGTTGCAATCGTGAAACTGTTGTTATTCAAATGTGTATCTTGAATTTTCTCATTCTAATGCAGGCCAAGTCTGATTTGCAGAATCTAGTTAGGAATAGAGGATGCAACTAACCATAGGGAGGTTCCTCAGCGATAACCACATCGGTGTCAATGTTAGCATGAATTATATGGCCATCAGTGCTGCGGCTAACTGTTCCTTTTATACCCATCGAGCAGTGTTCCTTCATTATATAATAAGAATGCAATATGAACTTCCGAAACCAAAAATGGAAGCAAGCGCACATTGATGAAACATTTGACCGTAAAGCAGTGGATATTGACAATAGAATGCAGCTTGGATTTAGGGCTTTCAGGTCTTCCACTTTGTCTTAACAAAGGAGATGACCGTTTGGTAATAATTGTCATTTTTTATTATTTCCTATTGTTTAATGGTTTCCTCCTATTTTTTGGTTTATATTTTACAGTACATTTCTTTTATTTTTATTTTTACTCAAATGAAGTTATTTCTTTCCTCCTGAGTCCTGTGTACTGACACACACAAAAAAAAAATCCAAAAATAATAAATAAATGATAATAATAAAGGAAGAAGAGAAAGGAAGGACGGCCGCAACCTTAACGATCGAAATTTCCGTTGTCTACTTCTATTCTATTTTTAAGCTTGTGATTTCCCGATCAGTTGACGCCGTCAGTGAAATGCTGTTGATGGGCTACTGGTTGGTGGATTTTTTTGTTGTGCAAAATCGACGGGCCCAATAAATATGTTACCCGTCATACATTTCCATTTGATTCTGCGAGCGAGTTTCCATTACAGGTCCTTTTTTTTTGTTTTGTTTTGTTTTTTTTGTTTTTTGTTTTTTTTTTCTTTTTGCCCATTGCTCAGAGTTGTAATGAGTTTGGGAAATGCGTATGGTCACACACACGTATGAATAAAATATTTATTAGCCATGCAGTTGTTTAGTGCGAATCTTTCTTCTTCTATTCATAAACCCTCCCTCGATAAACCAAATAGTGAAATTGAACTTAAGACATCCAATTTAAGAGTTTGACGTCGACCCTTTCGCGTAGAATAGAATAAAGAGAGATAAATATAAATATTATATATTTTAATAAATTATTTTAAAAAAATAATTTTATAATAAATAATATTAAAATTAATTTCATTTTGAATTTGATATTTTCTATCAAGTATTTTATATGAAAATAATAAGTAAAAAAAGTTCTCAAAAATATTAATAAATTTAATAAAAAATATTACAAATAAATAAATATAATTTAATTATTATATTAAATAAAGAAAATATTAAATTATATAAATATAAATATTACACACTCTAACAAATTATTTTTTAAAAAAAAATAATCACTCCCTTACATTGAGCTCTTAGTTATATAATTAAGATGTCCCCGTGAGAATCTCAAATACAAAGGGGGTTAGTTTCAAACTGCAAGTTAATGATCTATCCTTTGCCAAGAAGGACCGGACTTGCTGGCATTTTTATTCCAATAAATGCTCTCCACCAAAGTTGCCAATGTCGTCGAGAATCAAGGGAAGAGAAAATTGAAGAAGACCTTGCCAGTTAAAGTCGATGTTAATTGGAATTGTTGTTAGGGTCCTTCAAATACTCTTATGTAATGAACTAATAATGGTAGCAACTCACTATTGTGTAGTAAACTAATAATGGTAGGACTCGGTAACTTCAAATTTTCTAGTTTTTGATTAGACGAAATAGTGCATTTTGCTTCGAAGCATCCATTGGACCTCCCTTCACTTGCACTACATGCATGGATCCACTTATGGGCGATTTTGTTTTTACTTTATTTTGCTTTTCCTTGGAAGCAAAATTATTAGAGGGAATCATTTGAATATAAAGTCCATTATATGTCGTCCTTTTGTTTGGATCCCTTCCCATCTCTGAGAGGTATCTTAATCCCAAAATTGTTAGAATCTACAGACAGGTGAGTACACACGTTTCTCTACCATTGTTTTCATTATTTTCACATTTAATCAGCCTTTTATTTTAATCTTTATCTGGGTTTTGTTTTCAGTATCCAAATTCGCATTTGACAAACCCAAATGAAGAGACGAATTGGAGCAGCCATCAGAAATCTTATTTCATGCCTTTGTACGTTTTTGTTTTGTTTTGTTTTTTTTTTTTTTTTTTTTGCTTTTTTGACCGTCACAGCACAGAAAAGTATATCGATGATCGGACGGTGACTTTGATTAATTCAATTAGGAACACGGAAAATGAGTAATGCATGTTTTTTTTTTTTAATTCGTTTTTAGTTATTTTTCTCTTCTGATGGCGCAGCGTCTTTTGACGCAAACAATCCCAGCGTTCCCGTTTGGGTAGATGTTCGCGAAGAATATGCCAACGCATTTAGGACAGAGTCGTACATTGAATTCTGGACACGTGTCCAGATCTTGTTGGACACATATTCGAAGCGTGATAAGAGAGTTGAGTCCACCACTGCGGCCCGACTTCCATCCTATAGGCTCTTCGTTGAAAATCTTTTGGATCCCAACCAGACAACCGTTGCTCGGATCCTGAGATCGGCCCATTACCCACCAGCGGCCCACGCTCTCCTCTCCGAATATTTCACTCGAACAGCCAACGCCTCCTTCCTATGCGGCTCGTTAATAAAGGACGTCGGCTATATTCGTGCTAAATATGACTCTCTTAGAACCGCCGTAACATTGTTTCAAACTACCCCCTTTGAACATGCTAAGAAGCGCTTCGTAAGCCCACCGAACGAATTCACCAACCCGTTTGCACCGTCCGCTTCTTCTCCAATCCAAGTTCAAGTAATCCAAGCCAACTGCGCCGAATTGCTGAAGCAGCTTGAGTCGAGCCGCAACAAGGCCATAGCCAAGCTACATCTACATCACAGGCTCAAACACTGTTCAGCTATATTTCTGGTGGCGTTAACAGCTTCACTAACTGTAATAATTGCCACTCACGCTCTTGCATTGTTGGTGGCCACCCCAAGTCTCGTTGCGGCTTCAATAGAGTTGGCTTGCACCAGGAAGCTAGCCAAGGTGTTGGCTCAGCTAAATGCGGCTGCCAGAGGGACTTATACAGTGATCAGGGATTTGGACACCATTAGCCGCCTCATAGCTCGACTAAGTGATGAGTGGGATCACATAAATTAAACGGCCAAGTCTTGGCTCGAGCGGGGAGAGCATCGGCTCCAAGCAAGCGTTGACATGATGCGCCAGCTGAACACGAAGCATTGCAACTTTACCGAGCAACTTGATGAGTTAGAAGAGCATTTGTACTTGTCCTTCATGACAATCAATAGAGCTAGAAACCTAGTCCCCAAGGAGAGTTTGGATTCGGCTCAGCCCGACAGAACTCCAAATATTTGATGAAAATAGTGAAACTATTTTTTTTCTTCAGTGTTGTACATAATCCTACTTAAACGTTTGATTTTTGTTATACACAATCCTTTCTTTTCCCTTTTAAGAAAATACACGCTTCGAACTAAAGAAAAAAATACTTAAATTTTAATATTTATGTCGTTTATTTATTTTTTATAAATATAATAAATTTATTATTTTAAATTATATACATATATATATATATATACACACACCTGGCACATATATAATTAATTTAATTAATTTTTTTTATGCGAGTTAAATTAAAGATCCCATCGAATTTCTTCATCGTTATTAAGCAACAAGACGAAAATGAAAAGGACCGAACATGATACAACCAACGGAACCAAAGACATGCTTTCTTTGGGGCCTCTTTGGAATAATCAGGAAAAGTAAAAGTGCGGGTAGAAAGGCCCCACAGAAGATTCCTCTAGAAGTCATCGCCATCGTAGCCAAGATCATCCTCCACTTTGTCCGCCGCGTCGTCAGCAATCTTGTCCTCCAACGCATCAAAGCCCTCCGCCAATGCCAGCCCACCTAAAGCCCCAGCTACCGCACCCACAGCCAATCCCGTCCCCATCCCGCCGAACTTGCTTTTCTTTTCCTCCTGCACGTAAACCGGCTGCTGATATTGGCCGTAACTTGGCTGACCGCCATAAGCCGGCTGTGGCTGACCATACGCCGGCTGCGGCTGACCATATGCCGGCTGTGGCGGCGCACCGTACGGGTACCCGCTAGGTGGAGCTGAGTAGTACGGATTCGGCGGCGGAGGTGCGTATGGGTTTCCATATGACGGCGGAGCAGCCTCATACGGCGCAGCATACTCTCTTGAAACGGTTCTCTGGACACCGTAAGACGAAGCGTAGTCTGGATCGGGCGCGCGGTAGCGAGGCTCTCTGATTGCAACCTTAACTTCAACTTTCCCATGGGGCCTACCCGAAGGACGCTTGAGCTTGAGAGTGCGGACAGCGCGTTCTCCGTAGCCGACATCCTCGATGACGTCTCGAAGTTTGAGCTTAGCCGATCCGATAAGGGGTTTGGTGTCCTCCTCCGATCCGGCGTGGACGATGTCGATGTAGAGGGTCTGATCCTCGACGGGACCGGGCGGCAAAGGAAGAACCAGAGTCCCATCCCAAACGGGACACGTATCGCCCTCCTCGTCCGCCTTGGTGGAGCACTTGTTCTGTGGGTCCACCCACAGGATGGCGTACGGCCTCAGTGGACCGTAGCGCCAGTTCACGTTCTTCAAGTCCTTCGCCGACGAGACGGTGACCTCTACCTCGCGAGAAGCCATTTTAGCGGCAGGGTAGAATGGAGAATTTGAAGCGACAGTGAAATACTGGGCTGAAGGAGCTTATTTCTCAATTGACCTGGGCTCCATCCTCTGCCTTGGCTTTTATAGTAGCTAAAGAGGGTGAGATTGGTTGAATGGTCCAAAATGCCCTTTACTGCATCGGTCATCGGGAGCATTATTATGGCCTCGTAATTAATATGATTAAAAAAAGAAAAAATTTTTATTTTGACGATTATTTTTTATAATAATTTTCTCGTAACAAACACCGCTTTAATGAAAGTTGAGCCAGTTCGATGGACTAAACGAGGGAAGCAAGTCATAGACAGTTTCGCATGTGAAAAATTACTTTATTTATTTATTTAAATATATGAAGTATAATAAAATTATGTAAAATTTTCAACAATTACGCGTAAATATGTAATAATATATTAAATGACAATTTTTACACATTTGAACATCTCATATGTTTTTTTTTCAAAAAAAAAAATAAGTCAAAAAAATTTTGTACACGGGACCCACATGTCCCGTGAACGTCTCCTGATCTACCAACTGTTTTTGTTGGTGAGAGGGAATCTAATCGACACTCTTTTATAGTCTTTATTTGATTTGAAGAATAGGCTTGATCTGGACGGGCATTACTACGACGCAAGAGCGTTGCTTAGGGACTAAGTAGTAGTAGAATGAAAAGCCCAGTCTCTCTCTCTCTCTCTCTCTCTCTCTCTCAAAAAAAAAAAAGAAAAAAGAAAAAAAACCAAGTCTCTGTCCACTGGCTGGTGGCATGTTGAAGGGACAAACACTTCCAGCCAATAAGTAGCCAAGAGAGCCATTTGCCTACTCGGCAGCGAGCAACCGAGGATAGGCAGCCACTTCTAGAGAATAGAGATGGCGTGCAGATCCAAGTCAGGAATATCCCTTCACGCGTCCTAAGTGATGGGCTAATAGATACCTACGCGGAGCGAACGCGGCAGAAAGATTGGGCGGCCTGTTGGGTTAGTTTGAGAATCGGGCGAATCCTTTCAAACGTCGAAACTACGACCAAATAATATATTTGTATAAATTATACATAATATATTTAAATTTATAAATTAAAATTATTGTTATATTAAAAATTTTGTATTAATTAATTCCTTTTTAAAAATATTTATTATAATCATAATTTTTCAAATAAAATTTTTATATATTAAAGAAACAGAATATCTATTATATCTATATAATTTTATAATTTAAATTAAATATATTAGTGAATTTAAGATTATTATTTATAATATTATAATAATATATAAAATTATTTTTATTAATTAAATAACTGATTTTTTAACTAAAATTATTATTTAAAAACTTTTAATATTTAATCATTATTTTTCAAATTTTGAATTTTAATTTAAAAAATATAAAATTTATGAAAATGAAAAAAAATTATTTTATTTTATAATCTAATTAATTTTTTAAAAGATTATATATATATATATATATATATATATATATATATATATATATAACTACTCGCGGCTAATACAACTTTAGTGCCAAATGTCTAGTCCAGGTGAAATTCTTACTCGGTGAGCAAATTATAGGGTTACGGTTTTGAAGAGCAATTTTAATTATGCTGTGGGTCGGTTGGCGTGAGGAGGTCGGGAATGGCGAACCGGGTAAAGGAGGTTGCCAAATGGAGCCGAAGCGAGTTGACCTCTTGTTGTATTGGCACTGGTGTGTCTTTTCCGGAGTGCGTGGGCCCTCTTCAATTTGGACCAACCATTCGGCATTGAATTAGGATTTGCAGGATCGCATGAGCAATGGAGCATGAGAACCTGTTGGGCTTTTCGGTGTCTATCATATTCAAGTCAACACTAAATGTCTATTGGCTAAAATTTGTGAGGTCCCATCAATTTTTATTAGCAAGGAGACACCCGTGTTCGATGGAGTCCCTAAAGCTCCAAGCATTGGAGACGACGAACGGGATAATTGTGATTATACAATTGAGGCCAATTTTCTTGGAAAGCGAGGAACCAATGGCAGATGGGCCAGGGTCAAGCATAACAAATTGAGCAATTAATCCGTATTGGTCACCAGTCTACCTCTCATTAATCTGGAATTCCGGACTATATTCCAAGAAGAGCTTTTGCCATCCGTTGAAAATACAAAACGCTTGAGCAATTGAATAATCGCCATGAGAAAATTAGGTGAGAAGGCCGAGGTAGAAAATGACCTGCTGGCTTCTCCGGCAGACGAGGTCGTCTTACGTTTTTATTTTTTAAACGGAAAACTCGTATTACGACTTTCAGCAAATCAGTCTTTCGCAACGCCACTTGTGTGGGGTATAGTCAGAGTGGGGGATCTCCATCGGAAATAGACTGTTAAATCCACTGCAGCCCATTTGGGATGGTGCTGCGGGGCTAGGAGCCCATGTAGAATTCAAAGCTCAAACGCAGTTTTATAGCATTGGCTTGGAAGCCCATATAAGATTCAGAGTTCAAACGCAATTGTATAGGTATTCGGTAAGGTCCAAAAATTGTTGTTGGTGGTGAAAGTCAACCACGGCCGGAGCCTAAGAAATGGTTTTTTGCAGCAAGGAAATGCACTATTGTGTCGCCAAATATGAGGCTGTGTCTAAAGATTTACAATGTTTTCCATTATTCAACTGAGAAAGTACAATGACTTCAGTATGTTCACAAAGTAGTAATCATATGGTGATAAAAAACTATCGATAAATTGCATCTATTTTTACGGCACAGAACAATCGATCTTAAATGAATTTTTTTTTTATATTATGTTCTGTTTTTAAAATATTACGTTTATGTTATTACACTATTTTAATTTTTCATTTATACTAATTAAAATGAGAATTTATTAATAATTTAAAATATTTTTTCTATTTCATTTGAAATTCGAATTACCAATCATGATTTTCATGTCTACTTCAATCCATATAGTCCTTTTCAACTTGTTAATTAAGACTATATTTGGTACAGAACAATCTTCCATTGATGCTGAAAAATTCCCAAACAAACTGTAGTAAGTGCTTTTTTGCTTGTTGAAACACCAGTCAAAATCTTCATAGAGTAAACCGAAATCTAAAACCCTAAAAAACAAATAACGCCGGTCAAAATCTCCACCTGCTGCTGGGTTTTCAGCTTCTCTTTCCTCTTCCACTCTGCAACAATGCTCTCTCGTCTTCTGCCCAAGCCCTCCCATTTCCGTCTCCTATCCCAACTTTCCTCGAGATCCCAATCTTCTCCTTCCCCCACCAGTTTCGCTTTCCTCTTTAGTAGACCCCTTTCCACCAATCACAACAATGGTAACAATAACGGCAACGACGCCCCCCAATCAGCTTCCAACACATGGAAGCTTTCTCCAGAGACTGACGACAAGTTCGATTCTTTTTTCACCGCAGACCCCACCGGTAATCTCGCCGGAATTTCAGACACTCCTGCCGCGAGAGAGGAAGATTCTTGGCTGGAAGAGAAAGCCGACGGCAATGGCGGAGACATTTTTGAGGGGGTTTACAAGGATATTCAGCAAGGCGGCGGGGACGGCACCGGCGGATTGGGGGGTGAGAACGAGTGGCTGGCTTCGGAGGAATACAATACGTGGAGCCTGGAGGAAGAGAAGGTGTCGGATCACCTGTTTAGCGTCGAGGAGGATGCAGGGGACGCCTTGGAGGCTAGGGATGAGAATAGTGTGAAGGCGGAGGCGGAGAGGAAGGCGAAGGAAAAGCTATTACTCGAGCAAGAGGAGAACGAGCTGACTGCTGTTCTCAAAGGCAAGCTTTTGTTTTGTTATTTTAGTATCAATTGCAAGAGTAGAGAACCGTATATCTGGTGCCGGTTTACGCATTATTCTGAATTTTTATAACATAATAATACATTTCTGGGATTTTTATCTCCGTAGGCTTCAAATTCTGATCTCTAAACTTGTGGGTTTATCACCCTAACCAGTGCTTCTTGATATTCTATTCCGGGGATTGGTATCCTATATATTTGGCAATGAGGAAATTTTGAGCTTTGAATTCCTGTAGAAGTAGAACTATAGTCCAATTTCTGTTTGAAATTTGGCTGTACTAACAGTAAGGTATTCTCAAGACATTTGCTTGTTGGGTAGAAAAAGCCATGTTATATGGGCTCATATGAGGTCTTAGGTTATATAGCTCTAAAGTTATCAAGTGATGGGTCTGCTTCTGGCATTTTAAGTGATCTTATCATATTGCCTTTATGTGGAACAAGGCTGGTTGTTTTCAGTTTTTTTTTTTTTTATTTTTTTCCCTTGTGGATTCTCTCTGAAAGGATGTATTTGTTTTATATTTCCATTGCAGGTCCAAACTGTGCCTTTGGTGACCTTATTGCAGCATCTGGAATCACAGATGAGATGCTGGATAGTCTCATTGCCCTAAAAGATTTTGAAGGGATTGAGGGATTGCCCCCTCTTAGTGAAATAGAGGACATACGATATGAAAAGAACACAAGAAAATCCAGTAGAGCTGAGATAGAGCGCCAGAAACAGGAAGAAGTTGCCAAAGCTAGAGTTAGACAAGTAGATGAGAAGGGAAGAGCTTATGGAACAGGAAGAAGGAAGTGTAGTGTGGCTCGTGTTTGGATTCAACCTGGCGATGGAAACTTCACGGTCAATGAGAAGCAATTTGATGTCTATTTTCCTATGCTTGATCATCGTGCTGCCCTTCTGCAACCTTTTTCTGAGACCAAGACCTTGGGTCTTTGGGACATCAATTGTACTGTCAAAGGAGGTGGTGTTACAGGTAATGTTACTTTATATTATATATGTATACACACACACACACACACACACACACAGACATTCTCTATGTGTGGGTATCATATCCATATAAGAAGGTAATCAGTCATGTGTTGCTTTGTAGAAGATAAATTTTTTTTTCTTTTGTTCTAAATGGTCTAAAGTTCCTCTGCTAATTTTCTTTAGCAAATACAAAATCTGGACTGTATAAGCTTGTATTGGCTTGTGCTGGTAAAAATGAGGGGCGTATATTAATGTGGTGGTTGGGCACAGATTTATATATCATTTGATGCTCTAAAATTTGTTGAGAAAGCAATAATCCCTGGCTTCTTGTCACTTGTTTATGAGAGGATCATTAGGAGGCCTACTCTCTTCAACTCCTTTGTTCATAGGTTGGATATGAATTCCTTGACCTATGTTCAGAATTGTTGGTTAATCCACTTGTAGGATGTGGAGGTGCATGAGATTATTTTTCGGTTTGCTTTGGTATTTTACCATCACAGTAAGGCTTGTACATCTTTGGCATTTAAATTTTTGATTGTTTTTATCTTATTACAATTAATGGTTCTTCTTGAGGCCTTTCAATTTTATGGAACTAAACAAGAAAATCATTCTATAGATCTAACATATGTGCTTAGTTGAGCACTAATTTCAATTTAGTGAATGCAAAGGTGCTGTGAATAGATGAGACTAGGGAGAGGTTGGACCGTAAATTAGAATCATGGAGAGAGATTCTAGAATCTAAGTTATATAGGTTGGGCCACAAAAAAATAGAAGATATGCATTATAATTTTACCAATTACATTATTAAGGCTCTATTATTCATATGAATGAAAATATAGAGGTTAATATTTTTCATAGGAGAGGGTGAATTCCATTGAACATTGATTAGCCTGGTAATGTTGTACGGTAGTGTCTGTTGAGCTATTAAGGAAAATAACTGTGGCAGAGATGAGAATGATTAAATAAATTTGTGGCCACTCTAGTAATGAACATATAAGAAATAAGGATATTCATAGTAAAGTAGGTGTAGTTGTGATTGGAGACAAGTTGAAAGAGTGATATTTGTGTTGGTTTGGATATATTAGAAATGTTCTAATCAAGAGAGCACCAAATCTGGGTGAATGGTAAGAGGAGAGGGAGAGGCAACCTAAGTTGACTTAGGAATCATTGATTAGGAAGGATTTAGAACTATTAGTCTACTACACATCATATCAAATTCAGTTCATAGTAGAATGAAATAACAACAAAAGATTATTGTAGCTGATATCAATCAAATTTGGAATTAAAGTTTTGATGGTGGTGTTGTTATGGAGTTTGGTTTTTGAAATACATTAAGGCATGTTAACTAAAGACTTGAAGTGTGTGGTGGTTACATTTATCTTTTCTAAGATGTTCATAAATCACACTAGAAATTGATCACTTGTATGGTAAACAGGTCAAGTCGGAGCTATTCAGTTGGGGATCAGCAGGGCCTTGCAAAACTGGGAACCAGGCTTGCGTCCTGCACTCAGAAATGGTACAGCCTATGGAACCATGCTTTATTTGTCCTTAGAAATATCTGTTCTCATCATTGCTTGGCATATTCTAATTCACATGTTGCCTTGGCTAACAGCTATCTAACATTTCAAGAGTTGATGGAGAAAATATAAGAAAAGTTACCCTTTTCCTAGCTCTTTGTTTGGGCTAGGTGGTACATGCATAAAGGCTGAAGCCTACCCTCATTTGTTTCTGGCTTCTGTTTCACTGATGTGTTGTATATGCTTTATTTCCTTGTTATTGTTGCCCTGGCTTGCCCATGGTCCCTATCTTGAGAATTGACAGGGGGAAACGTTCACTTGCATAAGCCTCACTATGGTTTGGTGGCATCTATTATATCATCTGCCAGTCGGTTTCTACCATGATCATGAGCTCGTTGCCCGTGTCATGTTATCTTTGTTTTATATGTTTGGTGTTTTTGTCAGCTGGTTTATTGACGAGGGATGCTCGAGTGGTCGAAAGGAAGAAGCCCGGAAAAGCAAAAGCAAGAAAGAGCTTCCAATGGGTCAAGCGTTGATCAAGTCAGAAGCTTGCACGCCTCTGCAAACCACTGTTATGCTCGAAAATTTGATATAGTCATGAAACAACACCTTGAAGTTCACCAGCTGGCTTATAATTTTTTGTAATGTAGCTTGTAATCTATACGCATGCAGTTGGTCTCGGAAGAGCCTAGAGAGATTTTGTTGCCTTTTTGCAAGTGATTTTTGCCGTAAGAGGTAAATCAACGCAACACACAGGCAATTTTTAACCATAATTTTTATTCTAAACAAAATATATTACATTCTTTTAACTGGTAAAATTTCGTTGCTTAATTGTTTTGACCATTGTCAGCAGAAGACAATTACAAGTCGACCAGGCAAAAGCAATTGTAGACGACGTGCCGTTGGAACGGACACAAAAAAATGAGGGCTTTAGGGTACACTCACTTGTGAGCCGATCTTGAAACTGGTATTTTAGACCGAATAGAACGGGCCGAAAGTCAATTCAACCGGTTCAAACATTTGGGTGCTTAGCCGGCCCGCTATAGATGGGCTCTCTCGCAATTTAAGATCACAGCTACGTCCGTTTGTCACCTGCCTTAGAGAAGACATCAACGAAAACCCTAAACCCTAAAAAAGAAAAGTTAAATAACAATACATCCTCAGTATAAAATCTCTTTCGGCTCTCCGTTTTCGGAGTCTGCAGACACGTCTCTCCTGTAGTCTCAGTTTCTTCCAGTTCGATAAATATGAGACCTCCCAGAGGTAAAGCATTCGAGTATCCCTTTCGTTTTCTGTTTGGTTTCTGCGAAATCTTTTACTAATTCCAAGGAACAGCAGAACTTTTAGTTGCCTTCTGTTTTTGTTTTTCCAGCCATACGAGCTTTAAAGAGTATTTGGGTTATTATTAATCGTGTAAAAGTAAGCGATGGTGTGAGGGTTTCCTGAGGAGAGATTTTATTCTCAAGAGGTTCTCATCCTGTAATACTGATCATGCGATTGTGATCTGTTCAAAATTAAATGTAGTGTTTAAGCTTTTAGTTTATTAACTATTTTTCTGTGCCAAAAAACTGTTATAACAATTTAAAGTAGTCTTTTAAGGTCCATTGAAGTTCTCTGAAATCCTGCTCAATAAAAATAAAAAGGACTATGTAACATTTGGATATTTTGCATTGTCTTAGTCCAGTACCTCTTTTTTTTTTTTTTTGGGCTTATAATTGTCTGCCTAACTTCACACCACGGGAAAGGTATTTTTGGGAGATTGACTACTTTTATAAATGGTTTTCGTACAGGCCGAGGTGCTGGTGGTGGATTTAGGGGTGGCAGGGGCGATGGAGGAAGAGGTAGAGGTAGAGGTGGAGGAAGAGGTGGAAGAGGCGGTGGTGACAGAGGCAGTGCCATGAAAAGTGGCCGTGGTGGCCGCGGTGGAGGAAGAGGTCGTGGTGGACGTGGTGGAGGTGGAATGAAGGGTGGGAGCAAAGTTGTCATAGAGCCTCATAGGCATGAAGGAATATTTGTTGCTAAGGGTAAAGAAGATGCCCTTGTTACAAAGAACCTAGTTCCTGGGGAGGCTGTCTACAACGAAAAGAGGATATCTGTCCAGGTCTTTTTTTTTTTTTTTATGTTTTTCTCTCTTTTCCAGTTCATTTATTATTTTAGCTCTTTTCTTCCAGGAAATATCTCTATTGTGGATATCGATCTTATTTCTCACACTTTCTTTGTTTCTGCTAAGTTTATTTTTTTGATCTTATTTCTATTACTTTTCTGATTTTGCAGAATGAAGATGGAACTAAAGTTGAATACAGGATTTGGAACCCCTTCCGCTCAAAATTGGCAGCGGCCATTCTTGGTGGTGTTGATAATATATGGATTGTAAGTCTCATTTGTGGGTTTATTTATTTTTCTGCAATGTTGCTAGTCAAGTTTGATTGATACACCTTTGGGCTTCCATCCTGTCTAGTAATAATGTCAGTTTTTCTGACTTTCTACTTGTTTAATCTAGAAACCTGGTGCTAAAGTTCTTTATCTTGGGGCTGCTTCTGGCACTACTGTCTCTCATGTGTCTGATATTGTTGGCCCTGTAAGTAGTCTTCGTCAAACTATGGTTTTACTTTCTCTTTAACCTTGTTAAAGTATCCCTTGCTTATTTATTATTATTATTTTTTTGGGTGGGTAGACGGGAGTGGTCTATGCAGTTGAATTTTCTCATAGAAGTGGTAGGGATTTGGTTAACATGGCAAAGAAGCGCACTAATGTTATTCCCATCATTGAAGATGCTAGACATCCAGCCAAGTACCGCATGCTTGTTGGCATGGTGGATGTGATATTCTCTGATGTTGCTCAGCCTGACCAGGTTCTGCTCCTTGCATTCTTCTGTCTCTCTCCATCCCTTCTAGGAACTTTTTATATGCATATGGTTGAACAGATAGCATTATCAATCTTTTAGGATGGCAATGAGTTTCTTCCCCTTTAGACCCACTTCATTTGGTTTTACAATACTACTGTATTACCCTTCAACCCCAACTCCACTATGACATTTTTCCTTTACATAATGGTCTTTGTATGCTTAACATGTTCTTTCTGTGTTCTTATTTTTATTGTCATGTTCTGCAATTTGTGTCATTATCACTTTTGGTTTGCATATTACGGAAACCTTTTCCTTAATTTTTTTCTTTTTTTAAATTTCTTCTCCAGATTTGGGAAATAATTAAGCTTTCCTACTTTTGTATGTGATGAGTTTTACTTGGATTCCCATTCAGAACTCCTTGGATGATGCAAAATTGAATTTCTGATGCAACATATGTTTTAAAATTTTTATTTTGAGAATTCGTGTTTATTTTCTCTAATGTTAGACATGCTTCCTTGCATCCAGCATGTGATGAATTACTCGGATTCCCCTTCAAGACAGCATGGGTGATGCAGACCCGAGTTTCTGATGCTCATATATAGTCTTATTAATTGGTCTGTCTTGCTTGCTTTGAAAATGAATTTCCCCAAAATCTTCTTTTTAGTTTTGTCAGTCTGAGGCTATCCTTGGTCAGGAGAAAAAGAAAAAAGGAAATGAGGGGAAAGAATGTGGAGAAAATTGTGTTCTCTTATGTAGTTATCATTTGCAATGAATATACAGTAATCAAATGCCACAATCATTTCTACCTGTTTTTCCTTTATTCTATACATACTTCGTTGGTGTAAGTGCTTTATTTGTAACTGTGAACCTTCTTTTAATTGTTGGTTATATAGTAATAGTTGTCTAAAATTTTCTTCGTAACTATTGGTGTTAAGTATTCATTACCTAACATATGTAATTGTGCTAGAAATCTGTTGCTATGAACCTTCTATTCTCCATTACCGAATTTTAATGTGAAGCTGGAATTTTGTTTTCTTGCTTTTTATCGGACTTTCTCTATCTCAATATTGTATGCACTGTGAATTCACCTTGACAGGCAAGGATTTTAGCACTGAATGCTTCCTACTTTCTAAAAGCTGGTGGCCATTTTGTCATCTCCATTAAGGTTTGTTTCTTAAACTTGCAGGCAGCAATCAATGAAAATTAATGTAGGTCTAAACTTTTGATATCACGTCAATGTAACTGAGTTTTTCATGTTTCTCACATCATTAGGCAAATTGCATCGATTCGACTGTTCCAGCTGAGGCCGTATTTGAAAGTGAAGTCAAGAGGATGATGCAAGAGCAATTCAAGCCTGCAGAGCAGGTGACCCTTGAGCCATTTGAGCGAGACCATGCTTGTGTGATTGGTGGCTACCGGATGCCAAAGAAGCAAAAAGCCGCTGCGTAGCAAAGTTGGGTTGATCACCAGCTATTTCCTCTCGGGAAATGAGGGATGGCAATATGCTGTTTATGGACACTTCTTCTTTGTCGTCTTTTCCCTGTATCTTTATTTCATTAGGTTTTTGCAATTTATCTCAAATTTGAAGCTAAATTTGGATGACCATTTGGCTTTCCAAGTGTTTTTTTTTTTTTTATAAGGATTAATTCCTATCAAAATTTTAAAGCTAAATTGCCAAAAAAATAAGTTAGCCTTCCAGCCATCGACCCGGATGGGCAATTGCGTGTCTTTGGATGTGTTGTATTGGGCTGCGGGTCATCCTTTTCAGCTCCAGGTTCATGCCGAATATAATTTTGGAAGGAATGCAGGAATATTAGCGGGGGGAACTTCAGAAACAAATAAGGGCGACAATAACATGGATTAGGAAGACTAAATACTAGTGAAAATGAAAAGTATTAGGATGCGAGACTTGGCTCGAATCGCCCTAACCGGCGGGATAAAAGGAAATACCCATGTTGTGAGCTGGGGATGTTGCTGGTCCGGGTCGGTGATGGCATGCTTGGGCGGGTTCTCAGTTGAAGTATAAAACTCGAATTTTAAGCCTTACAAAAACAGACGAAAACAACCGAAGATTGAGCGAAAAGCTCAGAGGGTTCTACTAGAAAACAAAATCCGAAAGATTCATCGAGATTAAACAGATTTGTATTTACTTAAACGTATAAAATAGGGAGAGCAGACCGTGGGCCGGCCCAGCATGGCCTGCACATAGAGAGAGCGTCAGGTTGTGCCGAGCACAGTTTGTCAGTCGGATCTGAGCTGGGCTGAAAACTTTCAATCCATGACCTAGGCATGGTACGACCCCTTCTGAGCTTGAGTTCAAACGCAGCATGACTTGTTTTGAGTTTATTTTTATTTTTTATTATTTCATTAAATATTAATATAATATTTCAAAATTTTTTGTTATGTAATCAAATTAAAATCATTATTACGACAAAAACTTATATGTTAATTTGTATAATTTAAATATAATTAAATTATTAAAAAGAGAATATAATACCTTATTATTGGATAAAGATGAAAAAAAGTGAGTAATTTAAGTAATTTCAATTGAAATCGGAACTTTCTTACTAAAATTTTATGTAAACTATTTTACTTGTATTTTTTAAAAAATATAAAAATTTCACTATTTTTCTCTTTCACTTAAATTGTATATTTATTTATTTATTTATATACTTATTTCCTTTCTTTATAAATATTGGGTTCCAGCACAATTTAACCATGATTAATCGTCTACGTACAATACAACAACACAGAGATCCATAATAGTTGGATTTATAGGCTTTGCTGAGCTTATTATTCAAATTTTTATATAGGATATATAATACAAGATAATTATTTATTTTTAAAAAAAAAAAAGAAAAAGAGTTGAATCTAACACTACACAACTCATTTTACATATCCATTTATTTCGCTCTAAAATTATCGTCTCCATAAAGTGCTACATTCCAAATTCTTAATACGGTTTGCCAAAACCAAAAATTTGCAAATTGAGTTTGCTCCGGCTTTTTACTCTCGCCAGCTCAATTGCCAGAAAGATAGTCCCGTCAGCTCGGAACTGCAACTGAAGGATTAAGCTTCAGCCGCCCAGACGCCGAGAAAAATCAAGATTCGTAAGATCTCTTGAAACTGGACTGTCCAAGATTTGTGGGAGATCCTACGGGATGATTCGCATTCATTTAAAAAAGAAATTAAAGATTACATTTCAAGCGCCATTACTGGCCATCTTGTCGGGGATGGTGTCTTGCCCTCCCCATTTGCGCATGCGTTCTGTTGTTTGCTCCACCTGCAAGTAAATTTACCCTTAGCAATCATATTCATATGCTTTCCGCCAATGATTTTTGGTTTCGCAGGCACGTATCTGATGACGATGAGTTCATCAATGATTCAATGCAATTTTCACCCAAAAAAAAAAAAATCATTTTTACCTCTGCGTTCCAGTTGGTTTTGTAAAGCACGTATAAAAGCAGGAATGTCTGCAAAAACGTTCCAGCTAACATTCCTCCCCAGATTCCCTGGAACAACTCAAATCTATTAGCAAAAATGTTCATCTTTTAGAAATCAATAAGAGAAATGGGGAGCAAGCTTGGGAATTCAAGTCTAGGAGCTAAACGTTTAAAGCAAAATTGCAGCCTGCGACTAATTAGGCAAAAAGAGACGGTGGAAAAGAGCTCATGTACCGTGACACCCAATTTTGCTTTGTAACCTAGCAAGAAACCAAGCGGGAGCCCAAAAATATAGTAGCAGCCTACATTGATGTAGGCCACCAATGCTTGCCAGCCAGCTCCAATTGCAACACCTGTTAGAGAATGGAAAAAGAATGATCAAGAGGGCTTCGCTATGAACATTAGGCATGCGTGTCTAGGACTAACTTAAATCTGCACCTGATAGCACTGGCTGGACACTGTTAGTTACCATGGTGATGCCAAGGATAAAGGCTAACTTGGATGCAGCTACTTGTAGCTCCTTGCTGCTTGTGAAGATGACAGGAAAATAGTCCTTGGCAATTAGTATGACAACCATGAAAAATAATCCGATGACGAAGGACTGGGATACTATCACAATCACGGAGTATTTAGCAGCTCTTGGATGTCCGAGTCCAAGCTCATTGGAGACGCGAACACTGGAAAAGACCAGATGACAATCAGTTAGAGTGAGAGACATACAATGACAGACAGTACACTGTACTAGACTATCAAGTGTGTAAAAATCACAATATCAACAGGTTTCAGGTCACCTACCTTATCGCAGCATTTATTCCAATGAACAACATAGCTTCCCAACCGTTGAAATTCATGCTGCACAAAAATAAAAAATAAAAAATAACATCAAGAGTAAAGTCGAACCCCACATCTATGTCACATGATTTATATTTCTAGGGGAATTAATTGATTTTATCATAACCAGGCTTACCATATAGATAGGGAACCAACTGCAATGACTGCATTGCTGAGGTGGCCAGTGAGAATAATGAGAGACATCATATACCAGACCTCTAAGCAGAGCATTATGGCAGAGGCAAGAGATAGCCTAACAAAGGCCCAAATGTCCTTGAAAGCTGCCCATGACAAGCCGCGCCACCCTTCTTTGCACCAGACTACACAATAAACAACTTGGGCAATAGCTACTGCCCAGCTGCTAAGGTTATATGCTATGGCTGCACCAATCAAATTCCAACCAAGCGGATATATGAAAAGCCAAAGCAGTAGAATGTGAAGGAGTAAGCCCACAAATCCAATCCAGGCAAGCACCCCGACCTTGCTCTGTGCCTGAAGGAACTTTGTGGAAGGGAAATTGAAGGCAAGTGAAAACAGCTGGGGTATGGTTAGTAGGGTGAATTTTCCTGCAAGATCAGCTATGCTGTCTTCTTGCCCAAGAAGCTTTAGCATTGGGGAGGCGAATATGTAAACCGGCAAGAGGACGAAACAAAAGGCCGTTAGGACGATAAATGATCGCTGCATGTAGACTCCAAGCATCTGAACTTGCCCTGCTCCAAAAGCTTGTCCACATAGAGTTTCCAGTGCACTCCCCATACCAAGCTGCAGTATTCGAAAATTCCTTCATCCAAGTAATTCATCTCCAAAAATTTAAATGCTTATAGCAATGGAAAATAACAAAAAACAAATGACACTTTTTTTTATTTTTCCGGGAATCCGCGAATTTCCCTCTGTACAGCTGTTTTCCTTCATAATTATTTGTCTCTCTTAATACCCAGATTTCTGTGTATTTCACATATCTGAAAGAGAAATCATATAGCCCGAACAAAAATGACGCCAACAAAACAAGGAGAGTGCAAGAAGAGTAAATGGAGGTACTAACCATGAAACCAAAAGAGAAGATGCCAATAACAGAGAGAGAAATGGAAACTGCAGAGAGCTCTAATGCTCCAATATGCCCTACGAAGATGTTGGTAGCGGAGTTTATCCCGTACTGGCAGAGCAAGGTAAATGCAATTGGAGCCGCAATCCTCCACATCTTCACTGTCTCAATCCTGAACACCGACTTTGCCAGCTCGAAGTTCTTCACTGGCCCATAGTCCCCGTCTCCGTCGGCGGTGGAGCCCTCTCTGTTGAGCAGAGGCCTCGTCGTGGTATCGTCCATGATCGGCGGAGAGAAACTGCGTAATTGGTCCTCTTTTTAAAGTGTAGTTGGGTTTGCTGCTCTGCTGCCCAGCGAGCGCGCTCCACTCTTCTTCCCTACATATAGTAAGTAAATGGGAGCAGGTAGGCTGTTTAATCTCTCATAGCCGAGGTGGAAAAAAAAAAAATTCCATATTAGTTATGTAACTTTGAATTTGAAGGACCAAGAAATAATCTATAAAGACCCCCCCCCCAAAAAAAAAAACAAAAACTAACTAGAAAACTATCAGGCATGGAGAGCTAACGTGTTGAAGTTTAGACTGCACATATTTGCAAAGGCTCGTCAAGGTCAAATGGGCTTTTAATTAGTTGAAATAGCGACAATATAGGCTACAAATGAAATTTTGAGTTTTTTTTTTTTTTTTCAATTATAAGGGTGATACTCTTCGCTTAAAGTTCTTCTCAAAGATTTCACATTCCTCTTGCGGAAGTATGCGTAACATAAGAAGGTATAATTGTAGTTTAAATGCTTGACTTTCGACCTTCTTTTTTTTTTAATGAGATTTCAAACAATGTGCAAATAGAATGTTTTGTATCTGTAGGTGACAATTGTGTGCGTGAGATATAGGAAGGTAACTTGCTTTTTCACCGCACCAAGGCTGCCTGAAGTTGTAGCCTATCCTAAATCATACGGCAGGTCTTCGGAGTAATCATTTGTCATATTATTGTGGGGTTCTCCCTGGTAACCTCTTGGGTTCAAATTTTAAGCTAAGTCCTGTTGCGTTAATTTTCCTAAAATTTTTTAGTCTCGGTACAAATGACTTACCTTTGACTGGACTGGAGGGAGAGATTAAGTTAAAGCTTATGAGGTTGAGTTTTCTAAAATCTCTTAATCCTAACATAAATGATCTGTTTTCTAGATTAATTAGTAAGATTCACGTATTGGCTCGAACATCACGCAAAAAAAGGAATTGTGACAGATCCTATTGGTTTTATAGTTGCATGGTTGAGAAGTGAGAATTGTGAGATTCTACCTAAACTCATGCACTAAAGATCGAAAGTCTAGGTGAAATTTTTACAAAAATGAGAGTTTAAATTCTTACAAAATGACAGTTTGTTCTATGAAATATATATATTAAAAAAAAAAGAAAGAAAAGAAAAGAAATCAAAGTAACCGAGTCGAATCCGAATTCCTAAGATACTTCGTGCAGCGACGACCTATACGAGGACTCCTCGCGTCTGGGGCTTCTCCTTCCAGCCTTACGGTCAAGAAACTGAGGAGTAGTTGGCACGTGGTGGCTCTACCCCATCACGTTGATGGCTTTGAATTGCTCGATTGGTTAACTAGCCGGTTGTTGTTGACCATCCGCTAATTGACTACCTACAGCTATAGTAGTACTTTGGTCTTTCGTGCCTTTGATACGGCAGTGACACACGGCAGGTTGTCGTCCACGGTAGGCTACCTATAAAAATATGCTAATAAATGGAAAACAAAAATTGTCCTTTTTCTTCTACCTAGAATTTTGACTGGTACTTAAGGAGATCAAAGATTCTCGAATTTGGTAGTTTTTTTTTTTTTAATTATTTTTTAAGAGCACCTCGAAATTGGTAATCTAATACGCGAGAGTCACGCCGAAGGCGAAAGATGTTGCAATTTGGTTTGAAACATTTCATGGTATCTCTATCAGCACGTAATCAATCTTGTTTTAAAACTAAAAGCTTTCTTAATCGCTTGTAAATATTGGATTTGGGTTTGAAATTGAGAGTTATGTAAGACTCCAGTTCCTTCGAATTCCCATCAACTGTGATATTTAATTTCCATTTATGATATATATATATATAGATTGTTGCGAACATTTTTTCCTAACTAATGTCGTACACATGGATAACTTATCCCAGCTGCTCTTCTTTCCACTTGAACTCCCAGTGTTGTGGGCGAATTGTTGATATGCACGTGACAATTATTTTTTACTTCTAAAATATGGTTTTTGAACGCGGTGACACTATGCACATCGTGGGAGCTATTTTCAATTTTCTTTTTTGTTCGGCTGACCGATTGACTTAAGAGAAATGAAGAAACATTGGCTTAATTATCGAATAGTTTCACCATTAAGAAGCATGAAGAACTTTACATGTCGGTCCCTCCACTGGAGCCGAAACAATAAATCCAAGAATGAAGTATTAATCCTATGTATCAAACATCTGCAGAAGTAGACTGTTCGCACGAGTACGACTAACCGTTACCAAACCGGCTTGCCTCACGTTCAGCTTTTTCTCTCCACTTACCAGGTAGACAGGTTTCAAACTGAGGCTTCCTCTGTGCACTTGTTTCGCCAAACATTAATCAAAATTTTATTGTTTAGCATGTGACGCAGAGTAAGAAAACATGTTTAATATGACAGTTTTGTCGGGAATGGGGCAGACTTTACACTACATTTTAATTTTAAATTTTAAATTGTTAAATTTATACATCATTCATCTAATTAAATAATACATTTATAAATTTATTATTATATTTTAATTTAAAATCTCAATTTATTAGATTTATAAAATATTTTTATCATATATTTTATTTATTTTTCTATTTTTAATACAAAATACTTTAACCTTACAATTCACACTTAAATTTCAACCAATTTAATATGATACAAGCAAATTAGTTTATAATCTCATTTGAATTACAAAATATTTTAAAATAAAATGTTTTTTAAAAAATAATAAAGAACTGTTAGCCATCTTTGTCCTGGGATAATCTCAATTCCAGTCTCTTTTTTTTTAAAAAAAAAAAAAAAAATCTTAACATGGACAATGGTTGGCAGACGGCGGAAGGAGTAATAAATGAATGAAATTCTTCAACGTCATCAACCCAGCATTTAGGCCCAAAAACGCAAAGAAGACAACGGTTCGACAATTATTGTGGAAGCAGGCTCCCAGGTTGCCTGCTTTTCATGATATTTTTCACATCCCGTAGTGCAACTCTCCATGAATTATGAGCAAAGATCGGTCGAAATTAGGAAAGAGTGCGTTTGTAAAGAACATAATGTCGTCAATAATAAATGAGAAAGCCGTTTTTGGCCATGGACAGGACAGGTAACAAATGCCGTCAATAGGTGCAGTTCCCAACGGACCGTTTGTTCGACGAAAAAACCGATCAAAGAAAATGCCAAAGGAAATAAGGAGGAGATGAAAAGTAAGTCAAATGGGGTTTGACGTATTTTCTTGAATTCTGAAGGCCTGAAAAAAAAGCTTGACATTATTTAAGAAGGTGGCACCATCGCTGTTTCGGACAAAGCCCGATAGATAAATCTTCAGTCAGCCTGCAGGCTGAGCTGAACTGTTCAGCATACGGGCCTCAATTGGTGATTAGTCATGAATGGGTCGATTGATAGTATAGCTAACAGCTCTTGGGCTAAGTTGCGTTGTGTCCCTTATGCTTACTTAATATTTGGGCTTCATCCATTGTAGCCGTCAAAATTGTAACCAAGCACGGCTCGATTGCTTCTATGCCAGATTCATAACTAGAAAAGTCTTCATTCGGGGCAGAAAACAATGTTTTGAACGCCCGACCATGAACTACAATTGCTTCTTATCAAAGAAACGAGAGAGTTTAAAAGTGAAAAAAAAAAAAAAAATCTTAGAATGATTCAAGTTAATAATAAATTTATAGGTTCGACATTATGATTTAATTTAAAATAATTTATAAATTTTTTTATTTATATATTATTTACTCTTTACTTTACTTTTTAATTAGACATTTATATTTAAAATATCAATAATTTTTCTTTAAATATGAGTCTTTTTTACATTATTATTATTTTTTAACCTACCAAGGATCTATCATTATTTTACCAAATTTATTTATGAATTAACCTTATTTCGTTTGATCTCCAACTATAATCTATCTCTTTTTTCTTTATAAAAGTAACGATAATAAGAAATATGCATTGTCTATATTTTTTATCAAATTATTAATTCTAATAATAATTATTGAAGAAACGTGACAATACAAAAATAGAAAAAAATTGAATAAAATTTAAATAAATATAATATTTACAAATTTAAAATACATATCAAGTCAAAATTTTAAAATATTAAATTTATAATTTTTTATTTATATAATATTAATTGTTTTAAAAAAAAAATAAGTTTATGTTTAAAATCTCAACACCTTAAATCGCATGGCCCCCCGAAGGGGTCATGCGACGCCACCCACCAAGCGGCAGCAAATTTTTCTGGTACTGTGGATCCGAAGCTTTATGAAAAATCATAGTGCCCATGGGCCCAGCATTTTGTTGGAACAAAGCTTTCGACAGAACATCCGATATGTTAGAGTTAGGCCCACTTGCAAGAAAGATTGTCGCTGCCTATAATTTCCATGTCGAATAGTCTTCACACTCTTTTTTTTTTTTTTTTTTCGGGCCATGAGTCGAATAGTCACAAACAGTAATAAGCATCGTATATTCATAAGGTCATTGTAATTGGGTTTTATTATTGCAGTTAATAAATTAATAGTTATAAAATTTATATTAATAAATATAATTAATTATTTAATAATCATTTATAATATCTTAAAAATTTTCTGATAAATAAAAAATAATCACAAAATAAATTTTGTTATACAACTAAATTGTAATTATTTTATATGATAATAAAATTTATTATTTTAAACAAATATTAAATTATAATATATATTTTTATTGTATCTAAATATTATATTTTAAAAATATATATTTAAACTGTATTGTACTTTTTTTCTTATACAAATTTTATAATTTATTAAAATTAACAAAATTAAATTTAACTCAAAATAGAAATTTTTAAATAATAATTATAATCCTAAGCACATCTTTAATTATTTTCATACCAAAAGCATGACCCTACCTTGATGTTAATATGATTTTGTTTTTATAATTACATTTTTCTTAATTACACGGTGAAAAATATTCCCAAATTAGGAGCTTTTATATCGCACTAAATTATCATAACTTTGGGCGACATGGAATTTGTCGTCCCCTCTTTGTCTAACAAAAACCAAAAAGAAAAAGAAAAAGAAAAAAAAAATAATTAGTGAAAGAAAACAGCCCACATCGTCGGCCACTCCCAGGATTTAAGTGGGACAGAGCCCTTCAGTCCATGTAAGAATTTCTCCAGCTTTTGGCCAGATTCGTGAAATATGCTGGCCACACACTGACAAGTCTATATCTAAATTGACACTTGATCAGAGGCAACGTGTTATGACATCTTCCCGAAGAAATTGAACGGCTCTGATTCTCCTACAACCTATTAAAATTCTTCACGAGGTCTCTCCTTCCATTACGCGCTCGGCATATAAAATGAAGGCAAAACGGTCAGTTTTTCTTTTTCCCGGTACCTCTCCTGGCGCCGGGGCCCTCACAGGATCAAAGATTTGACGACACTGTCTGCCACCGGCTATAAGCTGTAAGCAAGGTCAACGCCTTTTTTCTTCTTTTTTCTTTTTTTTTTTGCCAGAAGATTAAAAGACTAAAAGAAAAACAATAGGATAACTCAAAACTGAAACATTTTAACAGAAATATTCTAATTAGATATACTAAAAATACAAGACAGGTCAACGCTTTTCGCTATCCCTTTTGTCATCACGAAAAAAAAAAAAAAATCCATTACTTAAGGATTTTTTTTTCTTTCCGTTTGTCGACGTTTATCGTATTAAAAAATTAAAAAAAAAAACATAAAGAAGCGGTTACGACTTACGACTTATGGATTGCCGTCATGTCCAAACTGTTCAATCTCTACCGCCAATTAAATGTTATTATTATTATTATTTCTCCGGAGACTGTTACTTCAAATTTCTAAACATTAATATTAGCTCTCTCATTTTTTTTTTTTTGGTGTATTTGCAATAAACAACACCGTGATTGTTGTGAAGATATATTAAATGAGGTCACTTTCGAGTTCATATTCGAATCGGATCAAATAGAACGAGTTTATACCCTCCCTCAACTTGTCATTTTCTAAATTAAGCGAAAAAGTGGTCCATCATCTTTTTGTTTAATCCGTTGGTTTCGTGGGACAGTTTATAATGGGATGGGGTCATCAGCTCAATACAAGCCCATCTAAGTGAGCCCAACATATGTCTACCTACCAAGTAAGGGTAGAATAACATTGATTGATGCCTCAAAATCTATACATGGGAACATCGTTCGTACCTTTTATCGATGAGATAGATGGGTGTTATCTTAATTTTTTAGATTTTGATACAAGACCACATAGCATGTGCAATGCCATACATTCCTCTCCCTCTCTTCGATTATTCTCCATCCCATGTATAATTTGTGCCCCCTAGAAACGGTCCTATCCCGTACTGGCCCTTCTCTTTTCTTGCAGTTGCAAGGAATCCCTTAAGTACAGCCCTCCAACATGCATGCATCGAGTGTGTGTGTGTGTGTGTGTATATATATATATGCATTAAACGAATCCTTATTGCTATTAACTGTCGTGGTGAGCAAATGGACCTTAGGTCCAACTTTAGCTGTGACTTGATATGGACAATGAACATGCGGCGCCGTCTGATAAAGAAATTGAGTAGGCACGTAATTCAATTTGGAAAGTGAGCACGCATACTTGCGGTCCAGTTTTGAGGCCTAAAGTCAAATCGATCGAACGAAAAACTAGACGCGTTTGAGGATCCAAATACGATATTGATTTTTTCATCCATCGACGATACTGGATTTTTTCATTTATTAACCATATTGGTCTTTTCATCTAATTCTAATCTTTTTTTTGTCTCACTCAATCTACAAGACATTTGAATTTTAGGAATTCATTCTGCAAGGAATCATTTTAAAGCGTGTAGACAGAATTTACGGTTTAAACTTCCATTTCTTTTCTTTTTTTTCTTTTGGCTTGTGTGTCGTCAAAGTAAGGCACCAGTTTTCGTACAAAAGATACAACTACAATGTACATTAATATTCAATCTCTTGTCTCTCGTGAAAACATATTTTCTAGTGACCTGATGATCATTGACAGCAACGTGAAATGGTCCCAGGCATCTGGTTAATAGTCCGGTCTAGTCCCTTACCATTAAAAATTTCATGATTAAATTAGTTGACGTTGAAAACAGATTAAAATTATGTAGCTGAAAGAACGCATAAATCAATGATCAATTTTGCCTAGTGGGCAGTGGGGACTGAGTTTGGAATTCGGACCCCGGCCAACGAATTGATATATATTTATAATGGTGTTTAACATGTATCAAGGATATTAGTATATACACCATTTTTACCTTTTCTTTTTTTTTTTAAATAAAATCTCTACTGATCACCAGTCTTTTGCATTCGTATTGCATGGTACAAGCGACGAGCCTTGTAAGTCCATTATTCTCTCTTTTAAATCTAGTAAACCGATATAGCTTTTGGGTTATGAAAGACAAAATTAGTATGAATCTTCAATTCGTTGCAAGACTTTTATTGAAAGATCTTGACTAACCAATGTGACAAGGGAAAAAAAAAAAGCAAAGAAGAAAAAGCAGCTTGACCGAACATATGTGTTTTTAACAGGGACCCTGCCGATTCATGACGAGCTCAATAAAATATATGACAATTGAAAAGCATAATTAACTGCTCAATAAAATATTGGGTTAATTATATAAAAAATCTCTATATTTGGGGTTCATTTTATTTTAAATCTTGATTAGTTGATCTTGAAAATGCAACACATGAAAAACGTTTAATTCTGTTCTAATTCTAATCCTATATACATCTTGTTAGAAAATACACAAAAATTGTTCGTAGGCCTACCATTTTCTTCCACAGAGTTGAAATGACACGCCAAAACAAACTTTTCTCTTGCAGTTGGCTCATTTTTGCTAATTTCAACAATTTAGGTAAAAACAGTTATTTTTGCCTTTAAAATCTAGATGGCAAAATGGTGGGATTTATGCAAATTTATGTTTATTTTTTTAATAGACGATGCACGACCACGAATGGTTCAATTGTAACCCAATTAGGGGTTCTATATGTAATTTTTAGAGGGTTGAGGTATGTATAAAATGAAAGAATACTTCAAAGGTTGGGTTTTTATATAATTAACCCGAATATATCTAATAAAAATTTCAAAATTTATTAAACTATAAATAAATACCTTTAATTTATTAAAACTGGTGACTCCACGTTACCTGCCAACTCTGCTGTTACTGGAAGGAAAACCAGATTTTGTGGGGTGTGATTTCGTGTGGCACAGATGGCGTGTGCGCGTGGGCCCCCATCACTCCTATAAAGTAATAAAGAGACCTCTTCCGGCAGGAGTCGATGGATTGTGAACCGGCCATCCCCGGTTATCTTATCCCCACCCCCCGCACCAGATGCGGGGCCCACATTGTCTCTGGGATGGCATTAATTGCCCTTCCTTGCCGCGAGACTAGAGCGACTCGTTTTCCGTTCGGCAGTTTTCGCCAACTCACGACCAGCAAGCTCTCAAGTTAACTTAAACAGACCGCTGAAAAGAGTTAACTGCTCTGCCACGTATCCAGCTTGTTTTTAAGTGGGTGGGTGGTGGGTTTGAATCAATAAATTTGTCAAAAGTGTAACGTTCGCTGCATGCCACGTACTGCTGCACTCACCACGCAAGACTTTAGAAGAGTAAGTATTTTACAACTGCGTATTAAAATAACAACAATAATAAAATTTTAATTTTAAATATAATTAAAATTAATTATATAAATTTGTATCATTACTTTATTCAATTATACATTATATTATGTCTAAAATTTAATTATTTAAAAAAATTTTAATTAAATTTTTTTCTCTCTTCTTATTATCTATTTAAATTTAGTCGTCTTTTTTAATTGAAACGTCTACTAATTTACGTAAGATATGTCCAAATCTTCATAAATATCACTTTCTCAATTTATCTCTAGTAAATATCATACTTGCTTTGCTACCAAATAAAAAATGTAGGGTAGTATGGATGTGATAAAGAAATCGTAAAGCAATATAATTTGGGATTGCTATAGATGGAATTGGAATAAAATCTGCACAAAACAATCCATAGGTGCGGAAATATCTCCGTGTGTTTATGCATATATTTAGAGAGAGAGAGAGAGAGAGGAGGGGCTGAGTGAGGCGCAGGACGTGTAAAAATCTTGCTTGTGTTTTACGCGTGTCTGTATGCGAGAGGTTTTAAGACTCTAAAAATCTAAGAAACAGAGGATTATAAAGGTAGTTTTGCTGGCCAATTTCTTGCGAAGTTTTGCCTACACTACACGCAGCCTAGCTGCCATCAAATGTCGACAGGAGCCATTGTGTAAGCAAAATGTCATATCTTGCAGGTGGTTTTATTTGACACGACGATCCACCTTCGAATGTATGCTAATTATGCAACGCGCGTTCAGATTTATTTCAATTTAGTCATTGGGGCATGGTATGGTTGACCAGCGCCTCGCGTCATTGGAGCCGCCAGAAATCCATTTGTCAAAGAGGTCAACCATGGAGTCTCTGCCGCAGGGTTTTATTTTCAAAAAGGGAAGTTACGATCCGTTCATAAATTAAATCGATATCGTCCCTCTTGTCCTGACAGAATATCTCTTTTGATAAAATTTGAAGAGAGGTGCCCCAGTTTGGACAAAACAAGTCAAAAACGTACAATAATACAAAACATCCTTTGAAGGCTATACGCCAAAAAATAGCTTAATATAATAAAACAAATCATTCGGGTTTGGAGGGGCTACAAAAAATACTTGTCAAATTCCATCTGCATACCCACTGCAGCCTGCACGGGTAACTGTATCCAGGTTATCCACGGTAATTGAATCCCAGTGATGAATGGGACTATCTATTTTATTCAAGCACGGTTCTCCCCGAAATTGAGGAAGCGCAGCGATCAACTAGAGTAAGTGTCCGTTCGGTACACGGGACACGGCATTGTAGATAGATTAATTTTACTTTATTGAATATAAAATAGGATTAGATTAAGTTATCCTAGATTTTTCTAGCCTACTATATTTGATGTACCGCGCACATCCTGTGCAGTGTATAGAACTTAAATCAAGGCACAGTGACTGCCGGTGCCGGTTGTGCTGGTTTTGAGTTGAGTCTCTAATGAGGCTGCAGGCTACTTTGGACTTCGGTATCGGCAGGTATGTTCATCACTTATCAGCTATTGTGTCATCTAGTTAGGTAGAGTTTGGCTTGAGCTCTGGAAATCCGAATCTGAAATAGAATTAAAATAGAGCGGAATTGGATACAGAATTGCCAATATTTATTTATTTTGTTTTCATCTGGGACCAGAATGCGATTTCTTTTACAGTTTTTTGATTCATCTGAAAAAAAATATATATATATATAGACTTACCACACTAAATTGTAATTAGGTATGCATATAGTTCGCATTGTTGGGACATCTAGCTGTGCCTGTCAGGGTTCGATTTCATACCTTTTTTTTTTGGGAAACATAATGAAAACACGCTTACGTAATATGCGACATAAATAACTTTATGAGATTCTCTTCATTGCAGATTTTTCACTTCCATACGATACTATTATCCAGTATCCATAAGATTGTAATTTGGGACTTATTTTTGAAAAAATAGAATTACGAACATGTATTTGTAATTGTAAGAATACCGAAAAATTTTACTACTAAATGATGTGATTAAACACGCATAACCAGGTAATAAAGTCTTCATAAAATACAAAAAACTTGTTGAACCATGTCGCATTGAGTACGAATGTCTTAGTAAAGTATAAGTATCCTCTGCGTTACTCATTTGTAAATTAGGAAGTTGTTAGGCAAACCAACAGGAGTCATCTAAGTTCGGAGGACACAACTTTCACATTTTTGGAAATTTCAAAGCCTACATTGCAAATGAGAGACTAAAGTATAAGCATTTGGACGCTCCAATGCTTATAAAATTGGGAAAGAAGTTTGGCTGTTATTCTTGTTTCTTATTTAGAGTTGTCTTAACTAAAACAGTACAGATTGTTTGTAGCATAGAAAGGCCAATAGTGTTAGTCGATAACAATAAGGCTTCTGTAAGTTGCAAGTATATGTGTGTGCGTGCGTGTGTGTGCGTGTGAAGCATAAATGCAGCATTTGTATATTCCATTGAGCCCCTTTCCCCAATGCTCAGGCATCAGGCCTCAGGCTGGCCAGACACAAAGACAGACCCTAATGCGCATTGCACATGCCATCCATTTACTGCCCTTCACCCATTCACTTTACCGTCCTTTTTGGACATTGAAAGTAGTGGCGTTATTGCATTAAAGTGGCCGAGAAAAAGTTGGGCTAAGAGGGAAAAATCTACGGGCGCTCCGGTGAGCAGGTGGCAAATGATAATACCTGGCAAATTGCTTGTCGAACGATATTCATCTAGCATTATTTTATTGAGGGGATTAATACATGGACGGAGATGGGGCACGATTGTTTCGTTCTAACATCAGAATGACTTTACTAACACTAACAAATTATTTATTTTTTCTCGAAATTCAAGTTTTTTTTTTTTTTTCCAAGAAAAATTTGAAAATGTAATGTGCAAGAAACTGTCAATTGTGTTTTTTAACAGTATATTACATATATTTTATTCATTTTGTTACATATTCAATTAGTCTCGTTATATTTTATTAATTTTGTTACAAAAAAAATATGTGGATCTCACGATGTCATTTCTCTGCCCAACTTCTATTTCCAAATTTTGGTCCATCTAACTTTTTCCTTAGTTGAGTTTTAGAATTGAGTGCTTCTTGTTAGACAAGGGAATGACATTGTGCAAAGTTGTACATGTCAAAGTTAGACTAGAATCGCAACTTTCTACACCGACTTTTTTGACTCGCCATCGATGGTAATGTTTTTATTTATTTATTTATTTTTGTTGAGCAAATCGATTGCAATGTTATTATTCTCACAATTCTTCATGCTTGCAACTAAACGCTTTAATCGAGCTTGTTACTTACTTGCTCTAGTTCTGTATTTTCAAGTTAATTTTAACTCTATAGGCCACGAGAAAACCATTAAAACTGTTGTTTTATTTTGTTGTCATATTAAAATTCAGTCAGTTTTTGTGCTAGAGGTTGATCTCGGAACATGATAGACCGGTATTGTTTTTCTTATGAGATAATTTTGTTTGAAGTATCTTTCATCTTATGCACCAAAAAAATCGTAATTAGAATTAGTTTTTAGAGAATCAGTACATTCCGAGTTCATGTCATGGGTCCCAGAACCAATCTTTGGAAATGAACTAGTTCTCCTTGACCAAGTCATTTTTAACCTAACAAAACAGCAAAAAGAATACAAAGGACGATAATTGTTTTTTTTTTTTGTCCCCCTTTTAATTTTTTTGGCGAAGGACAAGAAAAGATATAAATTCCTTTGGCAAACCAAAAATTTATTCTAATTTGAAGCAACAGAGACAAGAATTTTGCATGGCATTTTAGTAGAACAAAGCAGAAACAGTTCATTGTTTTCTTTTCCTGTTTATTATCATCATTACTATTAGTCGCTTCAGTGCGTGTCGGAGATCAATATTTTAATGGTTGGGGATTGGGGAACGCAGTGCTTTCTTCTTTTGAAATTCTCTACCAGAAGAATTTTTTTTTTTTTAAAAAAAAAAAGGAAAAAGAAAAAAAAAATCCCTAGCAGACCTAAAGTATTGACCGACGCGTGTGGGCAAATTCCCCGGAAGCAACTTGAAAACGTCGGTTAGGACAAAACAGCCACAAGAACTTCGAATCCGCGAAGCAGCTCAGAGCAATTTGAAACTAACGACGCAGTTACCTAGAGCTGTCTCAAGGTCCCTCAAAGTCATTACACGTGTTTAGCTTTTTAGATTGTTCGTACCTGTTCTTCTGTCAGATGATCACTGCCGGTATAAAGATCGTCTCATTCACACAAGGTGAGTTCTATCCTCACATCCCCAAGGAGCGCTTGTGCGCACGCTACTCGATAGACTAGGCCCTACTCGTGTTGTTCTCACGATCTTATTGCTTTCCGTTACCAACGCTGGTCAAAGAGGTGTGGAGAGTACCGTATAAAAAGTTGAAACTGCGTATGGGGAACGAGAACCGTCTAGCCAACTAATCACCGTTGATCTTTTGAAATGTTTGGAAACCGCCAAATAAAAAATAATCGGGCGGTGGATAACGCACGCCGAACATATTTATGGGGGTATTTGTTATTTTTATTTATTCATTTATTTTATATATATCACACATATAATCTTATTTTATAAAAATTCATTTATTTATTTTTTAAATTTAATTAAATCTTATTATTATTATTATTTAAACAATTCACATCTCAAAATAATCAAATCAGTTTTTTTTTTTTTTTTTGCTTTTCAAATACCTTAAAGTTTCTCAATGGAAAAACTGAAACCGGAAAGAGTTAGACAGCTAGTTGGTATTTGGGAAACTTTCTCTACATTCAGCAGAATCATTCCAACCACAAGACAAAGAAAATCTCTCTCTTCTTTCCTCACCTCTTCAATTGCTCTGTCTTTCATGCGTTTCCCACAACACCAACTCTCGTAATTCTCTTTTCTCTTCCACAATCTCCACCTAAAAGATATATATAAAAAAAAAAGGAAAGTGAGAAAGAGAAAGGGAAAAAGATGGCGTCTGGGTTTTCCGGAGGTGGCCCAGATTTCTACACGGGCATCTCAGGCAGATCTATAGCAAACATGAACGCTGGCAACAACCCATCTCAATCCTCTTACAGAAGTCAGGTCTCTCAAATGTTTACGGACGCTTCTTCCCATCAGATCGCCCAACACCGAACCGCAAAACCGAGCTTGACACCCCCAGCTGGCTTAATCGGCAAGCGGACTCTGGCCGAAATCCAAGCGCATCAACAGCAGCCAAACGGCCTCCTGGTTCGGTCCGTTAAGCCCAGGATGTATCAGCACACCTCTCCAATCTCCACTCTCTCTCCCATAGAAATTTCCGCTAACATGTCTCCTGAATTGTCCGCCTTGTCCCAGCGGTACGGCGCGCCTCTTCTTCAACAACTAAGGCCCCATCCCATGAATCTCGGCGCTGGGCCTGCTATTCACTCCACAAATCAAGCGTTGCCTGGTATACCTTATATGAACTCTCTCCAGAATCAGAACAGGCAAGAGTCTGACAAGATGCTGAATCGTTTACAAGAACTGGAGAAACAACTTTTGGATGACAACGATGAAGAAGAAGGCGATGCAGTTTCTGTAATAACGAACACTAACAGCGAGTGGTCGGAGACTATACAGAATCTAATCAGTTGTTCGAGTCCCAAGCCGATTGCGCCGTCGCCTACCTCTTCGTCCTCGTCTTCCTCCACATCGGTGACAACTCCGGTCCCAACTTGTTCGAGGCAGACTGTGTTAGATGCTGCGTCTAAAATTTCAGAAGGAAAGTTTGATTCTGCAGCTGAGATCTTGACGCGCATATCTCGGGCTTCGAATCCAAAGGGGACTTCGGAACAGAGAATGATGGAGTACATGTTGATTGCGTTAAAGTCTCGGGTTAACTCTGCGGAGTGCCCTCCTCCGGTAGCGGAACTCTATAGCAAGGAACATTTTGGATCCACCCAGTTGCTCTACGAACTTTGTCCTTGCTTCAAGCTTGGGTTTATGACAGCTAATCTTGCAATCGTTGAGGCTACTACTCTGGACCAGCAGCCAAAGAGCCGCAACGTGATTCATGTGATTGATTTTGATATCGGCCAGGGAGGCCAGTACGTGAATCTCATCCACCTCCTCTCTGAGCGCCAGACCAGCAAGCCAGCCATTAAGGTCAAAATTACGGCCGTCTCCGATAACGGTGGGGACGAGAAAGAGAGGTTGAAAATGGTTGGAGATAAGCTGAGTCAACTCGCGCAACGAGTTGGGGTTTCGTTAGATTTCAAAGTTTCGTGCTGCAAACTTACTGATCTGAGTCGTGACTCGCTGGGTTGCGAGGCTGATGAGCCATTGGCCGTCAATTTTGCATTCAAATTGTATAAAATGCCAGACGAGAGCGTGTCAATGGAAAATCCCCGAGACGAGCTGCTGCGCCGCGTGAAGAGGTTATCGCCGCGCGTGGTGACGCTAGTTGAGCGAGAGATGAATACCAATACGGCTCCCTTCGCGGCGCGTGTAAACGAAGCGTGCGCCTATTACGGGGCGTTGTTTGAATCCATCGAGTCGACCGCGCAGCAAAAGGACACCGCGGAACGAGTCAAGGTCGAGGAAGCGCTGGGTCGGAAACTCGCCAACTCGGTTGCTTGTGAAGGGAGGGAGCGCCTGGAAAGATGCGAGGTGTTCGGGAAATGGCGGGCCCGGATGAGTATGGCTGGGTTCGAGTTGAAGCCACTGAGTCCAAGGATAGCCGAGTCGATGAAGGATCGACTCAGTTCGTCAAACCGAGTCTGCCCAGGTTTCGCTGTTAAACAAGAGAACGGCGGAGTTTGCTTTGGTTGGATGGGAAAAACGCTCACCGTCGCGTCCGCTTGGCGTTAAGTTCACCATTATTAATTTTTTTTTCTATCTCTAAATATTGTTAATTGTTACTAGAATGTGTTACGATTGCTTTTTAACGTTTCCATGGTATAATGGAATTGTGGACAGGCAGAGGGAGAGTTGAAACAAACGAAGAAACCCACGTAACTCCTAATTAAATATAAAAAGTGAGTGGTTTTGAGGAAAACTCTGTTCACTGAATCTTTTTTACTTCCGTCTTTTGGCGTGGGTGCGTTTGTGTTAAATACTCGAGCTGGGACCAGTAAGGGCGGTAGTGGGTAGTGGCTAACTCGTGGCGTCATCCTAACACTGCACAAAATGCAGGGCTCCAAAAGATTCCGCCAAATTTAAGTTCAACTTGAAAGGTTCCGTGTTGGCAATCCTTCGGATTCCTTTATTTAAAAAAAATTTACATCACTTCTCATCTTACCTTATAGTTTAAGAGAAACAAATTAAGCTCTGGTTTGTCAGAGAACAGACGTATTATATAAAGTACCTAATATCTTTGATAAGGTCAAACGGAACATTATATTATGCAATAGAGTATAGTTTTTTTTTTAATTTTCTTAATTTTAGAAAATTCAAATCAGATCACAAATTTATTACGCCCTAATATGTTTTATTAAATCAGAAAATAAAAAAAAAACTTCTAACTTTCGTGTCTTCTAAAAAAAAAAAAAAAAAAAACAATCGCCACTTCTACTTCAGAATCTTTTTTTTGATGATTAAGAATAAAACCAGGAGGGTGCTAATGAGGGACAGATAATTATTATTTGGAACGTCAATCTGCTATTTGGGGCTCTACATCCCAAACGTTGCAAGCTTTTAGGTGCGGGGTCCTCTCTCTCGTTATTATGAAGACTGGCTCGTGGTGACGAAAGTGCACAGCCCGCACATCTCTTGGGTGAAAGAAACGTTAACGTAGAAATGGGAAATTATTTCCGGAAGGTTTGACGTCATGGCAGGTGATCGGTACTCAGTATTGTGTTGACATCCAAAATGGCAAATGTAACGATTGATTGTTATCGATAAACTCAAGTGATGGTCCCCTGGGGAAACACCCGACAAGCTTATGTAGAGAAGATGAATAAAAAATGATTTTTTACAGAGCAAATAACTAATCTTCCAGTTGTTATACTAATTGCAACATTATTATTTTTATCTACTTGTTGTACGATATGCGACTGTGGTCCCCGAGTTGCAAAGATTCCTACGGACCATACACAGTTATTGTGCATAACTTAAAGTTTTAGTTTTATTTATTTATTTATTTTATAAATATAATTTATTTATAATTATATATTAATGAAATTTATTTTAAAATTTTTTATTTTAAATAAATGTTATTTATTATATCATATAAAATTATAAACAAATTATACTCCAAATAAAGAAAATTAAAATAAAAATCATCATAATATAATAATCGTCAATAAACATCTGTCCAAAGCATTGTTGGGCATGACGGGTCACAAACCAACCATGTCAACCGCTTAGCTTAACCATGCATCAAGATAAAAGGGCACGTTAACAAGGGAGTGAAGTCAACTCGTTTTATAAACTTCGCTCTTATTCCAGTTTTTAACAAAGTCAAGAACAAAACGGCTTATATTGGCCAATAACTGATGTTGAATCATGAAAGGAATCGTACATTTTGCATCTATTCGAAAATTACATATTGAGAATGTTCATTAAATAAGCTTGCTAAATTTTAACATGTTTTTAAGCAAAGTTTGGAACCAAGGAGACCTTATATATATATATATATATATATTTGAAATTAAAGAATTTTACAATTATTCTCTCATAAATTTGTACGTCTGGTTGCTATTTAAACACATAAAAAAAGAATATATATATATATAATGCATCTCATGTTTAATGCAATTGCATGCATTTACGGGACGGTCAAACGCTTTGTTTCTTAAAGACTTGGGCCAGCCGATACACTTAGGATTGGGCCTCGTCCCCTCTAGTGCACCACCTCGTGGGACTTTTTTTTTTGGTAATTTACCTGCACAAAAAGGGCATAAATGTAAAAGGGTAAAAGTTACCGTTAGAACCCCCACGCATTGGGGCTCCCGATTAGGCATATCTATTCTCAAAACTGCCATATCCAAGAAAATACCAAGAGTTTTGTACAGAGAAATTTGGAGATTTAAAGCAATCAACTTCCCGTTATCTGAAAGTCCTGCGATATTCAGAGATCATCCAAGAAGATCCATACAATCAGAGGAACCCATTTGTGTGAGTTCCCTCTTAAATCCTCTATATTTTCCTGTCTCTGTGATTTTCTTTTATTTTCTTTCCATTTTCCTTCAAGAAACGAACGGCGAATTTTGATTCGGAAGTATACTGTGAAAACATGAGTATTTTCCAGTAACATTAATCTGTTTGGATTTTGAGGCAGTTTGGGGATTCAATAACTTTTTTTATTTTATTTTATTTCTTTTTCGTCTCGGCTGCGTAAAACTGGAAATTGAACCCTAGAAAATTGCAAGATGGGAACCAGAAAATTTTTTTCCTTTTCTTTTTTAATTGACCTGAGTTGGTACATTAATTCTTTTCTTTGTTATTATCATTTTTTTACTTCTTATTTTCTTGATAACTTGTGGCCGCGCATCATTGATTATGTGGATGGATACAATAGGAACAGACGTTAATTGTTGGGTTTTATTCTCATAACGGACACAAAAGATGGATTCTTGAAGATTTTGGGGTATCTGGTTTCACTGTGTAGAGATATATCAGAACAAAAGTTCAGATTTTTGTTCCCGTTTCTTTCTTCCCCCTAATTCTAGGTAACCAATGGTGTCTGATGGATTGCCTAAGCTATGAAATAATTTTTTGGCCTTTTTTTCTTTTTCTTAAGAGTGTTAATCAATTTTGCACTGTGATATTTTTTAGCAAATTTCTTTAGAGATTGCATTCCGTTCTGTGCATTAGTTTGTGTTCATCATTCCCACCCCTTCCCTCCCCACAAATTATGGATTTCAGTAAAACAAATGGGCCATATGTGAACGTTTACCAATGGCACCATCTTTGTTACTGTCTTGGGGTTGTTGCTTGGCATCTGTTAGTATTTTAATAACATTTTTATTTCTGCCTGAAATTCTGTCAATTGCTCTCTGACACAATTTCTCATCCCTTGGCTTCTGAACAACATTAATTTTTCTCCCTACGTGAATGGTTTGCCTTGTGTTCATTGCGTTCCTTTGCAGAACATTGATTCAAGCTTCGCTTACTAGAAAACAGGAATGGCATCACGAACTGGAGGTGTGGTTCAGGATCAGAATCTTAATATTCACTATAATGGTACTTGGTTCCTGTTGCTTAACCTGATTAATAGATTTCATCTGCTTATATCTTGTATTGTTGAGCACTAATATTGAAATCCATTGCAGAAGCTTCTGCTGGCTGGAAGACTAATGTCTCTAAAGCACCAAGGAAAGGAGGGCTTGGCGGAAGGATGCCACTTGGTGACCTGTCTAACTCATTGAAGCCTTCTTTAAATCAGAAGACATCAAAGAAGCAGAACTCTGGCATTTTCTCTTCCACACTGAAAGAGACTTGTGCCTCCCAGGCGGCACTGACTGCAGCTAAGAAGAAAGGTACCTCTAAAACTGCGGAGAAAGGGCACACTGGGAGTAGGAAGCCACTTTCTGACATTTCAAATTCGGGGAAGCCAGAACTGAGTGAGGCATCGAAGAAGAATTACCCTGCAAAGTTAAGTGTTCTTGCTGAGGAACCAAGTCCTCCAGTTGCAATTGCAGAGGAACAATTTCTGCACAATCACCAAGAATGCATCAAAGCACAGGCGAGAGCTATGAACATAGAACAATTTCTGGAGATAGTTGGACTAAAAAATGGTAATTAGAAGTTGGCCATGTTCTTTTTATCTTTTATATGCAATTTTTTGTTCATGTCTTGCACATCAATTTCATTTTTTTTCTCTGTTCAGATTCTTCCAAACAGCTGGCTTCTCGACAAGCACATCCACCATCAACCAAGGTGAATGCCTGTCAGTTTTTTTTCCACAGATTTCTATTCCAAACAGTGTGCAACTCCTTTCTTGGTTTCGGAAAAATTTTAAACTTTGTTTCATGGATTACATTTTTCAGGTTCAGAGTCCCTCTAGGAACTTGGAACTGGAGGAGATAAGTGAACAGCTGATTGATTACCAATCTTACGAACTCAATTCGCCACCCATCAACAAAATTCCAACATCACCAAAGCACTATCCAAACTGGAAGGATTATGAGAACATCAACTTTATGTTGATAGAAAGCCCCTGAGTTGCCAGAGAATTTCCTCTGTATCAAAGCTTGTCTTAATAGGTACTAAATTTGCCGTTGCTAAGTGATGCAATTTGTTAGCTTCTTGTTTTGATTGGAGGAACCATGTGCATATCATTATATGTTGCAGGGTGATGGTTTGATCCAAGAAACCTGAGCATTGACGTTCTCTCCATCAATCTTTGTCCTTGTAGGTTATGATCTTGCAGCTGCTGTGCGACGTGATTTATTTGCTGTTGGTTTGATTGGAGGAACCATTTTCTTTATTATGTGTTGTAGAATACTTGCTGAAGGGATGATGGTTTGATCAGAGGAACAAAAGCAATGTTTTCGTCTGCATCAATGCTTGTCTTTGTATGTTGGTATTGACTTTGCTGCTGCTATGCAGACACAATTCATTTGCTTTTGGTTTTGATTAGAGGACCTTTGCACTCCCTGATTAAGCTACCTACTGTAGAATACTTGCTCAAAGTGCAATGGAATTTTTTCCATTTTGCTGTTGTTGGATTCTATGTTTCTCCAATTGAAGGGCTTACTGTTGTGTGGAATTATGTTTCTCCTTGTGCAGAAGTTCATTATTTCCCATGGTGTTAAAATATTGGCATCTTTCCTCCGGCCACAATCGATTCATGCACGCAGACAATTGCTTGTTTTACTTATCTGTGACCATTATATATTCGTGAGAACTAGTCATATTT